>PVKU01001376.1:0-310174 GCA_004027475.1 Anoura caudifer
GTTAACACGTGTCGCGGTGCATGGCCCAGCTGCTTTCCAGAGCATGCCGTTGTCCAGGCATAGGACTGTCAGGCTCTGGGACAGCTGGTGTCTGGCTTCAGAATCTCCTGGCCCAGATACATATGTGGAAGGTTCCAGAAGGAAACCTGGAGAGGCTGCCCTAGTCTGGTACCATATCTGTGGCTGACAGTCTCATGTTTAGCTCCTGGCTGGGGGTAGGTGGTCTCCAAGGTGTGATGGGGCAGAGGCTCCCTGGTGTGGACACTGAGTTGGATTAGGGGACAATACTAGAAGCCACTCTTCAAAAGGATGCTGAGGATTGGACAGAGAGGTGGGCAGGAACTACAGGTTTTAACTGTCACAATGCTACTGATAACCTGCATTTCC
Organism: Anoura caudifer; assembly: GCA_004027475.1. NCBI lineage: Eukaryota > Metazoa > Chordata > Mammalia > Chiroptera > Phyllostomidae > Anoura > Anoura caudifer. The sequence goes on from PVKU01001376.1 coordinate 388, forward strand.
AGCACTGGGCTGCACGATCCTCAGAGAAACCGCTGTTCTCCCCTCCTTCCTGTGCACTCAGAGGAAAAGAAAGCTCAGAGGAGCAAAATGAGTCCTCTAGGATGCAAGACTAGAATCCAATTCTCATGCCTCAACTGCTTTATCTCCTTGCTGCTGGGGCACAGAGCAAACCTGAGGAGGGTGAAGAGAGAAAAGAATGTGAGAGAAAGGGCAGGAAAGGGTCACACATTGTAGGTGAGCTTGTAAGTGGGGAGGGTCCAAGAGACAATGCAGTCTGACCCCGGCCTTGGGGGCAAGCAGAGAAGCTCAGAGAGGGAAAGCAATCTTTCCCAGATAACCCAGCAAGTTCGTGACTTACCAGGCAGTGGGGAAGAATCAGGTCCATGGGAATCTGAGCTGGAACTCAGGGTGCAAGACCCAAGGGAAAGAGGATAGCACAGCTGCTCTGAGTCCTGATGCGCTGCAGCTGGTGAATGGGCTGCTCTCTCTTCAGAGGAGGTGGCCTGATCAAGAGTAGATTCAGAGACAGCTGAAACAGAGACGGGCTGGATTCACGGGTGGGGGGCTGCAGGGATTTTGAGCATCGATCCTGCAAAGGTCTCTTATTTCCCATCGCACTTGCTGGAGGCTTCCTGCTGGGGAAAAGTCTCAGTCTGTGAAATAAGCCACCTCCTGGGTTTGCTGCACTCCCACAGCATTCCCACAAACCTCCGGCAGGTGTTCGGGGTCCCGGGGCAGGACCCTGCCTGGATAGTCTTTGTGTCCTCAGCAACCGGCAAGTGTTCAGTAAATGTTCGCTGAGTGGATGGGTGAAAACTGAGACTGGACTTGATAATCGTATTGTGAAGACCAACCCAGGATTCGACATCTAGCCATGCCCAGGTTTTCTAGCAGAAGATTTTTCCATCAGTATCTCCCCCCAGCTTCTTGGAAATGCTAGAAGTCAGAATTACAGCATTAGAAGGATCTTTGAGGTGGGGAATGTGAGTTGGGAAAAAACTAATAATGTACTGAGTACCTTCTATGTGTAGCACTCAGCTCTAGAACAGGTGAATGATTGTATCCAGGTATGTAGCTGGTAAGGCAGAGTGAGTTTTGGAGTCCAGTTTGGTCTGATTCCATCATTCCCTTCACATGAGCCCTGCCACCAACGTGTCCTGTGACGTCGGGGCAGTTTCTCCTCCAGTGGGACGAAGCATCGGACTGTTGATGCTCCTGGACCTGTCCTGGTGGCAGCGCTGGTACCGCATGGTTGGCTCTCCAGCCAGTTATCCTCACAGTTCAGCCTAAGTCGGAGACTTGACCTTGCAGTGATGGTGATTGGTTCTCCAGAGCCCCGTCCCTCAGAGCTCCTTTCCCATTGGCCACTTGTGTTCTGAGAAATGTTTGCTCAGAGTGGACAGAGATGGGGACTAATCCCCACAGGGCTGCGTGGCCCCAAGTGACTGACTTGTCTTTGGAGGTTTTGTGACTGTGGCCATGATTTAATGCCAGGGCATGAGAGATTCCCACTGTCTGAGGGCCCTGCAGCCCAGGAGGGGGTGGGAGGGGGAAGGTGACAGGAGTGGACTGGGTTGGAGGAGAGAGACAGGTAGCCTTGGGGTTGGCCAGGCCAGCTGAGTATGCCCTGATTTGCAAAGAAATGGAAAGATGGAGATAATTGCTTTGCAAGAAATGGAATGGCCTAAGAACACAGATAAGTTTTCTCTCCTTATCTTCGAAGGGGCTGGAGGCTGGGGGTGCAGCCTCTGCCTGCTTGGGAAGGGGAGGGTTGATGGCTCAGAACCCAGAGGCTGTGCATGATGGGGGAGGGAGATGGGTACTTTATTCGTGTGGTGGTTTCTATACCTTTGCACCCACCCTGCCCTGGGATACAACCAGCCATTTGTTCTCTGCAGGGCTTGCGGGCGCAGGGGACAGGACAGTCTTTTGACCCTATTTAATGGGTGCTGCAGGCCTCCATGGTGCCGTTTTCAGGATTTGCAGCCCGAGGCTTCTCTGGGCAAGCGGAAAGCAGAATTTATCAGGGTGGTGGAGTGCAGACTCAGAGGACATTTACCATGTCTTTGGAGGGGACTCCAATCCCCTCTGATTTATATGGTGGGCAGGCACCTGGAAGGGCTTCTACTGTGGCTCCAGGACAAGGTTCTGCAGTCAGGGAATCACTCTTCGGGAGATTAAGAGGTATGGATTTATTTTGAAAACTTTTTTCTTAAGTGCAGAGAAATTAGAAAGCGTTCCACATAAACCCAGCCCCTTGTGGGACTGCTGGAAGGCTGGAGGCTTCATCAAGGCAAAGGGTAAAGCCTCTTAATTAAGGGCTGATCGTGGCTCCTCTTTCATCTTACACTAATCAGACCCCAACAAGGCCAGTGAACAGAGAGGGGCTTGGGGACTGGGAGCCAGTTGAGAGAGCAGCGGGCAGATGAAGGACAAGGCCTGCTAGATGGGATGATCACCTTGACATTGCCCCATTACCAGCAAACTTGGCTTTTTGTTTTATTCAGAAAGAAAACTGTGTGTGTGTGTGTGTATGTGTGTGTGTTCTCTAAATAGGAGATAGAAATCTTTCTATGTGCTCTCACATGCTGGGACGGATCCAAGGCGTTTGTTTTATCAGTCCCAGTTTGGGTTTTGCCTCTGTGGCTCTTTGAGCCTGAAAGCGCCTTTTCATGAGGCCCTTGGAACACCAGTCAGCCCCCGGTGGCAGCCTGAGCTATTGAGTGGGCCTCAATGCTTGCCTTGTTCTGCTTCCTGGGGCAGACATACCCCAGGGCTGGTGGGGTGGCCCGGGACGTCACAGTGCCCTCTGTATCGATCGCCAACACATTGGTGTCTCCTTGGTACAGTGTTCACATAGTGTGGAATGCCCCTGCAGGGTGACCTGCTGTGTGGACAGGTCTTCAGTGGCCTCTGTTGGGCCACACACAAGCAATGTGGCTGGTCCTGAGGCTTGGGATATCCGAGAGATCGAGGAGGTGGTTGTCCTTCCTTCTCAACAAATTTTCGTTAGTGGTGGCAGTGGTCAGGCACTATTTCATGGGCCCTGGGAGGTTTCCACTCACACAACACTGGGGGTCAATTGGTAATGACTGCTTGGAATGCTATGCTGAGAGACTGGGCTGAGTGGGAAAGTGTGCCATGATGGATTAGTAATGCCTGTCGCAGGCACTGGATGGGAGAGGGACACTTAGGTGCTGTGCACTTGTCTTCCCTGTCCTATGCTGCAAAACAGTTGTTACCAACTTTGGGAATTGTTCCTCTCCCACAGGCACCGCCTAGAGCCAACCACCTCCCCGACTTCTCAGACATCCCACGCCTCCAGATCAGCAACATTACTTGTGCCTGGCCTGGTACGAGCAGTGTGACCCACTATATGGCCTGATGTTGGGACAGGTCTTTGTTGGCTTCTGTTAGGCCAGACACAAGCAATGTGGCAGACGGTGCTCTGAGTGCTGGTGACAGCAGTGAACACAAAAGCCCAGAAGCCCTGACCCCGTGCAGTGTGATCTAGTAGAGTGGTACCAAGGGCAGGAAAACGATGGGCAGGAAAATGATACGCAGCTTGTCAGCCCAGCCGGAAAGGCTGAGGCCACAGCTAGATGGTGCATCTGGGGGGGAACAACTCCCCAAGTTAGTAGCAACTGTTCAGCAATGTAGGACAGAGATGACAAGTGCATGGCCCCTGTGTCCCCTGCTCCCATCCAGTGGCCATGACAGGCATTACATCATGGCACGCTCTCCCACTCAGCCCAGTCTCTCAGCATAGCATTCCAAGCAGTCGTTACCAGTTGATCCCTGGTGTTGTATGAGGGGAAACCTCCCAGGGCCCATGAAATAGTGTTGACCACTGCCACTAATGCAAATTTGTTGAGAAGGAAGGGCTCCCTGGAAGAGACTGGGATGAACAGAGAGCAGGTTCCAGGTATGTGGACCAGGCTTCATTGTCCAAGATTCCGGCACAGTCAGGAGGACTAGGCAGGTGGTGGAAGTGAAACAGGTAGGGTGGGATTTTCGCACAGATGGACTGTGAGGTCATAACAATGGATCCCAGGGCAGAGGCCATCTGTTTGTCTGTCTGCCCTCTGCCCCAGTTTTATGCATCTTGGTTAATGTGAGCAGCTGGTGTCTGGCCAGGTGTGTGCTGCCACCAGAGAGACAGGCTGGACTCCACAGGTGCTGGCAATGGTGGAGCCCCAGCAAAGGCACGACCCTCCAGCGGACGCCACACCTCTAAGACCTGCTCAGTTTGCAGGGCTGCTGAGGCCGGAGCGAAGGCCCAGGCAGGGAGGAATGATTTTTTGCTATGGTGTCAGTGTCTATTAACTACCCATTGGCAGATTCCCTTTCACACCACCTGCCAGGCACAGAAGGCCCTCAAGTGTTAGAATAAACAAGTGACTACAAACTCTAGTAGAGGTGTCCAACCTGCGGCTTGCGGGCTGCATGTGTCCCAGCATGGCTATGAGTGCGGCCCAACACAAAATCATAAATTTACTTAAAACATTATGAGATTTCTTTGTGATTACATGTCACAATGTATTTAATGTGTGGCCCAAGACTACTCTTCTTCTTCCAGTGTGATCCAGAGATGCCAAAAAGTTGGACACCCTTGCCTAAGGGATGCAGATTGACAGGATCAGGCCTTCCTTCAGACTTGACTTTGACGAGGACCTCTGCTCTGAGAGTGGTCACTAGAAAGAGTTGTATCCAACGTACACCTTCCAACGTACACTAAGTTACACTGGGCATTTAGGATGAGAACAGAGCAAGCAGCATTCCCTGAACTTATTCACCCAGGAAACCTTTGCCAGGAGATTTCTGTCAATATCTCATGGGACAAATGTTCCACAGAACCCAATTTTGGAAACACCTCCCGTAGTGTCCCATGTTTCCCAATACTGCTCTGCAGGGCAAGCCCTCTGCTGCCCAGTCCCTCCCACACCACCTGCCCATTCCTGCTTCTGCATGCTTGCTTGTGCTCTGCCTACCCCGGAAATGCCCTCTACCTTTCCATATTCTTTCCATCCTAAGTCCCATCTGATCCACAAAGTCTTCCGGAGGCCCTCAGTGTGACTTAACCACTAGTTTCTATAGTCGCCTCAAAGAGACCGCAGCTGGCACGTGTTATTTCTTTGTGTCCTCTACAGCCCAGTCCTGGCCAGGCAGGTGGCACCTCGGGAGTCCTCAGTTGATCAGTTCAGGCCATGGCAGGTGTGCAGTCTGGCTACACCTGTGGACAGGTGTGAGCGATGCCTCCTGGCCACCTTCTCTCCCCTTCGACCCCCATGCCAGTTCATCAGTTGTAAAGCACACATTCCTCAGTGGGCAAAGAAATGTCTCCCCCTCTGGAACTTTGCTCCCTTCCTGTGCTGCTTAATATGCAGGAAGCATGGCTAAGAGGGAAGGGAACCCCCTGACCTATTTGCATGTTCGCTTCCTCCACAGTGTAACCGGGGGCATTTTCTTATTTAATTATTAATGTCTTAAATCAGCTGGTGCCTGGTACGTTAACCTCTGTCACTCCGAATGGAGTTGGCCTAACAGCCACTGTGGCAGGATTGATTTTCCCTCAGTCATTGTGTAAGCATATGTCTTTGGGACTCATCCTCTGAGAGAGCCCAGGGAAGCCCCATCAAAGTTAATGGCCATGAGTTGCCTCTGCGGGGGGAACAGCTCCCCTTTGTCTGCTCTTTGAGCTGCCTCCATGACATGTCTGAGACAAGTAGAAAAACGTTTTTTCTAAAATCCGTTCCTGAAAGGAATTGACTAGTTCAGCTTAGGACCTGACCCCACCTTCAAGATGCTTACAGACACATTGGAAAGTTCAAGATGGGGAGTGATAAGGGCTGGCCCGGCTGTGTGCCACTGAGCGACCTGTGCCTGGGGAGGGAGGGGCAGACCTGAGGTGGACCTCCTGTGCATGTTGTTTGGACATTCGTAGAGGAAGGAGAAGGGGATTGAGGACCCCCTCCAACAGCGTGAGCAAGGTTGGGGGTAAGGGGTGGGGTGGAGAAAGAGCAGGAAGGAAGACCAGAAGACCAGCCTGACCAGGAAGGATGGCTGGTGATAAGACTGCAGACTGGGCCAGGTTCAAAGAAAAAGTCTGAGGGCTGAGGGATGTCCAAGAGGAGTCATCTCCTACACCCTCAGCTGGGTGTCCTCCTCCCCCACACCACTGCAGAGGCAGTCTGCACCCCAGGTGGGGAACTTTGCAAATGCTCAGGATGGGACAGGTCAAGGCAAGGGTGGGACTCCTGGGGAGCCCCCCTGCCCTGCAAGCCTTAACACGCTTAGACCATTGGTCTAAATGCCACCAACAGTGTCCTTGTGTTCCCCTGTCCATCTCCACTTCCTGTGTGCTTGTCCAAACACCCACTGCCCCCTCTGTGTTCCAGGTATCTCATTGCCAGTGGGTGTCAGCTAAACTGTCTTAAGAGTCCAGGCCTGATTCTGAAAGAAAGAGGTTTTTATGAAGATTTATTATAAAAAGATCTTCCCAGTTATAGCAGTGATCCAAGTTACCTCCATCTCCCACCCCTTCCCTGTCACCATAGATCAAAAGGGGCCAGAAGAACAATGTCCTCTTGCCCGGGTGGCCTCATCCTTTGATGTTCTAAGCTTCATAAGTTAGAAGATGCAGTCAAGGGTCCTTTCGAGAGAGTACTGGAGATGCCAGGAGTGGCCAAAGTAATGAGATGGGGCCATAGACAGAACCAAGACAAGGCATTCTCTACATTTGGCATTCAGACTCCTTGCCTTTCAGAGTGTGGTGTCCCTTTGCTTATATTTTTAAACTTGATTTATTTGCTGCCTGATCAGCCCAAACCCCACCTGGAAGAATATGCTCATTGCCAAAACCCAATGCTGCATCCCGGGGAGGCTCTTTCTCATCCCAGCGGTATTTCCTTTTTGGGGACAATGGGTTGAAATGGCCTGCGGCCTGAGTGCTGTGCAGACTCCAGGCTGTGGAGGGCACTCTGGTGGGCCCCAGGGCTGGCTGTGGAGAGTGGGCGGGGGAGACAGGTGTGGCTGTGGCCTGCGTGCTCCTGGATCTGCAAATGGAGCGGAAATACCAGGATCACTTTTCTCTTTCCTAACCGATTTTCAGAGTACACTTAGCCAGGTTATTTCCGGATTTCAAATAGAGAGAAAAACCTCATTATTCATTAATTTGGAACCCCGTGGCTTTACAGAATTGGTGACATTTGTTTATCTTTGAAGGAGCTGCTAAGAAAGAGTTTAACAAGGAAATTATTACTGGGGACAGGGAGGAGAGCAGTTAACCTTTCATGAAGACAGGAGCTCCATTTAGCTTCCCTCTGGGTACGCAGGGGGCATGTGCAACACGCATAGCATTCTTCTCTGTCCCCAGGAAGGGTGAGCGCTGCCTCGCCTGTGAACACAGGGTCTATGAACTGGAAATCCTCAACCTCATTTCAAGCTGGGGACCCCTTTATAATGTCCACATATTTTCAGTACCATCCCCACCCCCAGGTTAAAGAAGTTGCTTTATTTTTTAAATTCTCACCCAAGGATATGTTTATTGATTTTAGAGGTGGAGGGAGAGAGAGAGAAATAGAGAGAGAGAAACATCCATTGGTTGCCTTCTGTATATGCCTTGACTGGGGATCGAACCTGCAAAATTTTGGTGCATAGGATGATGCTCCAATCAATGGAGCCACTTGGCCAAGGCTAGAAGTTGCTTTTTAGTGTGGCTGATTATAAAGAAAAGCTGCTTTGAATTCAGTAACTCGATCAATCAAATCATGAAAGCATCTATGTACACATGAAAAATAGTGCCATCTTTCTGAGTCCAGTTTCCAATCAGTCTATAACCTGTATATCCGCACATAGGAATTCCAGGTCCCCAGGTGGCTCTGGGCCCCCCTGTATCCTTACTGGGTGGGAACCCTTGGGCAGTCCTCTAAGGCTGTAGGACCACAGAGTCCTGTGGTGCTAGGACAGGAAGGAGCCTCAGGGGTCATTTCAGCCACTTCTCTATGAAGAGTCTTTTTTTGGGGGAAATCCCCAATGTAGGGGACCAAGGCTGTTGGCATTCTTTGCATGCACACTTAACACCTGTCACAAGTGACTTAACACAAGTCACTTCAGGGTGCTTCCTCAAAGCCCCCTACCAGGCTGCCCAAGCCCTTCCTGCCATGGTGGGAATGACATGCGGTGACTTGTACCACTCTGGCTGTCAGTGACTTTATGTCCCACAGGAGCAGGAGAAGTGAGGTGCACTTTCTGGGTGGCTTGTGTGGCCAGAGCTTCCTAGCAGGTGTCCTCAGCTGGCTCCCCCAGGGCCACACCAGACACCTTTCCTCTCTTTCTTCATGGCAGGAGGGGGAGTAGGGAGAGGAAGTGAACGGGAATGGGCAGAGCACAGAATAGAGGGAGGGCGTTGCCTTTAAAGCAGGTAAATCAAGGGTTCGTGGTCCAAGGATGCGCTCAGAGGCCTGAGGGCACCCTGAAATCATAGCCACATATTGTATGTGGGGGCATTTTTCTGGAAAGGAAGTCTCTAACTTTCATTAGTTCTTGAAGTAGTCTGTGAGCCAAAAAACTTTTGGAAGCCCTAGCTTAGAATGGTGACTTTTCCCTGAGTCAGGCTTCCTCCTCCCTGGTTACTCAGAACCTGTGAAGTGTTACCATGTTAGTCAAAGACTGCAAGTGTAAAAATATCAAATGCTCATTACATGGCAATGATGGGAAACTTCGTCTGCTTAGCCAGTCTGCTTAGCCGATTCAAGTGAGAAGTCTCAGCGCCAAACAGATGCCTGGGAAACCAGGCTGATTAATGACGCTGCCTCTTTGTTCTCCTGCACAGGGCCGGGGATGGCACTCTCAGTGACAGGGCTCATTGTCTTCTCCCTCCTGCAAGCCGTCCTCTCTTTGAACCCCGAGGACCCCAATGTGTGCAGCCACTGGGAGAGGTAAGATACGGGTCTCAGATGGCCAGGGACTCCCTGATAACCTTACCTGGGCTTCCCACTGTTGGTACAAAAGCAGGGGCAAGAGGTTCAGAAGCTGTGCACCAAGGGCCTGCAGTCCAGCTGGAGAGACAGCCTGGATGGTGAAAGACAGGACAAGGCAATATGGATTCTGTCTGCGACTCAGTGTGGTGGGGGGTCAGGGTGCAGGGGCTGAGTGATAGGCAACTTGAATGATGCAGTCTGATAGTTGACGATGTACTCATGCTCCTCCTTGTGTTCCCACTTCCCAGCCATTTTGCAGAGGAGGAAGTAGGGGCCCTGAGGGGCTCAGTGCCCATCCACAGCCAGGTGCGATGCAGTGAGTTGTTCTGGTCCAGATGTGTTGCTCTCTGATGCTGTGATATCTTTCCTGGTCTCCCAGGACTGGAGACAATGCAGCATCTTGGACATGTGGGTGGTCAGCAGCCTGCCCTATCGGGGTGGGTAGAGGGCCCTGCTGCTTTGGATCTAGTGCTGGTCAGAATGCCAGGGGAAGGGCAGATGAGGGCAGAGGCCGATGAGCCAGCTGCGGCACTAGGTCCTGGGGGAACAGACCAGGGCCCTGCAGACGGCCTGACTTTGAAGCACAAGGTTAAAATATTGATTCCGGTGAGCAGAAAGACAGTGACCAGAGACCCAATCAGGAAAAACTGAATTAAACCTTGGAATTGATTGGCCATGCTGACCAGGCCAACTCTGCCACTTAGATGTTAATAAATCAAATGAATAAAATTGGGATGAGGTCCCGATGGGGGAAGCAGATGGTGGAGGTGGACAGGGGAGAGGGAGGGGGCATCCATGCTCCCTGCACCTGAGGGTGAGTGTCCCAGTCCCACCACAGGGAAAGGTGCCCAGGGCCCTGGAGGCCCACTGGCTGGGATGGCGGATGGACAGTGCCTGCACCAGCATGGTTTTTAGTGACTGGTGCTCTATGAGGAGTCCCTACAAAATCGAGGCTGGAGCGGAAGGCATGTGCCCCTTTTGGGGGAAGTGGGAAGAATGTGAGATCTATGATGAGTAGACCTTGGTTCATTCCAGTTTGGAGTCTTCAATTGTTCTATGATTTGGGGGATGTCTGTGAACCACTCTGAGCCTACATCCACCTCTGTGAAGTCAGGTGGGCGGGTAATGACCTCTCTCTCCCAGGTTTGTTGGAAAGTCAGGGAATCAGTTTCACCAAAGTGCTCAAACATTGCCTCTTCTTGTTGCCAATTTGGGCTTTAGAGGAAGTGGTTATCACAGATTTCAAGGCACACCAGGCTCACTGGGAATGTGAATGAAACACCGAGTCTCCAGGGTCCTAGCCCAAGAGACTCTGATTCCACAGGTCGGGAGTAGAGCCCAGGAATGTGTATCTTTCATAAACTTTCCACACGATTGTGAGGTGATCCAGGGCCCTTGGCCATCTTATTTTGTGAATTTAAACCTTTATTTCCCAGTGGGTGAGAGAGAGATCAGGTGGAATTCCATACTAGTCTCTGGTTTTTGGACTCCAGTCTCGTCAACCCTGTCTTGTCCACCTGTCACAGTTGAGATACAGTCCCTTCCAGCCCCTGTCTCTGCTGTACCCCAGCCGCAAGCACACCCCCTTCCCTCTGACCACTTCTGCCTTTCCTACTGCCTCCAGTGAGGTCCCTCTCCTCTAGGAAGCCCACCCTGACTTCCCTCTTCTCTGGGTCCCATTTGCACCAGTGGATCAGTTCAAACATAAACAAAGCTCTCTAAGTTTCTAGACCTGTCCAACGTGAATAAATTTGAAATGTGAAAATGTTCTGAACCCAGCCTGCACGAAGCTGGCACTTTGGGTGGACAGGCTATCAGCCGAATATATAGCTTTGATGGTAGAACAAAGGGTGACCCTAACAGCTAAAATGGGGTCTGGGGATCGCCTGGGCTTCATTAATCCCCAGGGAGGAGGCCTTGTCCTGAGGCCCCTGCGATACCAAGCACCTCCTTTCTCTTGGCTTTTCCAACTGAGCCAGTTCCACATAGATGAGTCCAGTCTGTGTTGCTCCAGAAACATACCGCGGTCCCTGGAGACCGCTGAGGGAGAATTTCCCAGTGGGATGAGTGCTTCTGGCGGCTCCTCATTAATTAACCCCTCCACTGTAAAAATCCAGTGGAAAGACCTCCCCTGGCTAGTAAAGCCCAGCTCTACAAGATTAATCTGGCCCCTCATTAGCGTGTTGGCCAATGAGCATGTTAAACTGTCCAGCCATGAAACCAGGGGCACACACTTCACCCCAGACACTTGGAGTTGGTTCAGGGTCTCGGTGCCAGGCCTGCCTGGCTCAGGGCGTTCCTGCAGAGCCAGCTCTGGCCCCATGACACTACCCTGCCCCTGCTATTGGGACGATGCCTTTTCTCTGAGCAGCTACTATCCCCCTCAGTTCTGGGGGGTGTCTGAACCCTCAAGTGCTTGACAAAGGCAGGGAGTCCATTCTCTATGTGGGTCTTGCTCTGTCTCCCTTACCATGGTCCAGGAGGAAATGGTCCTCAGCACCTAGCACAGGAGGTAAATTGTTGCCAGTTTTATAATAGTGATGGCCAGTTTCTATGAGACATTTCCTATGCACCTGTTAATCATTTCACATGTATTATTGTCCCACCACCCTGAGACAGAGATACTGTTATCCCCCTCTTTAACCCTCACAGTAACTACGTGGAGCCCCTGGTGATATTTAGCAGATTTACAGGGGAGGAGATGGAGGCCTACATGAGTCTCACATGTCTAAGGACATGCTGCTGACAAGTGACAGGCTTCACCCTTGACCCAGTGTCCGAGCACAGGGTCACGGAATTTTGGAGTTGAAGGGACCTTCAGGAAGCTAGGGTGGGCATAGAGCTGCCCTGGTTTCTCCAAGCCTGGAGATAAAGCAGAGCTTTGGGCCTTGCCTGCCTGGATGTGTGCCTCTGCAGCACACCTGGCCGGACGAGGCTCACCGAGAGCTGTCCTACAGCCTTGGTGCTTCGGAGAAACAGAGTGTTCCCCCCACCCTGACTCCCTCCTGGGGGTGGCCGACTGCTCCTGGCCTCCTTCTGAATTCTAGACCTTTGCCATTTCTGGCATCTGAGGGCCTGCTGTGAACACAGTCAGGGAGCTGGCCTGCCCAGCCCTCTTGCAAGTAAACCAACAATTTCCTCAGGCAAAGCAGACAGGCTTTTATAGCCTGGACCTGGCCATCTGGCCGAGGTCAATGAGCCTTCTGGGGGAAAAACACTGTATAGTACCAACATACATAAAAATTAAATCCTGAAAGCTCAGCCGACATCCTCTCCCAGCCTTCACAGGAAGTGTGAGTGTTCGCTTTATGTCCTGGCTGGGCTGCCTTTTCCTACAAATCCTGCCGGGGTGGGCAGGTATGAAGGCTTGTTTTCATGAAGGTGAGACCAGCTTCCCTGTGGCTTCCACTTACTGGTCCGGGGTTACAGCTAACAGGCAGGAAGATGAGCTACCACTTTGATCAGGAGGCCTAGAGTATGTCCTCAACATGCCCCCTGCTACACAAGTGACGTAATATCAGGGCAGAGGTAACTGGTGTCTTTGGGGGAGTCACTTATCCTCTCTGATGCTCAGTTTTGTCATCTGTGAAATGAGGATATAGCAATGCCACCTACCTTATAAGATTGTGTGAGGATTAAAAGGGCATCAAACACTGAAGGCAGAACACTTGCTACATATTGGCAGTTATTGCTACCAGCCGTGTGACCTAGGCAAGTCTCCTCTCTCTGAGCCTTGGTTTCTTCATCTGTAAAATGGGATCACTTACTTCACAGAGTTGCTACAAAGATTAACTTCCATCAGGTGTTTTGAAAACCATTAAGAATATAAACAACTATTTCAAAACTTGTTGGCTCTGCTTTCCAAAACCACATAGAATACCCATAAACCCCCCTTTATTCTCTTTCTGTTAATTGAACAAATGAACCAGAATTTCAGAAAATGAGTGGGCTAAAGGGCAGTAAGGTGTGTGTCCTGGATCCAACAAAGCATCAGTCAGGTTTGAATGCCAATAGCAGGAGAAAGAGAGTGGGGTGGTGGGGGAGGGGGTATGGGAGCCCCTAGACATTTGGCCGTGGCCTGGCTTCCCTGGGGAGGGAGACCCCATCCTGAATATCAGCTCGCCTCCCACGTGCTGATGGTAGCTTCCATCTCCTGTCTGGTTCTCAGCTATGCCGTGACTGTCCAAGAATCATACGCACACCCCTTCGACCAGATCTACTACACACGATGCACAGACATCCTCAACTGGTTCAAGTGCACCAGGCACCGGTAAGTACTCACAGATGATGGGCAGGAAAGGGTGCTGGGCCCTCAGGGTTTGTCTTTCTGCCAGTTAGTAAAAGGCCCCTGTAGCAGATGTGGTCAGTGCATCCTATATCCCCTTGGCACTCACCCTTTACACTGACTCCCCAAGATGCTCTGATGAGGGCTTCTTTCTGGCCAGAGGCACTTATGGGCAGGGCAGGCCAGAAGTGGCAGAGAATTGATGCCCTTGGGGTCATTCCTCCACCAGGAACAGGTGGGGTTTGGGGGAGAATACCCCAGCTTTCTTTCCCTGAGAATACAGGGCCCAACCCTGACTGCGTTCCACACTGTATCCCAGAGTAACCCGCTCAACAGCACACCCTAAATTGGCTGCCTTTATTTCCCTGTTTCACTTTCCCATCCCCCTCCTCGTACTTCCTAGGATTACCTCCTCAATAAGCCACTTGTCCTCAAATCCTTGTCTCAGGTCTGCTTCTTGGGGGAAATCCAACCTAGGACACTCCCCACCCCCACCCCATCCCCCCTGCTCAGAGCAGATGTAGCCTCATGCCAGGGCATCTGGCTTGGAGAGCAGAGTGCAGGCTAGAAGTCAGTGCCCTCTCAGTGTCTGAACAGCTGCATGTGGGAATCTTGCTCCCTTGTGTTAGCCTCCTGCAAACATGACATGCTCCTATGTCACTAGGGGAGAGAAGAGATGAAGGAAGAGAGAACATGTTTTGTTGGATGATCCTGGGCAAATCACTTTATTTTGCAATTCCCATGTACCCATCAAACATAGATTGATCCTTGCCTTTCCTACCTGCAGGGTCTAGTGAGGTCAGAAATGTGAAAATACTGTGAAAAACGCAGGGGAGAATGAAGAAAAGTGAGGTATTAGGCCCAGGATATGTGGAATTATATTACTTGAGGGTTTGAAAAACAAGTAGACAAAGAGTACATCAGGGGCTGAGTGAGAGGCCACCTCGAAGCTCATCTCCTGGGTGCTGAGCATCTGTGTTGGTTCCAGATTTCTTTTGCTTCCTCCTGTGGGTCTACTCCCTCTTTGAGATTTATGTAGGAGCCATGGTGGGTAGCATGTGGACTGGGAACTCACTCTATACTGAAAAGCCTAAGTCCTGGTATTGTTTGGGGTTTTGCTAGTAACTTTCTGTGAGACACTGAGCCTAGATATAATAACCACTTAAAATTTCTTGCTTGCAGATCCAACACCTGGATCATCTCAGGGTTGGTCTTCATTGGTTGTCTTTTCTCTTATGTGGGTAATATTTTCTAGTATTTTTATATGCCTAGTAATTTTGAATTGTATGCTAGGCATTGTGCACAACAGAGACAGTAAAGACTGAATTCTGTTTTGTTCCTCCAGAGAGTATCAATTTGTTGTTGCTTCCTTGTTTGTTTTACCAGTCCATTAACTTGGCCAAACTCAATTTTCAAACTCTGAAAGTTCAATATTTGTAGCCTTACCTGGACTGCTTGGAAACTGCTCCCCATAACATTACTCAGGCACCAGAAGTTTGGGCATAGATTGTACCAAGAATACGGGCTTCCTCTTTCTGGCTTTATCTTTTCTGGGGTTTCTGTTTTCACTTTTTAGTTGTTGGGTCCACCTTGGACTTGTTCTGTGGTTCAAAACAATAAGGCTGCATGTCTTCTATCTGAATTTTAGCCATCTGGAGTATTTATTGTTGACTGGGGTCTGCCCTTGGACTAACCTTGCCCAGTGTCATTCCCTTCTTCCAGGTGTCTACTCCCCTCCAGTGTCTATCTTTGCTCGCTCTCTAGTGCCTTCAGGTAGTTGTTTTTTACATTTTCTCCAGATTGTATAACTGTTTGCAGGGGGATTGGTCCAACAGGGGCCACTTAGCCATTAACAAATCTACTTCCTCTAGCCCTTGGCTCTGAAATGAGGAGCTGGGACCAAATGCCCTCTTCCAACTCCCCCAATTGTGCCATGTTAGTTGCCTGTGGCCCCAGTCAAAGGCAGAGGCAGAACTAGAAGTCCTGTTTTCTCCATGAGCCTGTCAGGCTCTGTGCCAGAGCCAAGTTTGCTCTGAGGCGTAGCTTTGTTGGGTACTTGGAGGCTGGGGCTGCCGTCCATCACTGCTGGGGAAGGGTGAGTGAGTGGGTGCTTATTAAAATAGGCTGCATTCCTGGAACATGAATTATTTTGCTAAATTATTGAGTCGTCTTACAGCCTTCCTGATGACCTGGAGTGTGCACGCTGACAGCTGCACCATCAGTCTGCCTCCGTGTGGAATGCCTTGTTTGAACGTAGCATCATTCTCCCGACAGCAGCCTGGCCCCTGGCTCCTTTGCTTTCCTGCTTCCCACACCAGCACTGGGAGCAAGCAAGGATGGGAAAGCCAGAATCAGTGGGGCATCTCTCTCCTGTGAGGCTTTAATGATGTCAAGACCACCACCCCATTGGAGTGCTAGGGGAGAACCATGTTTGGTGGGACAAATGGAGTGGATGATCTCTGAGTCATCCCCAAGTTGTTCTTTATCTGAGAGGCTAACACCACCCCTGAAATAGCCAGGAGCTGTCTCCCTGTGCTGGGAGAGTAGCTTCAATTTGAGGTCAGCTTACCTTTCATTATGGGCTTTTGACAAAGTAGAATGACCTTAGTTTACAACATTCTCAAATATCACAGATCTCCCCAGAGTCCCACACTGTCATTTGTCATAAAGAGAGGGCTTTATGGACTGGGAGCCTGTGTGGTAGGACTCCCTTCCCAAGTTGGCCTGGCCTGACCCTCCATGGAAAGCAGGCCTTCAGCACCTCCAGTGACCCACCCCTGCTGCTCTGCCCCCTGAGGAGGGGTCCACAGGGCAGGCTGCCCCACCCTGGGTGCTGTGGGGGGAGGCAGAGAGCTCTGGCTTCAAGGCCCAAGGACTTGGAGTTGAGTCCTACTTATATGACATGACCTTGAGAAGTTACTTTTTCTCTTTTTTTAAATATGCTTTATTGATCATGCTATTACAGTTGTCCCATTTTCCCCCTTTACTCCCCTCCACCCTACACACCCTCTCCCAACCACATTCCCCATTTTAGTTCATGTCCATGGGTCATACTTTTAAGTTCTTTAGCTTCTACATTTCCCATACTATTCTTACCCTCCCCCTGTCTATTTTCTACCTACCATCTATGCTACTTATTCTCTGTACCTTTCTCCCCCCTCTCCTCCTCCCACTCCCCTGTTGCTAACCCTCCATGTGATTCCCATTTCTGGGGTTCCATTTCTGTTCTAATTGTTTGCTTAGTTTGTTTTTGTTTTTGTTTTAGGTATGGTTGTTAATAATTGTGAGTTTGCTGTTTTTTTACTGTACATGTTTTTTAATCTTCTTTTTCTTAGATAAGTCCCTTTAACATTTCATATAATAAGGGCTTGGTGATGATGAACTCCTTTAACTTGACCTTATCTGAGAAGCACTTTATCTTCCCTTCCATTCTAAATGACAGCTTTGCTGGATAGAGCAATCTTGGATGTAGGTCCTTGCCTTTCATGAGTTGGAATACCTCTTTCCAGCCCCTTCCTGCCTGCAAGGTCTCTTTTGAGAAATCAGCTGACAGTCTGATGGGAACTCCCTTATAAGTAACTACCTCCTTATCTCTTGCTGCTTCTAGGATTTTCTCCTTCATTTTAATATTGGGTAATGTAATTATGATGTGCCTTGGTGTGTTCCTCCTTGGGTCCAACTTCTTTGGGACTCTCTGAGCTTCCTGGACTTCCTGGAAGTCTATTTCCTTTGCCAGCTTGGGGAAGTTCCCCTTTATTATTTGTTCAGATAAGTTTTCTACTTGTGGTTCTTCCTCTTCCCCTTCTGGTACCTCTATAATTCGGATGTTGGGATGTTTAAAGATGTCCTGGAGGTTCCTAAGCCTCTTCTCATTTTTTTGAATTCTTGTTTCTTCATTCTTTTCTGTTTGGTTGTTTCTTTCTTCCTTCTGGTCCACTCCATTGATTTGAGTCCCAGTTTCCTTCCCATCACTATTGGTGGGAACATTTTCTTTTATTTCACTTAGAGTAACCTTTATTTTTTCATCTAATTTGCAACCAAATTCAACCAATTCTGCGAGCATCCTGATTACCAGTGCTTTGAACTGTGCACCTGATAGGTTGGCTATCTCTTAGTCGCTTAGTTGTATTTGTTCTGGAGCTTTGATCTGTTCTTTTGTTTGGGCTATTTTTCTTTGTTTGTTTTAATATGCCTGTTACATAGTGAGGGGAGGAGCCTTAGGTGTTCACCAGAGCGGGGCAACCCAGTTGCTGGTTTGTGACACTGTATGTGGGGGAAGGGTCTGAGAGGGAACAATGGCGCTTGCTCCACTCTGTTGGATTTCAGTCCCTTCCGCCGCTTCCTCCAAGTAAACTGGGCCCTTCTGGTGCTGATTCCTGTGTGGGTGTGTTTGTGTATATTCTAGGACCCTGTGTGTCTCTCCAATGAACTCTCCTGTGAGGCTGGGAGTCTCTCCCAGCACCTTAACCTTCACAGATATTTTCAATTGGTGTTTTGAGGCTTTATTTCCTCACTCTGGGAACCTGGGTTGCACAGTCTGTCTCGATCCCCTGTTTCACCTGGTTTATCTGAGTGCAAATGTGGGACCACCTGGTTTGCCAGCCACTTTGCGCGCTGTGCCCCTCCACAATCTGCTGCCTTGCTGGGTTCACCCTCTGCCATCTCGCAAGCATGGGGTCTTCCAGCCACTGCTTTGCCATGACCCCTCTCCACCTGGCCTCCCAACTGTGCCCCTCCTACTTGTCTGGATGAATGTGTCTACTTTAACTCCTTGGTTGCCAGACTTCCATACAGTTCAATTTTCTGACTGTACTGGTTGTTTTTTTTGTTTCTAAATTTTTGTTGTCCTTATTTTGGTTGTGAGAGGAGGCACAGTGTGTCTACCTATGCCTCTATCTTGGCCAGAAGTCCTACTTTTTCTTTCTGGCCTTTGATAACCACTTCAGATCACCTCCATTTTCACCCTAGGTGCACAGAAGGGACTTTGCCTATAATATCTCATTGCGACTCCCTCTTGCTGACTTGGCCCTTACACCATCCATTTCCCTTTCCTTGCTCTGTTGTTCTGGCCATCCCGTCAATCCAGCAAGCCCCCTGTGGGAACTGGCACATAGGTTAAGCCTAGTAGCTTTAAAATAAGACTGACTTAGGTTTGAATCCTGGTTCTGAAACTGTTTAGCCATGTGTTCTTGAGCAAGTCATCAACTTCTCTGAATCTTGGTTTTCTCATCCATAGAACAAAATGGGAGAAAGAGTACATAAAATTAAGAATATAAACTCTAAAAAAGAAATAAAAGAAAGGGGTATAATGAAGCTACCTGTTGCAAGGAGGAAATGGAATGAGATTTTACCTATCAATTGCTCTGGCACAGGGCAAAGTCTCAACACCTATGTCAGCGTGAGAACTGGAGCCCAAGTCTCTGACTGTCAGCCTGGAACTTCCTCTGTTCTCTGGGCCTTTGCTTCCTCCTCTGCAGAGCCAGGTTTTATTCTGAGCCTTCCCAGGGATGGCATGCAAGGCTCGTCCTCAGGAGGTGTTGATTTTGGTGTGGGAGAGATTAACCTGCCTCTGCAACTGAGTCAGACTCAGAGGGGCCTTTTGATGAGTGTGCTTCAGTTCTCTAAGTGGGTGGACTGAATTCCAGGGGACTTAAACAGTCTGCTTGTTGGGGTGGTGGCAGTAGGCATAGAAACTCCCATCTGAGTCACCCCTTGCGCCCCTCCAGCCCCAGTCTGGAAGTTTTAAGAAGTCCCCAGTTGTCCTCCATAGCGTCACTACAGACAGTATCTTCTGCAACTCGTCTAAGTGTCATTGTGAAGAGATTGGGGAAAAGTCAGCAGGTGTAACAAACGCTGTGTCATTCTGTGTCACAACAGCCCAGATCCCACCATCGATTGTTCTTTATTGTGTTCCTGCATGTTTGAAGCCACTATGCATTTTAAAGTAATTATTGAATGGCATCCTCGATATTGCTTAACACAAATATCATTCTAACAGGAGTGATGGATTTTCAATACTTTCAAGTGGCTTTCTCCCTTGTGCCTTAGGATCAGCTACAAGACAGCGTATCGGCGTGGCCTCCGGACTATGTACCGGCGGAGGTCCCAGTGCTGTCCTGGCTACTACGAGAATGGAGACTTCTGCATACGTACGTAGGGGCTGCCTCTGTTCTGGCCTCAGTGGGCATGGGAGGGCAGTGGACCAAGGGGAAGAGAGGTAGAGCTGTCATCCAGGCCTTGGGCCACAGGTCTCAGCTGACTCGAGGACTCTAGAAGTCCCTGCCTGCTGCCAGCTTGTGGGAAGAAGGGTTGAATGCAAATACGTTAGCACACATTTGTCTATTGGATCAGCCTCCTAGAGGGTTGAGGGGAGAAAGTCAGGTCTAGACTTTGAAGGGATCAGGAGAGAAGTGGATGCTTCTGGAGCAGGTTGGGAGCAGTGGGAAAAGTGCCAAGTGCTTGGCACAGATCTGAGGTGGTCGTAGGTGCTCAAGAAGGCTTGGCTGGATGGGTGGGGAACTGAATGGAGAAATGAATGGAGAGATGAATGGATGGATGGGTGAGAGAAAGGAAGGCAGGCTGGATTATTGGATGGCAAGACCATTGTACCTAGAAGGAGAATGGCAAAAGTAAGACATCACAAGGGACCTGTTCCAGGAAGGGGAAGGGTTTCCAGAAAGGATTGGAATACACCAAAGAAAAAGCGGGTTCATGAAAGACACTCATTACCTCTTTCCCTTTTTGTGTGCAGTGGCTCAGAAAACTGAAGCCTTCGTGTCCCCAGAGAGACAGGGGCTGACATGCTGGCAGCTGCAGGCCCTCTGGGTGAGGGCAGTGTGGTGCAGTGGGAGACACCCAGGAGTGAGAGCCTGCACGTCAGGGTTTTGGTCTCAGCTTCCCAGGCATTTGGTTTTGGGCTAGTCACCAAACCTCTCCAGGCGACTAGTTTAGGGACCTGTTAGAGTCTGATGGGCTCTTTCCCCACTCACCTCTGATTGGTGGAAGGGTCCGGTCTGGGGCTTCCCAGTGAACATCAGAAGATTCGCTCAAATGCAGGAGACTGTCAGAGAAGCGGGGAGGCCCCCGTTTAATTACTGAGAGAGGAATCTGCCCCCACAGCTTCTGCCTTTGCATTTGGAGGCAGATCTGAAGAGTGATTTTCCTTGTTAGTATTCTCCTTGCCATCTGGATGGGTAGAGCGAGGGAGCACCAGAGGGAGAATTTGGGCAGAGTGGGTGTGTTGATGTTGGGAATGAAATGACAATTTTCCCCTACTGTTGTTACATTTCCCCTAATGCTGGAGAAATTCGATTCTAATTGCATTACAGGAATGAATGAAAAATGCTCCAGCAAATGGGGTCAATACTGATGGTTTTGCAGGACAAATACAAAGATACTCACTCAAAACAAACTTAGAAAGCAGTGCAAAGGGCTGGGCTGGGCTAAGGCCTTGGTTACTACAAGGGATGTGGTTACTATAGGGACCTACATGTGGAAGCTAGGTCAGGTCCAAGGCTTTACTGCTACCGCTCTGTTTGCCTGGCGTGGAGTGAGGGTCAGGCTGGCCATGGGACTCAGGAGCCATAAAGCCCAAACAGGATGGAGCAGCCCTTTTGAGCTCAGGGCACACAGTGATGGACTTGGGGAAGTTATAAAGGGAGCTTGGACATCAGCACGGGGCTGCAGGCATAGATGAACACTTTCCCTTTTTAATTTCCATTCGTGGGTGTTGGTCAGGCTCTTGGAATATGAAGAGCAAGGCAGAAGCGCTAAGTGTCCTGGTTGCACAGGCTCGGTCTTGCTGATGGGGAAGGCAGCTCATGACCTGCCACCTCCTCCTTATGTAACCACCAGGCACTGCCTGACGAGCTGGTGGCCACAAGGAGGTCTACCCAGGAAGCCAAGCTCAAAAAGCCACCTTCAGGACTGAAGGCTTTTTCTAGGAGGCAACAGGAGGGCTTCCGCAGTGAGATGGGGCATGGTGGCATGCTGGGTGCTGCTAGTGATGATAGAAGCAAGAATCACAGAGGCCCAGGGTGCATCTTAGCTCTGCCACCCCCAGCTTCCTCCTCTTTATCTTCCTCCTCATCATCTGCAGAGTCCACACACATGCCAGGTGCCGTTCTGATTTTCTTACATCCATCAGCGTGTCAGCTCCTCACGACAGTCCTGTGAGGTGTGAGGTCGGGACCCTGTTTACAGGTGGGGAAACTCAGTCATGGAGCAGTTAAGTAGCTTGACCAAGATCGTCACTTTTTAGCTGTGTGATTTTGGTCAATGTACTTAATCTCTCCGTGACTCAGCCAGAACTGGAATTTGGCCCCAGAGTCTGCCCCGAACCACTTGGAATAGGCAAGACATCACCTCTCTGAGCCTCAGTTTCCACCCATGTGAAATGAGGATAGTAAGACCTAAATCAGGTACAGGGGAGGGGCTTAATAAATTTCAGCTCCCTTCTCCATGGCTTTGGTCTTAACATTTTTTTAGTCTTGGCTCTTCCTCAGAGACCCATGCACCCTCTCCCTGGGGAAATGCACACTGAATACATAAACCTAAACATACACATGGCTCTTTGCACACAATTTCAGGGGTTCATGGATCCTCTGAAACCCTTACTGGGTCTTTGGACCCACAGTAAGTAGCTTCTGCCATATGCTCATGTTTATCCATTCAACTTGCACTTGTTGCTTGCCAATAGGTGAATGCAGGGGACATTCATGCAACTGAGAGGTGGTTGCTGCCTGGAGGAAGGAGGTAGTCTGGTACAGGAATACCTGCAACAGAGTCTTGTAGCTATTTTGAGAGGCATCTTCACAAAGTAGGGCAGGGAAAGAGAAGAGGCTATCTTCTTAGCCACATGCACTTACCAAGTGTTAATGAGAAATCAGCTACACACAGAAGAGTGAAGGTGCATGCCCTGGGTGTTTCAAGCCAGTAGTGATTACAGGCCTGCTGTGGCCCACCCACAGCACATGCTGCTGGGTAGAAATACCCTCTGCCCTTGTGGAACCTACACTCTTGCTGGGAAGGCAAGTCTAGTGTGCATAAAGTTGTTCGTTAATAGCCGGAAGAGGAATGTGAGAAAGACTAGACAGACCAGGTAAACTCAGGCAGGAGAGAATGGCCTGTGATCCCTTGGGGAGTGTGTGTGGGGGGTGCTTCATGGGGTTTGAGCTGGATGGAGGGGCATCTTTGGTGTGGGTGGGAGAGGGAACCCCATCGGCAAAGACACGGAGCTGGGCCTGAGCATGGTGGGGAGTGAGGTGGCTGGCTGACCACAGCGGGCAGGCCTGGTCTGGAAGGAGGGGAATTGAGACCGGCTGGGTGGGGCAATTATTAATTTCCTAGGGCTGCTCTTACAGAGCACCACGACCCAGGTGGCTTCAACAGCAGGAGTTTATCCTCTCAGTTCTGGAGGCTAGAAGCCTGAGATGGCAGTGTTGGCAGGGGTGGCTCCTTCTGGGGGTTGTGACAGAAAATCTGTTCAGGCCCCTCTCCTAGCTTCTGGGAGTTCTTTAGCTTGTGGCAGTGTAACCCTGTTCTCCACATGGCATTCTCCCCCTGTGGGTGTCAGTCCGCAGACACTCTCTTTTTATAAGGACACCAGTCACATTGGATTAGGGCTCAGCCTAATGACCTCATTTGAATTTGATTACCTCTGTGAGATCTATCTCCAAATAAGGTCTCATTTTGGGGTTCCAGGGGTTAGGTAGGAATTCCACATATGAATTTGGGGAGGTCACAATCCAACCCATAATAGGTGGGTGTTGGCCCCCTGTAGGCTTTGGCACCTATCTGTGAGAGAATGAAGACCCTGGGTTGGGGTATGTGTGAGAGGGAGAAATGATAGTGAGAGGGTGAAGGGTCATGCCCAGGATGCTGTTGCTAGATGAGAAGCTTATAAACCTGGGACCATTCAGGAGTTGAAGCCCTGCAGCCCCTGCCCCTCCTCTCCCCGCTCTCCACCTCCCAGAGGCCAGAGGACCTCCAAGTTCACCGGAACCTGGGGAGAACTCATCCAGTGTTGAGAGTCCTTAGGACCTTGCACAGAAACATCACCTGTGCTCTGGGAAGGGGCGTGTGGACATCGACCTACCTCCAAAGCCACCTTCCTGGAGCCTTGTTTCTCAGCACAAGGAAGAAGGGCTCTGGCCATGGAGTGAACGCCTTGGCTGACTCTACCAGTAACTTGCTGTGCAATCTTGGGCAAGTCCTTTTGACTCTTTGGTCCCACTGGGCATAGAATGGGTCATCTCTGAATGGGGAGGGAAGAAAGACGAAATAATGAATGACAGTGTCCTGGAAAGCATAAAGCTTGATGAAGGTGGCACTATTTTTCTTCTCTGTGTACCATTTCCTCTGGCCCAGAATTGCCACCCTCGGCAGCCCTTTTAGAACCGCGCACACCAGAGCTGCCCACACCCTGCCATCACCCACAGATAAGCCAAGTCCTGTTCCCCCTCGGCTGTCCAGGCATCAGATATTTCCTGAGGCTCACTGGGCACAAGCACACTTCCTTCTTTCTTTTTCCTTTCTTGTGAGATGGGGCAATGGGCACCCTTACCTCTGTAGACAGAGCTCGTTTTAAGTCATGTGGTAGGGACTTGAGGCATTTTGCAAAGCTCCGATCTTTGAACATATTAGCCCAACCCTGGCCGGGTGGCTCAGTTGGTTGGATCATTGTCCCATGCACCAAACGGTTGTGGGTTTGATTCCCACTCAGGGTGCATATAAGAGGCAATGGATCAATGTTTCTCACATCAATATTTCTCTCTCTTTCTCTCCCTCCCCCCTCTTTCCCTCTCTTCCTCTCTCTCTCAAATTAATAAACATATCCTTGGGTGAGGATTGAAAAAAAAAGAGAGAAGCAAATATTAGCCCATATCAGACTGGATGGGGCTGGGTTATGCTGCCTTAACAAACAGCATCTAAACCCCAGTGGTGTAACCACAATAAAGTTTTGTTTCTTGTTCACATGTGTCCATTGTGGTCTAGCCATGGCCTGCTCCTTCTCACCCTCACCCCAGGCCCCAGGCTAATGGAGCAACAACTCTGCAATTTTGCTTGTTGCCATGACAGAGAGAAGAAGGCTTTGGCCAGTGTTGAAGGCAGAGGGCCAGGGTATTTAGTGAGCGGTAATAATGTTTATCACAAGTTCCACACAGATGCCACAGTAACACAAATTATAATCCATTCCAGTGTTATATTGAGCACCAGATGACCTAATATCAGGATCATCAGGAAGACTTGTTACAACACAGAGCCCTGGGCCCCAGCCTCAGAGTCTTAGTTCAGAAGATTTGGGGTGGGGGCTGGAGAATTCGTATTTGTAACAAGTTCCCAGGTGATGCTCCTGCCTCTGGACTAGGAACCACACTTTGAAAACCACTGGTTTTCCTTATTCAAAGGGAGCGTTCCTGTGCAGACCAAGTAAATTGCAAAGAGCTCAGCAGGTTTTAACAGGTGCATCCTCTTGGTATTCAGGGCTTCTCCTGATGAGCAACAGGGAAGAAGCAGGCCTCAGAGTAGCCAGCGAGGCGGGGAATTTGCCTGCCCAATCCTCCTGTCTCCTATTCCCCTCAGTCAGAATTCCCCCATGGTGAGGTAACTCCCCCTGAAGTTCCAGGTGGTGTCTTTTAGCCCCTTCAGTAGCTGCTTGGAATGCCAGCACATACCTCCTGCAGTGTAGTTTTCACCCAAACCCAGAAGCAGAGGATTAGCCAGAAGCTCCAGGTACATGGCTGAGGGGCCTGGCTGGGCTGTGGTTTGGGGGCGTGTGTGTGCAGGGGAGCTCAGCATTCTTAGGCACCTGGTCAGGTTTGGCCAGGAAGAGGGAGGGACTGCTCTGGCCCGGGGGGGGGGGGGTCAGTCTGCGCGGCAGTGCCTGAGGGGGTGCCAGCAGCTAAGACCTGAGGGACTGGGTGCAGTGGGGGAACCCGAAGGTGGGTCAGATCTAACTCCATTAAATGCCTCACACCATTTTGGGGGTTTAGGAAGCCCTATGTTATTATTGTGGTTGTTTCATACAATTATCACTTGAATTTCACCTGTATATTTACTGATTTTTTTGCCATTCATCTCTTCCTGCATCTCACTTCTTCCTTCTTGGTTTGGCTTCATTCTTCTTGAAGGGTCTTTTTAGCAGTTCCTTCCAGGAGAGTCTACAGGCAGCCAACTCTCTTATGTTTCCCTTGTCTGAAAGTGCCTTTGTTTTACCCCACTCTTGAATGCGGGGTGAGCTGCCTGTGAAACTCTAGTTTTTCAGTCAGCTTCTTTGAGCAGTTTGAGGATGTTTTTCCATTGTGCAGACTTTGTCACTGAAGTGCTCTGCAGCTTCCCTAGGCCGCGTCTGCGTGTGGAGTTATTTTTATTCAGTGTTTGCTCTTCAGAGTCCTACGTCTTCCTCAAGCTAAGGGTTCCCGTCCTTCACCACTCCTGGAAAATTCTCGCTGTCTCTCTTCAAATAGCTCCTTTCCTTCACCCTCTGAATTCCCTGCTCTTGGAGCCCCGAAATGTTGGACTTTTCTTACTCCATCCTCTGCCTCTACCAGGCTCTCATTTTTCATCTCTTTATCTCTCAATGTTGCATCTTGGACATGGTCCTCTGATCCAATTTTTCAAATCCTTTAGCTCTGCTAATTAACCTGTCTGTCGAAGTCTTAATTTCAGTGATAAGTTTTGTTTCTAGGAGTTCTGTTAGTCCTTTATCAGATCTGCATGTTGTTTTCTGTAATGTTCTATTCTTTCATTATGAATTCTAATCCTTTTATCACTTTAATTATTTTCAACATATTTCTTTTATAGTCTCTTTCAGACAGTTCTGTCTTGAGTTATATAGTTCTATTAGCTCAACTTCCTGGAGTATCAATTTTCCTGTTTGTGGGAACTGCTGATTCTCCCTTACTGTGGATAGTTCCCGTGTGGAGGTTGTGATTTATTTTTCCTGTGAACTCTCTAGTCTCCCCCCACCCCCACCACCCTTCCCCATGCCCTGGGTCCAGCAAGGGCCCTACACACACACACTAGTTTTGCATTTTCTTATTAGGCACACTAATGGTTTTTGCTGGCTCATTGCCAGTCCTTGCTTTGCCAACTTGGTTTGGGAGTCCATGCTGTGTGTGATGAAGGCTTAGGGGTTTTATTTTTTTCCTTTTTAAAAATTAAGTGAAATTCACATAACATAATAGCACCATTCTGAAGTGTACAATTTAGTGAGTGACATTTACTGCACTCACAGTGTTGTGCAGTAACACGACCTTTACTGAGTTCTAAAACATTTTCATCATCTTTAAAGGAAACCCGTGCCCATTGAGCAGCCACTTTGCATCCCCTGTTCCTGTTTTTTTGCTTCTTTTGGGGGACTTTTTTCTTCTTTCAGAATCCCCTGTTTCTTCCCTAGTTGGTGGGCACCATTTTCAAGTTTGCTCTGAGTGGAGCTGGGAACTTCCAAGGCCAAGTCTGCCCCTTATGTGGGTGTTAAACTCCAGGCTCCAAGCCGGGGCTGGGGGCGAAGGGCAGAGGCTAGCCGGGTCTGATGTTTCCTGGACCGCTTTTGCTTTAGCATCTGACCTTCTGTAACTGCTAGGAACCCACTACAGATTTCCTTTTCTCTCATTAGAGCTCAGCTATATACAGGGTCGGGCACAAATAATACCCCTTTTTGATTATAAAATCTTGTATTACAAAATTATAAGTATGTAATTCTGTAACATAACAATATCACAAGCACCTCATATGGCATTTTAGGTGAAATGTTCAAATTAAAACTATAAATTATTACACCCATATTATTATCCTACCAACCACACTCAAGCAGGCCTTACTTCTGCCAGACCTTGTATTTTTAAAATATATGTGTTACATTTGGGGGGCATTTTTATAGTAGGTGGGACCTATATCAGAACATGTCACTGGCTGCCCCTGTTTTATAATGAGTGGTAGAGTGGGGAGCTTTATAGCCAGATCCTGGGACACTGATTTCAGTGCTTTCTTGGACCAATTGCTAACTTCCAACAATAATGAAATAGCAGTGTGACGCCTGATGGCTTACCCGCACTTCCCCATACGTGTATCACTTGCCCTTCACAGACTGGAGAAGTGTATTACCATTATTGTCCTTGGACAGAGAGGACCCAGACGCAGGTGAGGCTAAATGGCTTGTCCACATGGGTAAGCGCAGCCCAGGAACTAAGACCAGAGCAACCTTTCCCCTTGAACTTTCCCTTCCTACTTTCCCCTCCTACGGTGGGTTTCCTCTCAGCAGGATGGACCCATGGCCCAAAGAGAGAAGTGGGGTCAGACAAGAGGGCAGATGCAGAGGTTTGTAGGGAGAGGAAGACGCTGAAGACAAATTGGTTTGATTTCAAAGTGCCACTAATGTGGGTCCCTGTAGGGGCCAGGATCACGGTAGCAAGTGGGCGAGTGCTGTGCGTGTGCACACGTGCAGCGCTGTGTGCTTTGTAGGAGGTCCTCCGGGAATCCTGCCTTCTGCCACCCCCAGAAACAGTGCTGATGCTGTCCCTTGGGCCACCAACACCTGGTGCTGAGCTTTGCTGCCTAGAACAACATCCATTCTTCTCTCTGACCATCCACTCATCAACATTTATTAGATGACTCTGCCTTAAAGGCACTGCCGAGCCCTGGGGAGAGATGAATAAAAGGTACTTGGTCTATAGGGGAAAATGTGGCTTTTTCATGTTTCACTGTACACATTTTATTTACAGTTTTGTGCACTGTCTTAACATGAAGGGGACCGCTTTTCTACTTGAGCCATTTTTTTTTAAACAGAGAAAAGTAAACTAAGTTGTACAAAGTGTTAAAATACAGTATAAAGATACAAAAACAGACATACCAATTCTAATTAGGAATGTAATTATGATGTTACATTTTTTATAATCCACAATTATGTTTAGGAAATCACACATAGATCACTGATTTGAATGAAATGCATGCATTTGTAGTAAAGCTTTGTAGTTACAAAAAAAAAAAAACAACAGAAAAAAATTACCAAAGAATGCCCCAAATTAACATGTATGAGTAGCCACCTTTGTGTCATATTCCTGGATCCTGTACCATTGTTACGTGAAGAAAAAAACAAAAGCAAAATGAATGAAAAAGTGAAATCAGAGTCACTAATGTTATCAAGCAGGGAACAAACAAATTAAAATCTTGCAGCCCTCAGCAAGAGTACAGCAAAGACAATGCTGGGAAAGAAACAAAGTTGCTAGAAAACTGGATGTGTCATATTCTTTCAAACCAGGAAAAATACGCTCCTGCATACAATGGAACATAAGCAGAATTCTTTTCCTGTGAGGTATAGAAGTTCAGGTTCTTTTTTAATGCTGTTGATGGAAAAAATCCTTTTGCAGTGGTAATTTCTCTGAGCTGTCACAGAGTGGGCCAGGAACACATCTATGGATTCTGGGGACAGTGCATATTGTCATTCTTTGATTGTGAGTGGACACTGTAGCCAAAATTAGGAGGAGAAAAAAAGATGAGTACAAAGTATAAGACAAAGGCAAATGAGACTTCTCTCTCTTTTTAAAAAAATCATGTTTATTTTTCATTTACAGTTGACACACATCATTACATTAGTTTCAGCTGTACACCCTAGTAATTAGATATTACATAACTTACTAAGTGATCATCCTGATAAATCTTGTACCCATCTGACACCATCCAAAGTTATTAGAATATTATTGACTATATTACCTATGCTGTACTCTACCTCCCCATGACTACTTTGTAACAACCAATTTATACTTAATCCCTTCACCTTTTTCACTCATCCCTCCAACCCACCTCCCATCTGGCAACTGTCAAAATGTTCTCTTTATCTATGAGTCTGTTTCTGTTTTGCTTGTTCATTTATTTTGTTTACTAGATTTAATCATCAATAGATCTGTATTTATTGCCATTTTATTCATATTTTTAATCTTCTTTTTCTTAAAGAAGACCTTTTAACATTTCATATAATAATGGTTTGGTAATGATGAACTCTGTTAGCTTTTCTTTACTGGGAAGCTCTTTACATGTCTTTCCATTCTAAATGATAGCCTTTGTTGGGTAGAGTAATCTTGGTTGTGGGTCCTTGCTTTTCATCATTTTGCATATTTCTTGCCACTTCCTTCTGGCCTGCAAATTTTCTGTTGTGAAATCAACTGAGAGTCTTATGGGAGCTCCTTGGTAA
This sequence comes from Anoura caudifer, assembly GCA_004027475.1. Taxonomy (NCBI): domain Eukaryota; kingdom Metazoa; phylum Chordata; class Mammalia; order Chiroptera; family Phyllostomidae; genus Anoura; species Anoura caudifer. The sequence continues at coordinate 29,843 of PVKU01001376.1, forward strand.
GTAACTAACTGCTTTTTTCTTGCTGCTTTTAAGATTCTCTCTTTGTCTTTAACCTTTGGCATTTTAATTATGATGTGTCTTGGAGTAGGCCTCTTTGGGTTTGTCTTGTTTGGGACTCTCTGTGCTTCCTGGACTTGTACGTCTATTTTCTTCACTGTGTTAGGGAAGTTTTTTGTCATTTTTCCAAAAAGGTTTTCAATTTCTTGTTCTCTCTCTTCTCCTTCTGGCACCCCCATGATGTAAATGTTGGTACACTTGAAGTTGTCCCAAGGGCTCCTTATACTATCTTCATTTTTTAAAATTCTTTTTTATTCTGGCTGTTCTGATTTTTTTTGCATCTTTATATTCCAAATTGCTGATTTGATCCTCAGTTTCATCAACTCTACTGTTGATTTCCTATTCTTTATTTCTTTATTTCAGTTAATGTATTCTCCATTTCTGACTTGTCCTTTTTTATGCTGTTGATATTCTCACTAAGTTCATTGAGCAACCCTATAAACAGTGTTTTGAATTCTGCATGTAGTGGATTGCTTGTCTGTATTTTGTTTTGTTCTTTTTCTGGAGTTTTGTTTTATTCTTTCATTTGGGATATGTTTCTTTATCTCCTCACTTTGGCAGCCTCCAAATATTAGGTAGAACTGCTGTGTCTCCCAGGCTTGGTAGAGTGGCCTACTGTAGTAAGTGTTCTGTAGGGTCCAGAGCCACAGCCCAAGCTGGGCACTTGAGGTGTACCCATTGTGTGGGTTGTGTACACCCTCTTGTAGTTGAGCCTTGGTTGCTGTTGGCACATCGATGGGAGGGATTTACTGCCAGGCATTCAACCACCATGGAGGATCAGCTGTGCAGGCGCCCACCCCACAGAGCAGGACTTACTTCAGCAGGGCTCTGGCGCCCACTGAGTCTGCCCCTTGAGTGTGTTCCTTGGGAGTGTGGCTAGGGTGGTGCTTCTACATGACCTGAAGCTTTCCACCTAGTGCACTAGCTCTGGGGCCTCCTGGGAGGTGCAGGCCTATGTCAGCTGCTGCCTGTGCTCTGACTGGGGACACCCAACATGACCTACAAAATGATCTATACATGGCTGTTATTTGTGCTGGGCTTGGAGGTGCCCAGGCAAGGCCCAGCTGTAAACCGAAGCTGGCTGCTGCTAGTGCCAGGCTTGGGGTCACTTAACATGCTGAAGCCAGATGCTGCTTGTTTGAGATATTTTAGGAAAATATGAAGCATGAGCTGCAACAGACCATTCTTATGGAAAAGCCACTGGAAACTGTTTGGGTGGGCCTGAAAGTTGGGTGGGGTGTAGGGTCTCAGGGAATCACCAGGGTGAGGCAAACTGTGAGCCAGGCTGATGGTCTCAGAAATGGTGCCTGCCTGCCAGATCTCTGTTCGGGGGGCGGGGAGCTCAGAAAAGGAACAATGGACTCTGCCAGCACTTTTGTCTGGGATACTGCCCCAGCTCTTACCTTGATGCTGGACAATTCAGTTCCTCTACATATGCCTCTGGTGTCTTTCAAGTTGCTGCCTAGTACTGGAGCTCACAGGGAGTGAGTCTGAGTAAGTCCGTGTGTGGGCCCTTTATGAGGAACTGCCTGGGACTCTAGAAGCCCTGTCTTCCTCAGCCTCAATCCCCACTGGATTTTACAGCCAGAAGTTATGGGACCTTCTCTTCCTGGCATGGAAACCCTGGGATGGGGGCCTAATATAGAGCTGGAACACCTCGCTCCTCAGGGAGTACCTCTGCAGCTAAGATATCCCTCCAATTTTTATCCACCACACGTGATGTGGAAATAGCCTTTCCCAAGTCTCTGCCTCTCACTCTCAAAGTGGCTTCTTTAATTCCCTAGTTGTAGGCCTTCCATTCAGCCAGATTTCAGGCAGTTCTGAATGATGGTTGTTCTATAATTTAGTTGTAATTTTAATGTGGTTGTGGGAGCAGGTGAGTACCGTGTTTATCTACTCTGCCATCTTGACCAGAAGTCTTGGGACTCTCTTACATCTTAGCACTGTTTGGATGGAAATCAAATTTAAATGCAGTTCACTTTGCTTTTGAAGAGCTTTGGTTCAGCTCCCAAATCTCAATTGCTCAAAGCATTCTCTTATGAGAATACTCAGAAAGTATCTTCTTAAACAACAAACCTATTTTTAGTGGTGGAGTGGCTTTTACAGCTGTGTCTGCATGGGACTGATAACCAATCATTATCTTTGGAGGAGGTCCTAACATTTCCTTGTATACCGTCCTTACTGTCTCTAGCCAAAAGCAACAGAGGTCACTTCATCACTGCTGTTTGTTCAATGTATTGTGTTGACCAAAAATTTTGTTTAGTTTTTTCCATACAACAGCTCTAGTAGTACTTAGTTTTCTTTAACTTCTTTTGAAACAATTTTGTTAGATTGTGTGGTGGCAGCTGTCACATTGGTGTGCGTTTAAAAAAAACTTACCATACTTAGTGAATTTTTGTGCAGCCATTTTAAGATTAAAGATGGAAGAAGATACATAATGTTTTTGCCACATTATGCTTTATTATTTCAAGAAAGGTAAAAATGCAACTGAAACACATAAAAAGATTTGTGCAGTGTATGGAGAAGGTACTGTGACTGATTGAACATGTCAAAAGTGGTTTGCAAAGTTTCTTGGTACTATTGACATTTTGGCAAAATAATTCTTTGCTGTGGGCCTGTCTTATGCACTGGAAGATGTTTAGCAGCATCCCTGGCCTCTACCCAGTAGAAGCCAATAGTGGGAGATAGCTGATGTACTCAAAATATCCAAATCAATAATTATTGGTGAAAATGAAATACGTGTCTTTTATTTTACAGAAAAAACTAAATGGACTTTTTGGCCAGCCCAGTAATTAGCCATCATTCTCCTCATTTGTTTTTCTTATCTTCCCACACGGGCTTAATACCATCTTAAAAAGTGAGTTAGTCATAGCCACTAAATGACTAGACAGCCAGACATGGTAGCCCAAAGTCTTCAACGGTATCAAAACTCAGATGTCATCTGATGGTTTGCCCATGTGTTCTGTAAAGCATGTTTAACGCACTGGATTAGCAACCTAGTTAGATTCTCTCTTCTGTAGGGGTGGCTTTGGGTTCCACAGTTGCCATGTTAGGGGGAATCAAAGAAGACACCTTGAAGGTTAGTTTTGAGCTGAGCCTAAATGGTGAGTAGAAACTTTCAAGGAGGACAAGAAAGGGTCAGGGGCTAAGACAGAGCACCAGTGTGAAGGCCACCCCTTCCCTGAGTGACCCTGAACATGTTATTTTACCTCCATCTACCTCGGTTTTCTCATCTGTAAAATAAGGCTATAAAATAACCCACTGCTTTGGGCCGCAATGAACCCACTCCTTTGTACCGCAGAGAAAGCATTTGGTACAGGGCCTGGCACATAGTAAGAACTCGGTAACTGTTAGCCACTGCTGTTCGTATTATTTTTGTGAGGGAGGGATTTCCTTCCTTCCTTCCTTCCTTCCTTCCTTCCTTCCTTCCTTCCTTCCTTCCTTCCTTCCTTCCTTCCTTCCTTCCTTCCTTCCTTCCTTCCCTTCCTTCCCTCCCTCCCTCCCTCCCCCCGGAGGATTTTAGAGAGAAGAAGGGAGAGGGGCTGCTTCCTGCATGCATCCCAACTAGGGATTGAACCCCCAACCCAGGTATGTGCCCTGACCAGAGACGGAACCCAGAACCTTTTAGTGTACAGGACAATTCTCCAACCAGCTGAGCCACCTGGCCAGGGAGAGGGAGGGCATTATCTGGCAGAGGGGACAGCATGAACATAGAGAGGTGGGAAAGAGCAGGCAGAATCAGGAAATGGCCACCAGGCCACTGTAGCCAGAGTATAAGAAAAATGGGGCAGGAAGTGGGGAAGAAAGGGTAGGGCTGGGGCTGAACCCTCAGCACCACACTAAGGAGCCTGGACAATCTCCTGAGGTCAATGAAGGGTTTCAGCAGCCAGTGACAGGCTCACGGTGCTGTCTGGGAGCTGTTGCTCTGGGTGCAGCAGCATGGAGGACCACGAAGGGCTGAAGGACAAGTTCAGAGGTGTGTGCAGGGATGGGTGAACTGTGAACATTCATGCTTAGGCCCCTTGGTCACAGGGAGAGAGGAGACATGGGATCTAGCTGTCTGTGTTTGCCGGCCTAGTCCTAAACTTCCAGACTAGACCTTTCCCCCACCTGCAGACAGTGCCAGCAGAGCCCCGGGTGCTGACACAGCTGTGGAAGGATCTGGGTGCTGCTTCTTAATTACCAGCTGCAGCTGTAATTAAGCTTCTGCTGTCTGGACTGGGCAGCCTCTGAGGAGAAGCCTTTATGAGTGTCAGAGCCGTCAGGCATTATGTAAGTCCCCTTGCTAGGTGCCCTGGGCCCCGTAAAGGAGCTGACCTGTCCCCAGCCTAACTCCCCGTTTCTTTGTAGAAACTTCCCAAAGGCTTCTTGTCTTCTGAATTCCCTCCACACCTGTGTAACACCCCTTCTATTTCGGGTCCTTACTGGGCGTTTGCTGCTTCTCTGAGGTCCTCACTGTGCTGCATGGCCCACGTGGCCTGGCCCCAGCTAACTCTGACTGTTCTCCTCCCAGTCTTCCTCTCCCATGCTGGCCTCCTGCTCTCGACTCCTTTCACCTCTACCACCCGCATAATCGTCAGTGTCTTCACTCCCTCTTTCCCTGGACAGCAAGCTGCCTAAGGGCCCAGGCTGCAGGACACTCCGCATCTCTGGCGCCTAGCACAGGGCCCAGCAGGGACACACACATCAGGCAGCCTGGTTGACTAGGAAGACATGTGGGCTGGCTTTTCCTGGGTGGCCTCGAAGGACATCCAAAGGACTGGTCCCTGGGCAGGCACTGAGATCCCAAAATGGAGGGTGGCCTGCCTCAGATAGGACCCTTGTCCTCATTCCCCCCATCCCTTGGGTTCCCAGAGCCCCTCCTGGGGTTCTAGTGTCTGTACCCCATGTGACATGTGTGTGAAGAGTCTGGGGAGCCTGCTCTGGGCCTCTGAGGAGACTGCCACCACTGCCCCGGATCCTGGGAGGCCAGCCCTCTGGGTTGGAGCTGAGCCAAGGCAGTGATATTCCCCACGCAGTGCCTCCTGGTTCATTGAGCTCCTCTTCCCTCCTGGCTCCTGGCCTTGGCAGCAGATAGGTTTCAAAAAGTGGCTATTAATGGGGTTTTGCAGATGACGAATGCTCTGGTTGCCAAGTCTGCTATAAAGCTGGCTCTTGGACTGAGGGAAGCCGAGCGGCTGTAGTGGGGGTGAAGATGATGACTCAGAGCCTCCTCTGCCTCCCAATGGCCACTTCAGCGTTCTTACTGAAGAGCTCTGATCAGCTGCCCATCAAAACGATGGAGTCTGGTGGGGAAGCTGGACACCCCCTGTACCATGCTGGCCAGGCATTGGTTAAGATTCATGGAGGCCTGAGAGACAGATTCCTTTACCCTCTTGCAGATACACATCCCACTGGCCCCACCTTGTCTATACCTGGGGTAAAAGTGAAAATGTTAACTGCTATAGGTATGGCACTCCTACCAGTAGGTTAGAACAAAATAAGCCCCTGGAGGCCCCCTGTGGAGCTGGGGGTTAACCCTGTAGGTGCTAGGAGAGGGGCAGGGGTGGCAACCACCTACTAGCCAGAACAGAAGTATTTTAATAGTTTAACCTTTAACAGTGCCCTTCTCCCCAGTCTTGGTCTTGGCCCGCACTGGAGCACCTGGGTCTCATTGGATCTGGAGAGGTGCTATATCAGGGCCTCCGAGGAAGGGGCCTCTCAGCTGGAGCATCTGGCTGTGTGAGTGTGGATGGCATTGTGAGGTCAAGTGTCCACTCCCAACCCACAAGAGGGGTGTCTGCGTGGCATGTTGCACCAGACAGTGTGCAGGTCAAGAGCATCAACCCTTGAGCTGGACTGTTGCCTACTACCTGTGTGACTGTAGGAAGATTACTTAGCCTCTCTGTGCCTTACTTACTCAACTGGAAAATGGGGTAGCAATCATACTGTCCTCAGGGGGCCGTTGGGAGCATTACATGAGTGTACGTAAACCATGCCCGTGGTAGGTGCCATGGGAGTGTCAGCTTTTGTTATTACGTGTGCGCAGGCATACTCGTGACTATAGGTTTTGCTGTGTGTGTGAGGGACGCCTCTTGTGCACGTCGTACAGGCACATGTGTACGCTCCGTGTGCTTGCTGCATGTGTGTGCTAAAGTTTTGCCCATGAAATGGGTTGCCATAATCCACACACTGAGGGTGTATCTTCATGCCGTGTGCTTAGAGCTTGTGTGTTTACATTTTCCTCGGTTCTCCTGAGCCCCCTTCTTCACCATCCTTCCCCACTCCTCTCCCTTCTCCTTTTCCAGCAGCCAGCAGGACCAAATTGTCACCAAGGGAGTGATAATCCCATTTTTGCTCTGGATGGCGTGGGGAGGGGGAGCAGTGACCATCAACCTCATTCCCCAGAGGGAGGCCAGCCTGAATGAACCAAGGGCAAAAGCCGGGAGGCCTCCTCTTGCCCTGGCCAGCCAAAGGATTGCCCCTCTGGACCCCTGGGCTGAGGCAGACAGGAAGGAGAGGGAAAGTCCCACATCCGAGAGCCAGAGGTACCCCAACTGGAAGGCAGTCCCCATCCCTTTGGTGTGTGGCAAGGCAGAGGGACCCCAGCCTTGACCTCTGTTCATCTCCAGCTTCTGCCCACCAAACAAACTGCAGAGGCCGGATAGTAAATCAGCAGTGCATGTGATTTAGAGGCCTCTGTTTGTTTGCTCAGCTAAGCTTTTGGCAAGGTAAATGCATAAGCTGCAGAAAATCTCTGAAACAGCCACAGGGCTCAAATGCACTTCAGTCCTCCATAAAGGATTCTCAAAATTATACGGACTAGATTAGTATCTGTTACGTAAAACCATTTCGGTGCCTGCTCGGGGCTTCGAGAACGAAGTCATCGGACAGACCTTTTGTTGCTTGGCCCAGCAGTGCATGGTAATTGAAGATTTCCCTTTAAAAGTGTGTCAGGTAGAAAGAGCTCCTAATTTACTAAGTGGAGAGTCCTTTGTTAGGAAGACTGATGCTTTGTTCTGCCTGCCCCTTTTAATCTTGTTTTTGTACAATGGGCTTACATAAAGCACTACCAGCCTGTTTGATTCTGTGGAGGCCAGAAGGGCTGGGCCAGGCCTTTCACAGGGAGACGGAGCAGTACCTGCCTTCCCTCCTCTGCCTGCCTCTCTTTCCCCCTCGCCTTGCTTTCCCCTTCCCTCTTCTGGGCTCCTATCTGTACCCAGGACAAGCTCTGTGGCTTCGTGGCAGCAGCTGCCCTTGTCTTTTTCTAATCAGAGCATACCCTCCTCCTTTTTAATTGCCTCTCTGTGTGGAAACACCAGAGGCAAGATCCAGATTGGGGGCTGCGTTGTCTGCGGGCTGCTGGGTTTGAATCTCATTGAGGTCTTCAGCCCCAAATTCCAGTGCCATCTGGTGCCTGATGGGATGGTTTTGGTTGGAGGGGCTCCACCTTCCTGGGGCACTAAGCAGCATTTGTTGTCTGAGAGACACCCCCTCCCCCACCAACCCCGCACCACCAAGCTGGCTTCTGACTCTGAGGAGGAGGTCACTGAACGCTGGTGGGGGCCTGAGGCCACCAAAGTGCTGTCAGACATGAGCCCTGGCTTGGCTGTCAGAGAGGGGGTGTCCTCATCACTCTCAGCTGTTTGTCTTGCTGTGTGACTAAGGCCAGAAGACCTACCAACCCTGAACTTGTAGCAGACAGGAGTCCCACTGACTGTGGTGCAGAGGCTTTTGTCATTTTGAAGCCAATGGGCAAAGTGAAGATGAGACATGTGGTTTAAACCAAAAACACGCAGTTCTTCATGAAACAAATGGGAGGAAGAATCAAACCGAGGCAATGTGATCGGCAAAAAATCAGGAAACAGTCACAGAGATCTCTGGAAATTCTGCTTGGTTCGTTTTAAGGTGGTAGGTGAGAGGGTCACAAGCTCCCAAGGGCAGGACCACTTCTTCCTGGCCTGTGTCCGGAAAGGGGCTGGCACATGTCCTCACAGTTTCTCCTAAAGACTTGACTGCTTGCCAGAGTGGGGACAGGGAAGGAGGAGTTGGCAGTGACCACAGACACGGTCGAGGAACTCTGGACACGTCGAGCCCGTTTGGAACACATCCTAGATGACGACCGCCTCTGGGGGACACTCACCTCCACAAAGAGAGGGACCCAGGGAGGGACTCCCATTTTTGGTGTCAGGCCTTCACATCTGATATCTCATTTCGTCAAGATGACTTTCCAGGAACTATTTCTCCCTTTCCACATGGAAAATTGAGACTCAGAGAAGTTCAATGCTTTGCCCACAGGCCCACAGCTGGGAGTGGTGGAGCCAGGTCTCCAGTGCACCGGTGTGCAGGAAAGCAGGGCTGAGGAGTCATCGGAGCCTTAAGTGTAAAAGAATGGGGCCTGCCCCTGGCCGGGGGCCTCCCTGTCATCAGAGCTAGGGGCTCTGTGCGGGGGAACGTCCAGGTCTGGCGGAGGTTAGGAGCCTGGGTCGCAGCCCTGCCCTGACTGGCTGAGTTGACTCAAACCCGTCCTTGCCCTCTTGGGGTTCCTCTTTCCTCGCCTCCGACTGGTCCCAATCCTGTCCCACGAGACAGTGTTAGGGGCTTTGTGATCACCAGCCCTTGCAATCCCCACCTAGTCCACAGAACTGGTTTTCTTCTCCTGCCTCCCGTCTCTGACCTCATCATAGCTAACACTCTCACAGCACAAACTGCGTGCTGGGCCTCATTTCTGTGTCAACTCATTTAATCCTCACAACAACCTTGTGCAGTAGGTCCTATCAGCATCCTCATTTTGTAGATGAGGAAACAGAGACACAGAACAGTTACATGACTCGCCCAAGGTGGCACGGCAGTGAAGCGATACAGCTGGAAGTCAAACCCAGGCATCTAGGGATAGTTCCGGACTCCTGACCTTCCTGTTCCAGCCAGTGCCTGCAGGCTCAGCTGCTGCTGGGCCACCTTTGGAAGATGCTGGTCCTGATCCTTCTGGAGGTTGGGGGAGGTAGGATTCAGCCGATGGGATAGAGGCTGCAGCTGCCTGGCAGACCACCGCAGTGTGCAGTTGCTCCAGGCCTCACCCTGGCTGTTCGTCCTGCTCAGTTTCTATTCTGGTTCCCGTTCCCTGCTGGGATAAAGCCTGGCCTGGGAACGCACTGCTCATCCCCTCTGTCCCTCACTTTCCTCACCTGTGTGATAAGGAGGATGAGAGTACCTTCCCCTTAGGCTTGTGAGGATTAGTGAGTAAATTCATGTCAAATGCTCGGAACAATGCCTGGCACCCAGTAAGCGCTCAATAAGCACCAGCTCTTGTTCTCCAGGACAGCAGGGCAACGCAGAGAGAGCTTCCTGCTAGTGGAAGGCAAAGGAATGGAAGGAGACAAGCGTTGGGAGGTGGGACACACAGACCCCCTCCCCTGACGTCCTAAAGAAAATGTTTGAAACTGTTTCAAGAAAACATTGAAACTGCTATTCCTAAAGAAAGGAATAGCGAATAAATACTGAGCTTTGTAGATGGTTAGGCACCAGTCATGGCTCTGCTCTCTCCAGGCGGGCGTGCAGATGGCAGCATTTCCACCTGGAGAGCTACGACACAGAGTCTACATCTGCGTCATCAGGGCCCTAGGGTGTCCCAGAGAAGCAGTGACTCAGACTGCAGAGAGGGTCCTCCACGTGGGCCGGGCCCACCTGCCACAGGCGGGAAGAGTCTCTGCCTCCTGGTGCTCGTTCATTCTTATCAAGGAGGTCAGCGCATTCCTAAATCACAAGCTAGTCTTAAAGGTCTTTGTTAATAACTTCACAACTCGTGGTGAAACATGTAGTGTTTATCCGTCCCCACCCCCATTGGAGGTAGACAGTACAGGTTCCGGAGGTCACTTCCAGCCTGGAATTCTGGGCCATGTCTGGGTGGAGTGGGCAGAGGAATGGGGAGCTGACTTCTGAGCAGTCTCTGTCTGTGATGGCAGGCACTCCCCTTGGCTAGAAGGCAAAGCGGGAGGGCTTTGCCCACTTCTATTTACCTTGAAGGAGCTTTCAAACACCACCTTGACATGTGTACAAACTACACATGGAGCAGTGAGGACGCCTCCGCTGGAGGTCTTAATTACCTGCTAAGAACCAGAGACTGTTCCAAGGTCTGGGAAGCTGCCTGTGGAAAGTGGTTCATTTCCCAGAGCAGGGTGCAGAGCAGGGGAGCCATATGGCCCAGCGGTGGAACAGCTGTCTCTCGAGAAGGAACAATTCGGCCGCTTCTACCATCTGGGTGAATTACGAGACTTGCAATTTTCATGCACATGTTGTGGCAACCCACCAACATAGCCGTCCAGGGGTGGGTGGTGGAGAGAGGTGGACTGTCCCTGTGCTCTGTGCCCTGGCCCACTGCACAGCCATTCAGCCCCACAAACCCTGACTCAGCAGCCACCTGGCTTGGGGCTGCCTGCCTGGGGCCTGCCTCTGAGGTCATGCAGGACGATGCCCTGTCAGCTCCCCTGGTATCCCTACCGTATCTCAGGCAGGTGGGCTTTCCACTTCCCCCAGAAAATATACATATCATTCCTTTAAGTGTGGCCACCGCTTGCCTCTTTGGCAGGGTTGGACAAATCTAGTTGAGGAGTGCTTAGTGGTTTGGGGCTGTTATATTTTCTCTGCTCTATGATCCGTGTTAGGTTAAAAGGGCCAGGGCTGCTTTTCTTTCCCACGGAAGATAACTCAACCTGGACAGGCTCCCTCTGGGAGAATTAAAGGTGATGAGGGACTTCTGGTTGGCTGGGATCTGTAATATCCTTCCCCTCTCCCCAGATCTCCAGCTGGTTGGAGTGCAGGGTGTATTCCAGTGTGTTCTCATTTCAGATGATAGCCCTCCGCGGGTGCTGCCCATCCAGGCGAGCGGGAGCATGATGAAGGGCCCGAGGTGTGCCAGCCCATGGCGGGTGCTCCCTTCCATCTCCTGGCAGCACTTGGTCATGTTGTTCCCAGTTCACAGATGATGATGCAGAAGCACAGAGAGGTCAAGCAACTGGTCAGAGGTCCTCAAGCTAGGAGAGGGTTCAAACTTAGGTCGGTCTGACTCCCTTTCCTAGAGACTTGCAGACCTGAAGGGAGGCGGGTCTGCCAACAGGGTGTTAGCTGAGGGTGTGCTTTTAAGAAATCAACATCACAGAAATTGCTATGTCTCAGGGCCTCTCAGTAGCCCTCCCACTGACACGCGGGGAATTTTTATGTTAGAGAGACTCTCCTGGGTGATCGCCTCATCTTCAAAAGGTTCCTGCTGAACTGGACCTCTGTTACCTGAGGAAGAAACATGTTAATCTCCATGTTCCCCAGGGTGAAGAAAACTTAGTCCAGGTGATGGGAGAGTGGAGATGTGGGCAGAAGATAGCAGTGCCCCCCCTTTAAAACTTGATCTGAAGCCATCTCTGCCCCCTATAGTGCGATCAATACCCCTCTGAGGATGTATTGATCACACTATATGCCTTTTTAGGAGGATACCCCACCTTGAATCTCCATACTTCAGACATAACGGTCGATCTAAGCGTGTTGGCCTTAGATGGATCACCCAAGTCCATTGCCAGGACATCCCAGCAGGGAGGGAGCACAGCCTATGGCCCCCTTCACATCCCTCACTCCCTAAATTGTGGGGGTGGGACACAGCCTTTAAGACTCCCTCTTCCCAGACAGAAGAACAGAGAAGCCCAGGTAGGCCCTGAGTGCCCTGCTGTTTTACCTGCTGTGTTAGCATTATGTCATTCACACCTGTTCGCCCTCCCTTGATGCCTGTGGGAGAGTGGACCCAGAGGCCCACTAGGCAGGGTTTGGGTCTAAATGTCTCCACGGGGCTAACAGGCATTTAGAATTCTTGACTCTTTCAGTGTCTGCCAGGAGGGACTTTGGGGGAAGTCAAAACTGCCTCTCCTAAAAGGGGCGGGGAGCTTTGTCCATTAACCTACAGCAGCAGAAGTCTGATCCCAGTCTTCAGGGGGCATTTTCTTTTGGTTGCCCTGCCCTAGAGACAGCAAGTCCTGCCCTGGGAGTGGGCAAGCAGATCCAAGCCCATTGGGCCTTTGGTGCTGGTGTGGCGGAGGCCTCTGATCCATGAAGCTGAGGCTGGAAATGAGAACTTCTCTCCTGCCTGGCTTTCCCCCTCTTCCACTCCCACTTTCTTCTCCTCCATGAATTTTCCTTCTCCTTGAGTAGAGGCCATTCTGCTCTTGTTAGGCCCTCTGAGAGGAGAGGACCGGAGGTGACAATTGCATCAAATGACCTTCAACTGGTACCCGATTCCTTTGATGGCTGCCTCCCTCTTCCCCTTTGTCTCTGGCTCCAGTTGAAGCCTGCTTCCATTCGTACCTTTGTTCTCCCCACGTGAGGGCTCCTACATGCCAGGGGAGGTAGGGACACCTGGGAGATGACCCTCAGGGAGGTAGCCACCCCAGCACCCCAGGCTAGACTTCTGGGGGGGGTGTGTGAGGGAGACTGCTCACAGGTGGTAGGACATGGGGAAGATGCACCAAGGAGACAGTGAGTGTCAGGGACCCATGCTTGCGGGTGGAGGTTCGATTTTCTGATCCCCAGCAAAGTCATATTGGGAGAGCAAGGGCCGGAAGTGAGATGGAGGAGCTGAGGCTTGGAGCTGAGTTGGAGACCCTCCGGTCGGAGCCCCTGGCCTCATGTCCTGTGGAGGGTTGTAGGGGGCTGTGACTCTGAAGACATGGGATGGATCCTGATCCTTCTCTACATCCAGATCAGGGAATCACACATTCTCTTTTTTTAGAAGTATATTCTATTGATTATGCTTTTACAGTTGTCCCATTTTTCCCCCTTTGCCTTCCTCCACCCAGTACTCCCCTTCCTTCGAGCATTCTGCCTCCCTTAGTTCATGTCCATGGGTTATACATATAGGTTCTTTGGTTTTTCCATTTCCTATACTGTTCTTAAGCCCACCTCCTGTCTATTTTGTACCCACCAATTATGCTTCTAAATCTCTGTACCTTTCCCTCTTCCCACTGATAACCCTCCAAATGATCCCCATATCTATGATTCTGTTCCTATTCTAGTGTTTGCCTAGTTTTGTTTTGTTTTTTAGATTCAGTTGTTGATAATTGTGGGCTTGTTGTCATTTTAATGTTCACAGTTTTGATCTTCTTTTTCTTAGCTAAATCCCTGTAACATTTCATATAATAAGGGCTTGGTGATGATGAACTCCTTTAGCTCTACCTTGTCTGGGAAGCACTTTATCTGCCCTTCAATTGTAAATGATAGCTTCTCTAATTTAGTGAAGGAAATGGACATACAAGTCCAGGAAGCACAGAGAGTCCCCAAAAAGTTGGACCCAAAGAGGACCACACCAGTTCATATCATAATTAAAATTCCAAAGGTTAAAGATAAAGAGGGAATCTTAAAAGCAGCAAAAGAAAAGCAGAGAGTTACCTACAAAGGAGTTCCCATAAGACTGTCAGCTGATTTCTCAAAAGAAATTTTGCAGGCCAGAAGGGACCTGCAAGAAGTATTCAAAATGATGAAAAGCAAGGAATTGCACTTTCTCAGGGTTAAGTGGGACCCTGCAGGCTGCTGACCCTGGACATACCTCTCTGAATACTAATCTGTACCTGGGCCTCTGGACCATCATTCATACATTCTTGATGTGTGTGAATATGTAAATAGAGCTTCAGGGAGCTGTGCAACATGGAGATTCTGCTGCTCTCACAGCCACAGAGATGGCTGTTCAGGCTCAGTTTGATTACTTTGGTTGACAGGGAACTCACTCTTTCATGAGGAAGCCCAGGTGGGTTAGGACTGCCCTCAGTGGGACAAAGATATCCCATAACAGGTCTCTCTTTGTCAGATAACAACTTTTTAGACATTTAAGAAACTGTCTCTCCTTTCCTTGTTCCTCCCCCTATTTTCTTTTCCAGGCAAAATATCTTTTGTTGATTTAGCAATTGATTTTCAAATACCTCTGATGTGCCAAGTTCTGGGCTAGGTGATGGAGAGGCAGGAATTAATAAAATAGACATGGCCCTTCACTCAGGGAACTCACAGCTCAACAAGGCATCATTCCCAGACTTCTCCACCCTCCTCTTGCATGTAGGAAGGGCTGCAGGTCTGGTGTGATCAGGGTAGAGGTGATAGCCCTGCTTCATTCTCCATACTTCTGTTAACTTCTCTGTGAAGCTGGAGGAATCACATAGCCTCCCTGGGCACTACCCTGAGGGTAGCAGCATTTGCCTACCTTCCTCACAAGTTGAATGTGTGGGATCCAATGAATTGGATTTTTACCTGGTTACACACATGCAAGGTGTTATTTGTATCCAATCCCATGGAGGTATAAGGGGGCAAGATAAAGTTGTTCATTATGACAGGGATTTCTGCACCTGTTCAGAAAGAGGGCTGTTTGTTTAATAAACACTTGCTGCATGCCTGCTCAGATGGCTGAGCAGTGCATTCATTTACTTTTTATTCCAGCAGCACGTATTATTGAGTGCTTATTGTACTCAGTGCTGGGGTCAAGGGGGTGGGTGTTTGGTGAAGCTAGTAGCTTAGGGAGAGATAGATTTTCAACAGGCACCCCCCGAATAGATCAAGAATGACATTTTTGATGGTTGCCATGAAGGAAAAGTACACAGGTGATGACAGGCAATAAATACTAGGGAGGCCTCCTTCAGATGGGAGGATAGGAAATCAGGGGAAAGGATTTGGATCTGAGACCTGAAGGATGAGTAGTGACTCCTGGGGATGGGGAGGGAGCCCCTGGCAGGGGGAATTGCTTGGGTGAAGACCCGAGATGGGACCTCACTTTACGCACCTGAGAAACTGTAAGATGGTGGAGGGGAGAGGGCAGAGACCTGGGGCAGGAGGTGGCAGGGCGTGGGAGAGAAGAGGTGGGCAGGGTCAGACCCCTTGGGGCTTCTTAGGGAATAGAACCCCTGGCCTTGGCATTGCCAGCTGGACTAGAGCCAGTGCAGGCAAGAGCCAGGAAGGTGGGTAGGGGTGGAGGAATCATTGTTGCTGCAGGTGGGAAGGCTCTACTGAGGCTATGGGACATCTGGGTTGGGGGGAGGTGGCAGCTCTGCACACTCCCAGGGCTCACTTCCTCGCTTTGTGGGACTAGGATGCATGCCGAGGGTGACAGCCCATTGACCTCTGGCTCTCTTTAGATGTGACTTTTCCAGAGTATTCTGGTACCCCTGTGCCCAGCACAGTGCCTGGCTAAATAAAGCAGGCTTTGCTGGACTGAGTCCTGGTGCAAACTTGGCTGGTTACCTGCCTCCTCTGAGCTGCTTGGGTTCTTATCCATCTACAGGCAAGTAATCTTGGCCGTGAACTGTGAGTCAGGAGAGAAACAGGAAAGCAGGGGAGATCTGGGAAAGAGGGTCTTTTCAAACTGAAGTGCTCAAAGATGTAAGGTTACTCTGGTAACCGGGACCTGCCCTCAGGTTATCTTCCACTGCCTTCCCTTCTGCTCCCTTTGCCAAGGCCCCCTTTACCTAATGTGCCTGCCAACTGTTCTCACAGGCGTGTGGGGAAATAAGGCAGCCAGCAGTTAAGTGAGCTGCCTTACTTACTAGTTGCCGAGCTAGTAGTAAGTGGTAGAGTTGAAATTTGAACACAGGAACACCAGCTCCAGGGCCCACAATCTAACCACTAGGTGGTCCTATCACCCTTGTATTTTCTGCAGGGTGCTTGTTACTCTGTGCACCTTGTAGCAAGGAAGGAGTCATCATCCTCATTTTCCAGATGAGAAAATTGGGGCACCAAGAAGTGCTCACCCACAGTGACACAGCCCTATCTCCTGGCTCTGCAATGGGGGATCCTGCTGTCCTGGCAGTCTCAGTCTGAGCCTGGAGGAAGGCGGGGCGGGGTCCTGGGGTTGTGCTCGCATGGGGGTCTGCAGGGGCCGTGGAAGCACACGGCTGCAGCCCGGACTGCTGCCTTCCAAGGGCTCTTCAGACTCCACGGCAACCCATGTGCCACCATTCGGGGCCTGATCTTGTTTCTTGTGGTTTTGGGAAAACTATTTTGTTGAATAGGGGCCTTTCGCACCCATGCCCTCTGTAGGTGCTCTGGGATGGGGTAGAAGCAATGCTACTTGTGGGTAAAGGGCTGAATGGCTGCTTGCTTTCTGTACTTTTCTGCCTCCAGGGGCAAGCAAGTGTCCTGACTTTCCAGGCTTTCTGGGCTCTGGGAGTGTGTGTCTTCAGGTACCGGGAGAGCCAGCAGTGCTGTGGGCTCACTCCCAGCTGTGGGAGGCACAGGCTTCCAGCCCCCACCCCAGCAGAGCTCCTGGGCTGGGTCTCGCAGCAAGGCCTGCACTGTGGTCCTCACTGACCAGCAAGTGTCCCCTGGCTGCTGTGCAATGCCAGGCTCTGTGTCTGTGCACCGGAAGGAGCATCAGACAAGGGTCTCTGCCCTCTAGCAGCTCAGAGACCAGCCTGCAGGATGAGAACCCACATGCGGCAATAATAATTAATCATGCCAGCTGCTCTAGGAGGTGGGCCAAGAGATGCTACAGGTGATGAGAGAGGCTGTGCCAAGTGCCAGGGCTGTGGAGCTGGGAGGTGTCCATTCTCCGCCAGCTCGGGTATGGCTGACCTTGGGCACGTAACATTACATTTTTGACCCCTGTTGTTCCCATCGGTGAAGTGAGTTAATGACAGATTTGCCTACTTTATAGGGGAGTGGGGAAAGCAAATAAATGACAAACATAAAGGTGCTTTAGAACTTATAAAGTGTCAGATGAATAGTAATTATTACATGCTTGGAAAGTTCAGAGGCAAAAATCGGTTTTGTCTTTCTTCAATTCCTCCCTTCCTTCCACCCTTTTCCTCCTTCATTTCTGTAAATGTCTGCCAAATTTCTTCCCTGTGTAAATACTGTGCTAGGTGGCAGGTCAGGGTTGGGATCCATCTTTTAAAGAGTTTGAGATAGTTAGGAGCCAGATGTCACCAGAACTGTGATACAAAGTAGCATGTGTCCCCTTCCTGCCAGCTGGGGTTCCTGGCAGGATGTGTCAGTAGCAGGGGCAGGGGCGAGGAGGGGAGTGGAGAGAGGTGGATGGGTGGCAAGAGAGGAAGGATACTCCAACATTCCAAGAGGGAGTTTGCTGCATGGTGGGGTGCAGAGAGGAGGGGTGCAGGGACCTGGAGAAGGTACTCCCGTGTTGGCTGGAATGCAGTGACCTCTCAAGAGCGGACGCTGACCAATCTGGTGTCCCTTCAGGCTCTCCTGGAGGGCTGTGACCTAAAATGACAGAGCCAGCCTGGCCCCTGCAGCAGCCTCTGCCCTCTCATTTCTTCTCCTCCCTCCTTTTGCCCTAACTCATCCCCCCCCTCTCAAAGGGCATGACTGGTCTGGGTGATGGGCCCAGACTGAGATGGAAGAAAGAAGGAAGCTATGCTTTCTGAGCCCTGGCAAGAGGAGCCCCTCAGAGCATAGCTGTGAACTAATTAATTAAAGAAGAAAGGAAGTTGAGGAAAGGAAAGTGAGGGAGTTAACGAGAAGAGTGGGAGAGAAGGAAAAAACACAAGAAGAAGGCAAGGAGAAAGAAGGGAATGGAAGAGAGAAGGCATCATACAAGATTGGGTTGATGAAAATTGGAATGAATGGGGGACAAGGGTCTTATCTGAAAAAAATCAATACTCTCAGTGTGATACGTGAGGAAACGTCACCTCAGGGCATCTGCGTGATTATGTTTTATGGGGTCTCCCGGTGTTGTGCTGAGACCAGCAGCTGCTGGGACGTTGGTGCTGTGCCAGCCTCACCCCTCTGCCAGGTGCTGCAAGGCCCTGGGGAACCTGGGCTGGGGGTGACAGAGTCCAGGCTATTGCTGGGGAGGTAACTCCTCAGGCCCTCACTCAGCAGCTAAGAAAAAGACCTTCAGGCAGCGGCCAAGCTTTACCCCTTGACTGGAATAAACATTCCTCAAAACCTACCAGTGCTGAGTCTCCTTCCCTCAGGGCCCTGCTGTGACAATAATTACTCTCGCTTGGGATTAATAAATTTGACACTAATGTGTTTCCTCTTCCAGAGGATTCTTCTGAATGTTAACAGAGGCCCTTTGCATTTTGTACAAATACAATGGTATTTGTTTTCCGCACAGATAACACACCCCTCTGGTTTGATGTGCAACAAAAGGGGTGCGATGTGAAACCTCTGTCCCAGTTCCCCTTCCTGGAGGAAACCAGTATTACCAGTTTTTTTTTATATCTTTCCAGAGATATTTTATGCACATATGAGGAAATATGTTTATGCATTCTTTCCCTGTACTTCTTTCTTTCAGTTTTATTGAGATGTCATTGACACACAGCGCTGTATAAGCTGAAGGTGTACAGCACGATGACTTGACTTAGGTATATTGAGAAACGATTGCCACAAGAAGTTAACATCCCTCATCTCATACAGATACAAAAAAAGAAAGGAAAAATAAATGTTTTTTCTTTGTGATGAGGACGTTTAGGGTTTACCCTCTTAGCAACTTCCAAATGTATCGTCCAGCAGTGTGAAGTGGAGCCCCCAGGTTGCGCGTGACACTCGCGGTACTTACTTACCTTATTCAGTGACTGGCAGTCGGTGCCTTTGGCTCCCTCCCTCCAATTCCACGAACCCCCATCTTCCCACCTCTGGTAACCACACATGTGATCTTTTTTTCTATGAGTTTGATTTTTTTTTAATTTTTAGAATCCACATACAGGTGAGATCATATGGTATTTGCCTTTCTCTGTCTGACTGACTTCACTTAGCAAAATGTCCTCAAGGTTCATTTCATACTGTGGCAAATGGCAGGAGTTCCTTCTTTTTTATGGCTGAATAGTGTTCCATTATATACAGACGGTCCCAGACTGATGATAATTCACCTGGGATTTTTAATTTTATGATAGTGAGAAAGTGTACTTCGAATTTGGAGTATTGATCTTTTCCTGGGCTAGCCGTATTGCAGCGAGATGCTCTCATTGTGCTGGGCAGCAGCAGAAAGCCATGGCTGGCAGTGAGATCTGCAGTCAGCTCAGTGTTCTGTGTCGTCAGCATTTTTTTGTGCACCGTGTTCTGAGCACATTTAAGGTAGGCTAGGCTAAGCTAGGATGTTCAGTAGGTTAAGTGTACTGAATGCATTTTCCACTTAAAGTATTTTCAACTTACAATGGGTTTATCAGGGTGTGACCCCATGCTGAGTTGAGGCGCACCCATGTATGCCGCATTTTCTTTGTCCATGCATTTGTTGATGGATGCTTAGGCTAGTTCCATGTCTTCTCTACACTTTCAAATTTTTACACAAAAGGTAAGCATATTCTTAACCTTGCTTTGCCTTTACTTTCTTCACTTTAGCACTAGCTTTGTGTATGTTTGCATACACGAAGAGCTTTCTCTTTCCTTTTTGTGGCTGCATAGTATTCCACTGTGTGGCCATGTCAAAATTTATTTACCCTTTCCCTTGCGGATGGACATTTAGGTTATTTTTCAAGCTTTTGCCATCATAGACAGTGCTGCAGTAAATGACCATGCACATTTGCCATCTTCTCAAGTACAAGTATGTTGAGGCAGTGCTATTCCTTAAACACACAGAGCCTGGCCTGTGGGCAAATTATTTAGGAGAGAAGAGAGTGCCTGCCTATTCCCATTTCAGCTGTTTCTCTGCATAGCTACAGGGCAGCTCCATGGCAGGGTGGGATGAGGGGAGCAGGAGGCAGGGAGAGGGAGGGCCATCCTGCAGAGTGAGCCAGGGTGGGAGGGGCAGGGCAGGATGTCACTAGAACCAGATGTTGGCATGTTCTTTGCCTTGAAACAGAAAGCGAGGGTGACTCTGCTCTGACCACACTGGAGTCAGAGTGGAGAGCTGGTTGGGACTGTTTCTAAGACCTCGGTCTGCCCAAGTGAGGTGCTTCATGCCACCCACTGGGGTTTTCTCCTCCATTAAGGAGCCTTCCCTGTTCACCCAGCCCCTGTGCCAACATCGCTCCTTTATCCGGCTGCCCTGCAGGCTTAGGCCTGCTAACTGGGAGAGCAGGGAGGAGCACCAGCTCTGGGCCCACAGAACCCTGGGCTTGAATCTTGGCCTGCCACTTAGAAACTGTGGGACAAGTGATGGTGATTTAAAAAATAAAAAGGTTATTTAAAAATACTCTCCCCCCAATTATTAAGATATTAAATGTTCAAATAGACTTTTTTGAAATGTAAAGAAGTACTTTGGGCTGGACCTCAGGTCAGGGGTAGTTTGGGTCAGAAGGATGCAAATCTCCAAACTCTAGTCAGGGGGACAGCAAATTCCCTGCACGTAGAACATCAGACTGCAGAGGCTCTAACAGTGTGCCCACCTCGCTCCCTCCTGCACTGTTCAGGCAGAGGCTGGGAGTGGTCCACGTGGCGAGCGAGTGGTAGAGGTGGTGCAGAGTAAGAGGCTTGTAGACTCTCAGGCCAGGCAGATAAAGGGTCTTTTCAAAGAGGGCAGAAGATTCCTCAACACAATTTCGTGAGAAGCAAGTACAGCTTCCCACATGTGGGAGTCGAGGGAACTTAGGTGTCTGCAGTCTAGAAAAAGATGCTAACAGGAAGGCAGCAGCGGGATGGGAAGAGCAGCTGACAGTGACCTTCACAGCTGCCTTTCCCTTCCACTTTGCATTATTTTTATTAAAGCCCTAAATCAGTGGTGCTAAGTAGCTCCTGATTTAGCTTCTCAATAGCAATGAGATTTAAGCCCAGCAGGACGCAGGCTGCTCCCGCTGGGACACCAAGCAGTGACACTCATAAACCCAGAGTGGGCTTCATCATGCTGTTGGTGGCAGCCACGTAGCAGAGCATAGCGGGAGTACCCAAGACAAAAGCCTAACCTCAAAGAAAGGAAGGGCACTTCTGTACTGTTGGGCACCATTTGTCCCTTCTACACCCTCCTTAGAAGCTGTGGCTTTCTGTCACTCCGTCTCTCATCTGCTTCAGTCCCAGTAGAAGAGTCCCCTGAAGGCTTGTCATGTGCAGTCAGGACGAGACGTGGGCTGGAGAGCAGGAAAGGACAGACTCAGCACCAATATGGGCAAGTTCCGAGGAGGCAGGTTTCAGCTCAGTGAAGCAAAAAGCTTCTAAGTAATCAGATGTGTTAATAAATCAACGGGGATTCATCGATTCATTCATATATTCAACAGATGCTTATTAAGCCTCGGTTCTTGTGCCAGCACTGTGCTGGACCCAATGGTGAGAGAGAGACAGCATCTTTCTTTCAGAGGCTCCTGGTCCAGTGTTGAAGACAGTCAAACAAGCAAAATAATACATGGCCTGTGCTTTGATGGGGAAGGGTGGGTGCTATGGGAGCACGTATCAGGAACACCTAACCTATCAAGGGGGTGGCTAGAGACAGCTTCCTAGAGTAGGCAATATTTAAGGTGAGACCTGAGAGATAAATTAGGCAGGCAAAGAGGAGGCTGAAGAGTGTCTCTGGGAGAGAGGAGAGCATGTGCAAAGGCCCAGAGGTTGGAGAGTCTTTCTCACTGGAGGATGTGATGCAGCTCAGTGAGGATGTGGCAGAGTAACTTTGTTCCCTGCTAGGAGAAGCGTCACAGTAGAAGTTTGGCACAGGATGTAGGTGAGGGACCCCCAGCACTGGCTAAAACAGTGAAAGGGGGGATCTGTAGTTCCTGGGCCCCTTCTAATTGAGATGCTGTGGTTCTGTGTGCCTGCTGAAGTCTCTGAGTTCCTACGTTCCAGTGTCGTGTGTGGGCTGCCTCCTCCGAAACCAACATTAGGTAGTGCTGGTGTACCAGCTTTACAGATGGAGAACCTGAGTCTTCAGGTTGTTAGGTTATTCTAATTGACTGAAGGACACACAGCCAGCTTAATGGAAGAACCAGGACTTAAACCCAGGTCTGTCCAACCTGATGCCCAAGAGCTTAATGACATCCTCCGCCTGGGGCCTCCTGTTCGGATGTCTGCCCATCCTCCATGTGCCCCTCCTTTGGGACTCTGTCATGTATGCCTATGAGAAGAGACCGGCTCCTTTCTCAGGGAAGGCAAATCACAAGGCAGAACCAAGGGATGGGTTTTTTAATCAGAGCATTAAAAAAAACCACTCAAGATGTTGGCGTAGGCAGACGTGGCGCACCTCCTTGCATAACCACATCAAAATTACAACTAAAATATAGAACCACCACTACTCAGAACCATCAGAAATCGAGTTGAATGGAAATCTGACAACTGTGGAATTAAATAAACCCTATCCATCCAGACTGGTAAGAGGGGCGCAGACACGGAACAGGCTGGTCCCACACCCATGTGAGGTAGATAAAAATTGAGAGGGATATCTTGGGAGCAAGGAGTCTCAACTCCACACCAGGCTACCCGGCCCAAAGTTCCAGTGCCAGGAAGATAACTCCCCACAACTTCTGGCTGCAAAAGCCAGCGGGGATTGAGTCCATGGAAGAAACTGCTGGAACACCAAGCAGTTCCTCTTAAAGAACCCGCACATGGACTCACCTGCTAAGACTCACTCCCTCTGAGCTCCAGCACCAGGGTAGCAGCACTAGTGGCACGAAGGGAGGAACTGAAGTGTCTGGTAGAGGCAAGCAGAGGCCATTGTCCCTTTTCTAAAATTTCCCCACACAGAACCTAAGAGCCAGCAAGCTGGTGCCACATCTCAGATGCCATCAACCTGGCTAACACTGTTTGACCCACCTTGGAGATCCCCAGAGACTCTGCCCCACCCAACTTATAGCCACACCCAAGCTGCTTTTCCATATGAATGGCTGGTCTTGGCTCTTGCTGCACAACTTCCTTAATCCTTTCAAACAAGTAACAGCTGGCCTCAGTGAGCCCCAGGCTCATCACTAGCAGCAGCCAGCCTAGATTCATAGACTGGCTTCACCTGGGAATCTCCAAGCCCAGCAGAAGGAGCAGCCATCTCAGACTGCTTTACAGCTCAGGCAGGGTGGCCCTGGGCACAACACAAGTGGGGGCTGATCTTGTCCTCCACCACCTGGGAAACTCCAGGGCCAGCACATCCAGTGGACAGCTACAGACCATGTTGGAGCACCACCACCGTGCCCCTGCATGGCTGATTCTCCATGGAAGGCAGAGGGTAGTGGTGAGTAGTCATAGCCAGTCCTTGCAGCTGACTGGCCTAGGTAAATCCTCCCATTGATCTGCCAAGAGCAACTGAGACTCAACTACAAGAGGAGGGTGTACTCAGCCCACATGAAAGGCACACCTCAAGTACCCAGGTTGGGTGATAGAGGAGGCTGTGCCATGGGATCCTACAGGACACCTACTACATTAGGCCACACTACCAAGACATGGAGTCAAAGCAGCTCTACCTAATCCATAGAAACAAACACAGGGAGGCTGCCAAAATGAGAAGACAAAGGAACATGGCTCAAGTGAACTAACAAATCAAAACTCCAGAAAAAAAAAGCTAAATGAAATGGAGATAAGCAATCTATTAGATGCAGAATTCAATACACTGGTTATAAGGATGCTCAAGGAACTTAGTGAGGACCTTAACAGCATAAAAAAGATCCAGTCAGGAATAAAGGATATAATAATTGAAATAAAGAACAATTTACAGGGAAAGAACAGTAGAGTGGATGAAGCTGAGAAGCAAATCAATGATTTGGAACATAAGGAAGCAAAAAACAACCAATCAGAATAAGAAAAAAGAGTCCAAAAAAATGAGGATAGTGTAAGTCTCTAGGAGAACTTCAAGAGGTCCAACATTTGCATCGTAGGGATGCCAGGAGGAGAAGAGAAAGAATAAGAAGTTGGACATCTATTTGAAAAAATAGTGAAAGAAAACTTCCCTAATTTGTTGAAGGAAATAGACATGCAAGTCCAGGAAGCACAGAGAGTCCCAAACAAGGTGGATGCAAAGAGGACCACTCCAAAACACATCATAATGAAAATGCTAAAGATTAAAGATAAAGAGAATTTGAAAAGCAATTAGTTACCTACAGAGGAATTTCCATGAAACTGTCAACTGATTTCTCAAAAGAAACTTTGCAGGCTAGAAGGGTTTGGAAAGAAATATGTAAAGCCGTGCAAAGCAGGGACCTACAGCCAAGCTTGCTCTACCCAGTAAAGTTATCATTTAGAATCAAAGGCAGATAAAGAGCTTCCCAGACAAGGTAAAGCTAAAGGAGCTCATCATCACCAGACCATTATTATACGAAATGTTAAAGGGGCTAATTTAAGAAGATCAAAACTATGAACAATAAAATGGCAAAAAATGCATATCTATCAACAATTGAGTCTAAACAAACTAAGCAGACAAGAAGGACAGAGATAGTATCATGGATACAGAGAGTGTTTGATGGTTGCCACATGAGAGGGGTGTGTAGGAGAATGGGTGAGGAGGTGAGAGGACTAAGAATTACAACTAAGTAGTGAAAGAATAACCATGTGGATGTAAAGTACAGTAGAGGAAAGGAAAGGGAGTAGCCAAAGAACCTCTACAGGACCCTGGACATGAACAATGCCTGAGGGAGTGGGGGTGCTAGGTGGAGTGGAGCAAAGGGGGAAAAAGCAGGACAACTGTAATAGCATAATCAATTTTATTTATATATATATATTTTTTTTAAATGCTCGACAAGCCTCATGTTTTGCTTTCCTCATAGGTGGTGAAGATCAATTTCCCAAAGAAAACATCAATCAGTTGCAATGTGTCTTTCTGGAGAAAGTCTGGCATCTGTCAAATGGGAGGGAAAAAAAGACCCAGGGAAAGATTTTCTTGGGCCGTGAGCTGGGGGTTGCTGACTCAGGCCATATGCACCAACATGATTAACAAGTTGAAAAGCTGTTCCTCTTTTTAGAATGCAAGGTTGGTGATTTGAACAGCTCAGCTAAGAAAATCCTTCACAAAACAAGGAAAGCCAAGGGTACCAAGAGCATCCACAGGCAGACCTGGGGCCTGCAGCATCCATCAAGAGAATTGACTGCAACACCAGGCTTTTATTAGGCCCGTGGTTGGATGTGATTGTTTTACACAGGAACCCAATGGGGACGTTCTGACAAGTTGTAATTTTAATTGATAAACCATCATTAACAGTTAAGCCATGTTGAGACAAGCCATGAAAGGCAGGCTGGTATCTTGGGGTAATTGGTAGAGGTCCCCAGAGGAGTCTGTGATCAGATACTGTTTTTGATGACTGATGCCCCCCAGGGCTCCAGGCTGGAATGGGAGGCCCCAACCTCAGACTAAAATCCTTCTTGTTGGATTTTGCTGGAACAATCTTTGTTTAGCAGATGGAGTGTCACTGGAGTTTTTCTAAAGAGCATTTCACTGTCCCACCATGGGGGGGCCTTTAGAACTTGAACTCAGGTCTGCGCATTGCCCTGGTGTCTTGGCTGAATTACATATTCAATCCCAACCAGACTGGTATGGCCAGCATTAGAGACAGGTAGGGCCCTGGGTGAAGGGAGAGGAGGGAGATTCTTTGCAGATTCAGATACTTAATCATTCAGCATACACCTGCCATGTGCCAGATCCTGTGCTAGGACATAAGGGTAACTACACAGGGCCTTTCTTTGCCTTTGGGAGTTGACAGGACACAGACAAGTGGTACAGAGAAGTCAGTACTGTGGCCTATGGGACAAACTGGATTCTGTGGGAACAGGGAGGGAACCCAACCCAGCCTGGGGGCAGTGCAGTCAAGGAAGGCTTCCTGGAAAAAGTAGCATCTAAGTTAATGTGAAGGATAAGCAGAAGTAAATGGTGAGAGAGCTGGAGAGCTGAATTTTGGAAGGAGTTCCAGGCTGTGTGAAGGCCCAGAGTAGGGAGGATTGTAGCCCATTCAGCACCGGAAGGAGGAAAAGTTTCATGTGCCAAAGAGGAGAGGGCAGGAGGGAGGGCCGAGGCTGGAGAAATGAGAGGACTGGAAAAAGGAAGGTAAAGGAAGTTTTCTTCCTGCAGAAAACCCTGGGGCAACATTTCCGTGACCTGTGAAATCGGGGAAGCTGATACAGTATCTGGCACATGGTAGATGCTCAATAAATGTACTGAGTGGGTGTCAAGTTGAGCATCCCCTCTGTGATGCCCTTCCCCTGTCCACCAACACATGAAAGACTCACCTACCTTCTTTTGGGGTCCACCCTGTACTCTGAACTGGCTGTGATTTCAGCACTAGGAATATTCCAGTGCCCTTGTCCACGGGCTCACCCACCTGCCCTCCCATAGGCCCACTTGGGTGCCAACTCCCTCTCACTGTTAATACGTTGTGAAAGCCGGGACTGCGGCTTTTTGCTTATGTTAGTCCTAGCACCCAGCACATTGTCTGGCACACGGTAGGTGCTTAATAAATGTTTTAGGAGTGAGTAACTGCTCAGAGGCAGGGGGATGAAATAGATGGCCTTGAAAAAAAATAATAGCTGGGTTCCCATATGCCAGATACTGTTCTAAGCAGTTTATATGTATTGGTGATTTAACTTAGCAACCAACTTATGAGGAAAAGGACCATTGCCCCCATTTTAAAGATGAGAAAACTGAGGCCCAGAGAAGTAAAGTTACTTCCCTGATGTCATACAACTAGAAAGTGCCAGAAACTTGAGTCCAGACAGCCTAGCTCCCAAGTCCATTCTCTGATCTCCCACAATCCTGGCCTGTGGGCATCAGAGCGCAGCTCTCCTTCGTCTGTGCACAGCTCTCGGAGGGGACACCCAGGCTCTTAAGGGCTCTTTGGGGGACTCTTTGGAGGAAGGGAGAAGAGCAGGCAGGAGGAGTGCCCACTGTCTGGGAGTCCCAAGCGCTGGCCTTTTCCACCTTTTGGACTCTTCTCTATAAACCCTGTCCAGGGAACCTAGCACACTGCAGACTTGAGAGTGAATGCATGTGTGGGTGAGTTTTTGCATAAATGAGCAGAGGCTGTGTGGGAGTGGAAAGGACCCTGGCTGCGGTACCCTGCCCCAAGTTCACATTCCCCCGCAGAAGCGCCACCATTGGTTCTCCATGGAGGAAAGGGCTGGGCGGCCAGACTGTGCTCATTTATTCCATGCTCATTTTAGAAATGGAGGGGGCAAGGGATGTGCACAGCGTTTTCCTGGGTAACTTCTGATTCACGGATGAGCTGAACCTAGACCATCTCTTCCTACCCTGCCCTACCCCCTCATCTCCAGTGTTCCCAGTGAATAAGGAATCCTTTGCAGATCTAACTCAGGCCATTCTCTTGTCCTTTGAGCTGGAAAGGAGCCTTGCAGGTCATCTTGGGTGGGTTGCATCTCGGGCCATGGCCCTGGGGAAGAGGAATATTAGTAATGATAATAAACAGCCAGCAACAATTATAACTAACCTCTGGTTCTAGGTGCCTCGCATGAATGGACTCATTTATTCTTTGCAATAACTCTCTAAGTCCATAGCCATTTTATGGAGGAGGAAACTGAAGACAAGACAGGTTGCTCAGGGATGTGTAGCTATTAAGTTGCAGAACAGAGACCCCAGGCACTTAGATAATGCTGGACTGCCAAGGTGAAAAACTCGGCAAGGGTCCCCCCAGTTATGATTTATGGTGAGTGGCTATGGGCCAGATCAGCAGGTAAGGTGGGAGTGGCAGACCCCGATCACCCAATCCCAGAGTCCTGTATGTGCCTCCCCAGGACCACCCCCAATAGGAGAAAGGGGAACCTGCAGGCCCCAGACCAGGAGAGCGTTTGGCTCTAAATATCCTTCCATATTATCAGCCCTGCAGGTGAAATGCTTGTTTAAAAAAAAAAAAAAAAAAAAAGACTATTCATGTCTTAGAGCCAGATATGACCACAGCAATTAAAAGCCAACTGTCGATGTGCTGGGAGGAAAGGCCGGCCGTCTTGGCTGTTCCTGGCTGTGGCAAGGACTCAGGGTTGGCAATTATAAAGGAATAAATAATACACATCTGATGAATTGTTTTGGAATTCCCCTTGGTAACTCCCTGACATAGACACACGTACACCCACATACCCCCCTCACAACCACGTTCCGTGTGACCTTGGGCATGGCAGAATCGTTCATGCTAACGGTGTCACTTTGGAATTGGCACTCGGACCCTCTTAGATGTAGGTCATTTTATTTCCAAACAGAATCGAATGACAGCCCAATCTGAGGCTCCTGCCAAGAATGCTAATGGAGGGCTGATCGGTGTGCCGGAGGCATTGGGGGAGCTGCTTCAGGGGGAGCTCCGGACCATATGCTGTAGAATTCTGGGAGGCTGCAGCTCCTTTCCCTGGCTTCCCAGCCTTCTTTCGTCCTAGTTGGATATCAGGCTAGGGAGCATGGAAGTTGTCTTTATTATTCTTGACCTTTTCATGTAATTTTTATAGTTCCATTAACTAGTAAGACCATTTGCAAATGGTCAGGCAAAATATATTACCAGGAGCACCTCAGGGATTTGTGGGTCATCTTGGGTGGAATGCTAATCAGATCAAGGTTTGAGAGCTCGCCACAAACAAGCGACAGCAGACTGGACGCCTCAGTCAGGGAAGGGCCCGGGTTTTCTCAGCGGTTTGCACAGGAAACCCCAAGTCTGACCTGCCCCTTTGCTCAATGCCAAGATACTCATACTGAGCCCTGGGCTCTTAATGCAGGCTCACCCCCTGTCCCAGGATTGATGCTCCAGCCTTACATCTGTACCTCAGAACACATTCGTCCCCATGCCCAGCTCTGTGCCTGCATTTGTGGAACAGATTCTTCTCAAACTTGGCTTGCATCAGTGAGGCAGTGACTTAGCCACCACTTTAGGAGGTAGAGAATCATTGTCCCCATTTTAAAGATGCTTCAGTAGAGCTCTAGACTCCTAGACCTGGAAGGAACATTTGGATTATGTCATTCAACCCCTTCATTTCACACACAGAGAAACTGAGACCCAGAAGAGGTGACAAGTCGGTGATAGATCTGGTGCTAGAACTTACTTGTCTCAGCCCGTGGTCCAGCTGGTGGTGGCACACGTGGTGAAGAGCAGGCCTTGTAGCATCACACAGATGTGGGTTCCGTTCTTGTCTCAGCCACTGACTGCATCAGTTAGGATCCCAGCAAGAAGCAGATGGCAGGCTGAGGAGAGCTTAATGAAACGATTATTTATTAGGGCATGGGAGGGGTAAGGGAAACCAGGATGAGAGGGTGCTGCATTTTGGGCTGGCAACCAGGGAGAGACACTCTACTCCTGGACGCGAAGAACCAGTCCCCTACTCACACCCCTCCCCCAACCTTGAGCTGGAAGGGACAGCACCACCACCAGCGCAGTCAACTCGTGGCCCAGCCTCCCATCTCCTGCTGCTAGTTGCCACTGGGCAAACCCATCCAGAAGCCAGAGGTCAAGGGAGATCATTACTGCTGTCTCTGGAGATCCACCTCTCCAGGCACAGATGAGGGTGGAGAAGGGAAGGGAGTGACCTGGGGGAGCAAATGGAGAAAAATCCAGCATATATATTCTTAAGGGGTAAAAATTGGTTCTTAGTCTGTTTATACATAAGGCACAGATGTACATACAGTACATACACAGATATGCAGTGTATCTGTGGTAGTGGAATTTCATGGGACGGGGGGGTAATTAAAAAAAGGTGTTTAAAATAGCTCCTGGTTGGTGGCAGGGAGGCCATCAGGAGAAGGAAGTTGAGAAACGCAGATCTAGCACAGCCTCTGGGCCGCTGTGAGAGCGTGCGCAGTTGCTCAGCCCTGTCTGTGGTATAGATCCCCCCTCACTGTGAGTGGGGTAGTAATGCCTGCCTCGAGGATGAGGTGGGCAGTGGGTACGCAGTGCCGAGTGAAAAGAAAGGACGTATCGTTTGGTCTCTTTCACACACTTTGTTACTAGTGTCTGTCGAGCAAGTTGTAACACAAGTGGTGATTAAGTCATCCATATTTCTTGTCCCCAGCCCCTGGGGGAAAGAGGGGACTGAAATAAAGTGCCAAGTGAGCATTTGTGGCCGCTGAAGGTTATGCCTCCCAGCTTGATGGCCCCTGTCCCTTCAGGCAGATAAGAGTACCACTTTAGAAAGGAGGCTGGCATCATCTGGGATTTCCTAAGCACCTTTTGAGCTTCTCATCATAATGGGTAGTGAGTGAATGACAGATGAATAGAAGGGAAGAAGGGATCTTAAAAGTCCCATACTTCAATTTTCTATCAAGCCAAGAAGCTTCTAGAGCAGGAGGGCTGCCTCCTTCCCTAAAACGTACATGTTTTGGCTTTGCTGACCAGCAGTCTCTGTGGCAACAGTTCAGCTCTATCCATGTCATGCAGAAGCAGCCGTGCACACTATGTAAATGAATGGGCCTGGCTGTGCTCCAACCAGACTTCATTATAGAAATAGGCAGCGGTGGGGTTTGGCCTGAGAGTCATGGTTTGCCTGTCGACCCCTGCCCAGCCTTCTAGTGTTGGCAGGTCCTCTGTATTCTGCTTGAGTGCTCCCCGTGATGGGTTACTCCCTACCTATAGAATCAGCCCTCTGAACTGCTGAACCCATACAGGTGTTAGAAAGTCTTGCCTCGGGTTAGACTAAAATCTGCCCCCTTGTTGTGTATGTCCCTAGGTCCCTATTCTGTGTGGGACAGAGTGGCCTCCACTTCACTTTAGCAGCTTTTCCAGCCTGTCCACTGACTGTGTGTGACCTGCCCCGACCCCAGTCCTTCCCCAGGCTACACAGCATCCCCGAAGTCCCAACCTTTATGTGAGCATCATAGGTCATGTGCCACACCCTCTGCATCCTGCTCTTCTCCTTGAGATTGTCAGAGCATCGGTACTCAGAAGAATCACCAGCAGACTCACGTGGAGTCTCTAAAAGTCATAGCTCATGAGGAGATGGGGAATGTTGAAGATTCTGGATTTATCCCTGAGGAGCTCACAGTCTAGTTGGAGAGAGTAGGTGAACCTATGCCCAAGGGTGAGGGGGCAGACCAAGCGTGCTAAGTACCTCCAGATGGGCAGGCCCCCGAGAGTGCCACAGGATTCAGGGGAAGAAAAGGTTTCCATGGGTTTGGCTAGTCAGGGGGATTTTCATGTGGATTAGGGGGTTCTGGTTGGAAAAGATTTCACTTTCCATAAATGTGCAAACAAGGGTCACTGAGCCCTTCTAGCTTCTTGGTGGCAGTGAGTTATGGAGGCAATGCCTGGCCTTGGTAACTCAGGTGACCCAGGCTGGGGAGCCCAGGGAAAATGTTTCAAGCTTCCAGCTGCTGTAAGCAAACACAGTGGAGCCAGAGAAGCCCTAGAAGCGGTAGAAGAAGCCTTAAAGGTGATGTGTTCCAAAGCCCTTGCTTTACAGCCGAGAGAAAAAGGAGCTTGCTATGGTCTGGCGGGCAGTACAGAGCCTAAACTCACACTCAGTGTCCCTGGCTTCGAATCCAGCACCACTTCCACAGGAATGGAGGGCAGAAACCAGGAGTCCCTGTGGTGTCAGGAGTAGAGGGCTACTAGGCTATAGAAAGGGGATGGGGCTTGGGGGTTAGGAAGTGGGGCTAGAGCAATGGCGGCAACCGAGGCATTTCCTGCAGGGGTGGGCAGGATGACAGCACATGCTGATTCTTAGCTGAGTGGGACTTCAGACGTCATCTGGTTAATTTTGATTTATAGTGAAGTCTCGGGGCCCAGAAGGGAAGAAAGGGAGCTGCTTGATATCACTGAGCTCTATGCTGCTAGACACAAACCCAGGTCTCTTTACCCGATAGCTGAGCTTGTTCTGCTGCGCCCATGCCACCATCCCACAAGTCCCCAGTCACCCTGGCCCCACAGCCAGAAACAGCCCGAGCCGAGGGGCAGGGCCCAGAGATTGGGTGACTTCTCTGGGACGGAGCTCTGAAGCTGAGCTCCAGAAAGACAACGGCACCCTCTTTGCAGGTGTTTGATGCTTTCTCCTGGGGCAGGTGGCTCTCTCCTTGTGACCCACAGGTAGTGAGCACCTACTGTGTACCAGGAAGCATGAGGGCTTAAAAAGGCTGAGTAGGAAGCAGCCTCTGTCCCCCAGGGGCTGGAGATCTGCAAAAGAGAAACATGTACTGATACAGCTAACTCTTAAGTGACCTGGAGTGGCCTGTGACAGAGGCTGAGGTAGCATGTGTGGAAGCCCCAAAGCCTGGCACATAGTAGGTGCTCAGAAATGGTAATGTTCAGGGAGTTGAGATAAGTGGTAGTAGGTATCAGCTGTCTTAGACATCAAGTCCAGCCCCCACAGTGAGGGAGAATGTGTGTGGGGTGGGGGGAGAGGAGGAATAACGATAGCAGCCCATGCCGACTACGCGGGCACCACATGCCAGGCACTGGCCTAAGCGCTTCACATGCATTGTTTCCTCACATCTTTGCAAGCAGCCAGCCGTGAGTCAGCTGCAGTCACGTGTCACTTAATGGTGGGGATACGTTCTAAGAAGTGTGTCGTCACTGTGTGAACAGCATAGAACGTGTCATTGTTGTGTGAACATCAAAGAACGCACTCGCACCAACCTAGATGGTCTAACCTTCCGCGCCCGGGCTGTTCGGGATAGCCTGTCTCCCAGGCTACAAACCTGCACAACATGGGGCTGTGCTCAGTACTGCAGATCATTGTAACACGGTGATTATGTATCTAAACATACCCAAACATAGAAAAAAGCGCAGTAAAAATACAGAATAAAAGATACAAATGGTACACTTGTACAGGGCACTTCCCATGAATGGAGCTTGCAGGCCCGGAAGTGGCTCTGGGTGACTCTGCGAGGGGGCGGGGCATGAGTGTGGAGGCCTCGGAGGTCACCATCCCCTCTGCAGACTCTATGAACCCGGTGCACTTGGGCTGCAGTAAGTTTATAAGAAATATTTTTCTTCCTTCAGTAATAAATTGATCTGAGCTCACTGTAACTTTTTACTTTATACACTTATATTTTTTTTAACTTTTCAACTGTTTTGTAATAACAGCTTAGAACATACACATTGTACAGCTGTACAAAATATTTATTACATCTTTCTAAGATTTTTATACTTTTTTTTTTTTTTTACTTTTTAAACTTCTTAAAGACTAAGATACAAACGGGCATGCTGGCCCTCACGGGGGCGGGGTGGGGGGCAGGATCATCAACATCATTGTCTCCGCCCCCATGTCCTGTCCCCCTGGAGGGTGTTTGGGGCAGTGACACCCATGGAGCTGCGGTCTCCTGGAGCACCTCCCTAGGGGCCCGCCAGGGGTTCTCCCTGAGGAGGTGCCGCTCTTTTCAGAAACCTGTCCCTGGTGGTTTGCTTGGTTTCTCTCTTTCTTCCTCTTTTTTTAAAATCACGGATTTGTTTGTAAGAAGATAACGGACTATGAACATTTCTCTCTATTACTGAAAACCTTCCAGTGCTGGAGACCGTCTTTTCAAACTTTTAAAGAAGCTTGTTGACATTGGCAAAAGCTTCTGCTAAACGCTTCACTGTATGATCTTGGGGGACATCGTCTCATGTGCAGTCTGTCATCGACTAAAACGTTATAAGGCAATGTATGACTGTACTATTGTCCCCATTCTACAGATGAAGAAACTGAGGCATAGAAGGTTGAATACTTGTTTATTGTCCTTTAATTGTAACTGTAACTTAGCTCACCCCATTATCTACTACCCTGGCCTCTCCCCAGGGGTGGAGGTGCAGCTGCCCTCCAGCACATTGTCCCCAACCAGTGGTGTGTCCCCAACCAGGGTGTCCAAGACCTCGGTAAAAGGAGAGAGTGAGGGAGATGATCTCTGTGTGGAGGGTAAAAGAGGCTCAGTCATCCCAAGGACCCTCCCCTGGATCTGAGGACACCCTACAGATAATAACAGCAAGACTCATACAGTGCTTATTAGATGTACCACAGGCTCCACTCTGGGTCCTTTGTTAACTCATTTCATCCTCACACACAGCCCGAGGCCCGCCCTGTCACTGTGCAGACTGGCTTTCTGGGTGCAGTCTGTGTTCTTACTGCAGCACCAAGCTGCTTCTTGATACAAATGCCTCTGGCACTTGGGATGTTAGAAGCAGGACCAAGGCAGGGCAGTGGATCAGGAGAAGCTAAGAGAACAGTGGTTCAAATTTCTCAGTGGGGCCAGGAAAGAGCCTGGTGCTTAGTCACACGGCCCGTCAAAGCCAGCCTCTGATTCCCTGTCACCGACAGCAGATGGCTGTGGAGTAGAAGAAAGGGACTCAACAAAATGCACCCATTTATAGCAGGAACCAGAAAAGAGGGAGGTCAGGGTGGCAGAACCCAAACTCAGGCCCTCCTAGGGGGTCAGTTGGTGTGAGGGGGGCAGGGGGCAGGGGGCTGGGGTCAGAAAGAAGGCCCTGGGAGCAGTGGCCATATAAATGCCTGACTGCTGCAGGGGGGCTGCCCCGCTGGGCAGCACTGGAGTTCTGGAGCAGCCGCAGTCACCCCAGCCCCAGGGAGGAGCAAGGGTCTCACCTCTGTCCATCCCTCCTTAGGGGACACTCCCTGCAACACACCTGTCCCACTCCTCCCCATTAGGTAAACACACACAGTGGCCCAAATGCCAAAGACAGCCATCTGAGCCTTGGGTATCAATATTTCATGCCTCAAAAAATGCTGTCTAAACAATGCCTATGAAATATGAATGGATTGAGGTTTTGACAAGCAAATAGTCCAGGCATAATACCAGGGCAATGAGGCGGGGGGATAATGAGGTCTGGAGGGACCACAGGGACAGCAACCACATCCCTGGAGCCAGGCCAAAGGTTTGTGGGATGACTGTCCTCTGTGTGTAAGGTCACAGGGAGCCAGTGTGCTGGATACAGGGCTGAGCTGGGGAAAAGGAAGTGGTGGAGCCTGCTTGGTGCACCTGAAGGCCCTTCCCATCCAGCTAGGGACAGGGTGCAGGAGGTAGGTCAGTGGTCAGGTCTCTAGGGTCAGAAGGGTCAAAGAAAGGTGAGGGCTGGCAGGGTGCTGGTGGTTGTCCTTCTTCCTGCATTTGGCCTTGAGCCCCTCTGAGCCTCTTGCCCTGTAGGGCACTGCTCTCACCTCCCCAGCTTGCACCCTCCTGGGGGTCAGCCATACCACCCCTACATTGTTCCCTCTGGACTAGCTCCCCCAGCCCCTGAGCCATCTGGGCAGGAGAAGACCCTCCACCCGGGTGACCTGTGCAGGCCCCATGGCCTTGGGCACCTCTCACCTCCCTCCACCTTCAGAAGCCTTTGTCTTTGGGGGGGTCTCATCCCCAAGCTCTCCCTCCTGGTCAAGGGGCCACACAATGTCCACAAGGTCCAGGGCACTCGGGCCTCAGTTTCTCTAGGTATAAAGTGAAAAGGTTGGACATGTTTCTCTGACACTTGGCAGGTTCACAGGTCACTGCCTGCTCTCTCTACACCCACCCCCACCCTGCAGAACCCCTAGGGATCAAGGAGCTGCTCTCCGAGGTCAGAAAGTGGGTGGAGGTATCTTGAGCTAACCTGACAGGCTGATGGGAAGGGTCTGCTGGGAGACAAATGGGCCCAGCTGTGGAGCATTCTGGGTGGGTGGGCAGGGACACCTGGTGTCCAGCGTGTACTGGGAACATTGCCTCATTTGAGCTTGTTTGGAAAGTCCAGCACAGCACCCGGAGCCAGGGCAGCAGGGATGACCAGCTGGGGTCTGTTAGCAGCCGGGTGAGCAGCTTACAGTGTTTCTCAGAGGAGCTGGTCCTTGGGGTCAGAGTCCAGCCTGGCTCCCAGGCAATAAGTGGGTTAGCTGGTAGGTCCCAGAGTGCCAAGCAAGGGGCTGTGGCAGTCTTTAGCGCAGACCAGTTCCCTCCCCAAAAGCCACTTGTGCAAATGAGTACTCAGGTGTCAGGGCTCTCCCCAAATACCCCACATCCCTGGCTTACAGGGGGTGGGCTGACTATAGACCATTCACCAATGGGGCATCTGAAATGACTCTTCTGGGTCTGCCTGGGGGGCCGGGCCAAAGCTAAGGCAACAGCTTCAGCGTCAGCATCTGTGTTTGGGAGGAACCAGAGAACCCACACCAACCATAAACTGGGCTTTGTTGTCTAACCTCTTGGTGGGCAATCAGGCCAGACCATGGACATGGAAGCAGGATGGGTGTTTGGAAGTCAGGGGCGGCCTTCACCATCAGGGGCCACCGCTACCCCTGGCCGGTGCTAGGCAGACAGAAGCGTTCTAGCTGCTGGTCAGAAGAATGTGCTTCGTCTCACTCCCTCCTGAGAAATCAATAGGGTTGCTAGTAGCTGCTGATTTCCTGAGCTTACAAACTTGGCAGGGTTGTCCATGGGGGTTTTCTGTAATCCTTCACTGATGGGTTAGATGGTGGGGCAGGCCTCACAGGAGCAAAGATGATGTTGAGAAAACGTGGATGTTGGAGGAGGACAGCCATCATCTCCCTTCCTCACACTACTGCCAATGGGCCTGCTAGGTGCTGGAGCACTTGATGGAAACTTCGATGCTGTTGCCTCCCAGCTCCGGAGGCTGTAGCGTTTGCAAGATAAGAAATTGCCAGGCACTTTCTAATTACAATTATCATCATCATGGATGTCTTTCTTAATTACTTTCTTATAATTAGATGTTGCCTTTTCCTCAGCATTTGTATACGTTGCTGATTGATGGCATTTGAAAGCCCCCAAATAGGGACATTTGGGGAGGAGAGCAGGAAGGTGGGGGAAAGGGAAAGGAACCTATTCTTTTCTGGCAACCTGATAGGTTTCAGGGCCTTTGAAAAAAGAAACTGGGGAAAGCAAATGATGGACACAATAGGTCATTTCCTGAGCGCTGTGGAAAGAGCAAGAGTGTGGATTTAGGAGTTGGGCTTTGCAGAGGGTCTCTAAGTGTTAAGCCTTGCAGGAAATACTCTTGAAAAGCCACCAAAGCTGCCATTTTTCAGGCATGGGTTTCATTTTAGGAAACGAGGCTGGGATGAAGTGCACCCTTGTGGGATGCATTTCGGAGTTAATTAAATAACTGAGGTCTGGGGTAGCTGGATTTTTCTCCAAAGCTAGTGATGCGTTCTGCACATCCCTGGGCCTCAGGGAGCCATTCTAAAGTGGTTTATGCTCCCTGACCAGATGGCTGGTTTTCATCGTCTGTTCCTTTCTTCCTCCCTCTCCCCCGGCCCCTGTAGCCCTGTGTACGGAGGAGTGTGTGCACGGCCGCTGTGTTTCCCCGGACACCTGCCACTGCGAGCCTGGCTGGGGAGGGCCCGACTGCTCCAGTGGTGAGTCTGGGGTATTCAGGGGTTGTGAGGGCCCCTGGCTCTGCCTCAGGAGGGCCTGTGCTGAGTATGTGCTGAATTCTTTGTGTTGGGATGCGGCTGCCTAGACGAGTGGGCTTCAGGGAAGAGGCATACCTGCAGTTTGGTATAGGTTGGGACTTGGGGTGGGGGGTTCAAGGGGCATGGGGGTAATGGTTTGTGGCAATCTGGAGAGGCACTGTGTGTTGGGAGGGGGCGCTGTGGGATCATCTGTGCCACTCTGCCTTTTGATGAGACATCTCTAGATATGGTCTTTGAGGGTTGGAGTGAAATTGAGATGCCACCAGAGGGCGAAGACCCAGGAGGTCCCTGTGGTCATGGCCTGGCCCTTAGCTTTGCTCTTCCGAAGGCTAGGTTTTCTGGGTGCTCACAGAGGCTTAGGGGACTGATTCGTGAGACTGGTGGACATTGGGATGCCTCTGTGTCCCCAAAGGTAGGAGAATGGGACACTTGCAGGGGCAAGTCCCTGTGTTCCTCCATCTGTCTGGGGAAGGCTTCCTGGTAAGCATGGGGGTGAGGTGGATGCCTTTGGGACTGACCAGGTGATCATAGCAGCCCGGGGTATGTCTACTTTCGGGCTGGCCATTGAGAGGATGAGGCGTTCCTGACAGCTGCTCAGGCATTCTCTGCTAAGAGCCCAGATGAAGGCAGATCCTTCCCCCTCTGGCTCATGCCCCCTAAATACTTGCAGATGACTCCCTTTCCATTGGTATGCCTTGCAATCACTGACAGATTAAGCTGTGGTCTTGTTTGATGTTGAAGAGGCTTTGATTAGTGTTGCAGCCCATTCTCCTGATCTGAGTGGGGTAGAATGTCTTTTTTATTGTGACCCAAGCAGAGAACATAGCTAAGCTGATCCATTAGGGGTCTTGCCCCCATTACTGCCCCATCTTTGGAGCCACTGTCCCATAGCAACTGCAGTAGTGATGGAGAGTTGGGGAGAGAAAAGCGCCATGGCAGCCCAATGTGGCACTTTCGCTCTTTTCCTGTTCTCTCTGCTGGGGTGGAAACACCTAGTTATGGTCCTTTTTTCCAAAGGCCTTACCTGGAGCCTCCCTGTCTCTCATGCACTATCTCTCAGTGCATGAGAGCTTACCCACAAAGCAAGGCTATTGGATATGATTTTGTTTTGAGCCTGAAGGTTCTCTTGGATCAGGGAGTCCAAGATCTCTTTGGGTTCAAGAGACTCTCTCCAGTGTGTCGGTGACTGTGGTGGCCTCCTCCTTCCATCTGTTTCACTGTGTTGAAGTGGGCCATGCCGAGACACAAGGCTAGGGACTCATCCAGACATGAAGATCAACCCTGAGGGACATATGAGTTAAAGGAATGTGCTCAACCAGTCTTTCTGTGGACTAGAGGAAACACGTTGGTTAAAACACCTGAGAGCTTTCCCCCCCTTGTCCGTGTTCTGTTTTGAGTAATTTTCCTTACAATGAATCTTTGATGAAGAACTAGCTAACCTGGCTTAGGTGAGCTCTGCTGGGACAGGGCTGCTTGCTGCTGCTGGATTATAATGTCAACAGAATCCTGTTGGAGGCTGAAATACAGCCTGAGTCCCAGGAGCCCTGAGTGCGTGTAAATCAGCAATCAGAGCCAGTGTGTCTGGTGCTCGTGATATGCTGGGCTGTGCTGGGCAGAGGGGCAGCCCCGGACGGTCTTTCAGGCACAGTCTGTGTCTCTCAGGGTTTCTGGTCCAGGGAAAGAACTGGAATAAAGGCAGCACTCGATGATCTTCCCTCCGGAGTGAGTCTATCAAGCATGGAGGGAAACAACCTTGTTTCTTTATATTAAAAACCTGGGCTCCCTAACTTCCCCACCCCCAATTCAGTCGTCAGACACAGTGCTGAGCAATCCACAACTGTTTCCTCAACAAATCCAACCTCCTGGGGTGAAGAGTCACCAGCCCTGCGTCTATGCAAAGTCAGGTACGGCTAAACCCGCAGGGAGTCCCAGAGGACGTGTTCCAACCCTGTTTTCAGGGACAGCCACATTGCATGACAGGGAATTCGTAGACTCCCACTCTGGAACCACTCAGAGCGCTGACTGAGTAGATGCCCTGCCTTGAGCCTTCTGACCTCTGCGTGCACCTCCCCCGCTAACAAGGAGCCCACTGCCCCCAGTGGAAGCACATTCTGGCCATTGGCAAGTTTTCCCTTCTCTCGAGTGGGAATTTATCTCCACCTTCTACCAGTTGGT
Source organism: Anoura caudifer (assembly GCA_004027475.1). Classification (NCBI taxonomy): domain Eukaryota; kingdom Metazoa; phylum Chordata; class Mammalia; order Chiroptera; family Phyllostomidae; genus Anoura; species Anoura caudifer. Next base: position 69,167 of record PVKU01001376.1, read on the forward strand.
TCTCACTCATGATAACGGCCAGGGCAGCCATGACCCTCCTTTCCATGTCTTGCATTCCTTCCAAGGAGCTTAGTGAACAAAGCCACAGATGTGCAGGGAAAGACGGTCATCTCAGAGTAGGTGATGCTAGCGGTTGGGGCCACAGAGAAGAAACCAGAGTCCCCTTCTATGGAGCAGCCCTTCAAATGTTTGAAGACAGTGAGTGACCACTTCCCACCCCCAGGTTTTTATTACCCAAGCTCCTTTGTTTCTCATATCACGTGGCCTGAGCTGCCTTCTCCATCTGGTTTCTCTCCATTGGCTGCGGCCTTTACTCCTTTTAAATGATTATTCCTGGATCTGACCATACAATGGCAAGATTGTATGGAAAAATGATAATAAAGATAGGTGCTATTTATTGAATTTTACTCTGCACGAGACACTTTATCCTCTCACTGGTCCTCACAACAGCTCTGTAGTGTGGGGATTATTATTAGCCATCATTTACAGGTAAGACAGTTGAAGCACAGAGAGGTTAAATGACCTTCAACAAACGCACAGCTAGTAAATGGTAAGACTGGGACTATCAGTCAAGCCAAAGCCTAGGTCCTAAACCTAAACACTTACTTATTATGCTCTCCTTCCTTCTGGATGCTCAACTTCTATTAATATAGCCTCAGGTTGAAATTGATTGGAGACCACAGGCCCCCACAGGGGAAGGAAGGTCTTGCTTGAAAGATGTGGCCCTGAGATATTGTTGTGGACATAGAGGAGTTATCCGTGGGACAGAAACTGTGACTAGAGTTACTCCAAGCAATTTGAGGCTGTAACTGTTGTGCCGCTGGATGCCTGTCTGCCCGTGTGTGCTCTGCAGCGCTGCCCTAGGGTCTTTGTGGGAACCCTGTCCGTGGGGATGGGGCCCCAGTCAGTGCAGTGTGGATCTCTGGAGATTTCTAAGTGGGACCTGGCCATAGACATGTTTCTACAGGTGATATTCTTGCAAGGAAGTTTAATTGAAAGCATCATTCTTGTTTTCTGATTCTAAAAATTATACCTATTCATGTTAAAAAGAAAATTCAAATTGCACAAAAGTATAGACAAAAAAGGCTAAGCCAACAGACCCAGGGAGAACTTCTCCTGGCATCTGGGTACTTTCCATCCCTGTTATTTCTCCACACTCTTGCACTACGAGCCAGGTCTGGATACAAACTATATTATTTAGATCAAATGTATGTGCTATTCTGTGACTTTCTTTTTTAACTTAACTTTATGTCATGTACTCATTTTCTTGTCAGTAAACACGACTCTCCCTTCAAATGTTTAATGGCCTTGCAGAATTCCGTTCTGTGGATTACCGAGAGTGCTTAACCAGCCTCATTGGTGACCACTTCAGTTGTTCCCGATTTTCCACTCTTTGAGGCCCACCATTTGTTATCTGAGATCCTTAGGGCCTGTTGGTTTTAAAATTTATATTTTTCCAGAGTTTAGAAAGGTATATTGTGACTATATCATATGTGACATAGGCCCCCAGTGGGGTCCAGACCCTACCCCGCGGTGAAATACAATCCCACTTCTGCAGTGACATGTAAGAGATCGCATCTTGTGACTACAGCCATAAATCAGTTCCATGAAGACTGAGTCTATAAATGAATTTTGGTGCTGACCTTAAAATTTTTTTTTCCTTTCGGACTTTCTAGAAATTTTGGGTGGTGGACACGGGGTTAAGGGACTATGGCCCTGTGTAAAAATATTGCAGTGATTCTTCTTGTGCATAAATCTTTGCCCACTTGTTCCAATTTCTTCTTAGGATAAATTCCTGGAAGTGGCAGGGAGGGCCATAAAGATCCGTCAGCCTGCTGCCTGCCCCAGCCCTGCCCTTTGTGGCTGCCCCAGGATTGATGGCTTTGAGAGCTGCGAAGGGGAGGAATCCAGCATGGGGGTGGGGTGGGGGTGGGGGTTTCTCATTCTCTTCCAAACCTATAAGCCCATAGTCTAATTTCTTTAAGGCCTGGACTAATTTCTCTCTGCTCCATAAAAGAAGTGAGGTGATGCTCATTTGCCCGGTAGGTGGACACACATGAGCTACTGTGGGTAATTCTGAGATGCTGGAGGGACCGATGTGGGGAGATGGAGTGGCCTGCACGCTCGGTCATAAACCTCCATCCCATATAATAATGAAGAAGAAAAGGATGAAATGTCAGTCTCCCCTGAACAAAGACGACAGAGTGACTCTTATTAAATTGCACTAATCTCACAAGTGGAGATAAAAAGAAAAAAAGTTTTCCTATATTGAATATCTAGCTTTTTAAAGTAATTAGGAATATTAAAGCACTGACAATGATTGAGATAGAAGCATTATTCATAACTTTTATTTCCGCACTGGGCAGTGATCCAGTATATTTCATTTATGAGGTTTTAGCTGTAAAGAGAAGGACGTGAGCCAATTCCTAAATTAAATATGCCCTGTTAACTTTTATAAATGTTACCAAAGAATCAACTTGGAAATTTAAGCCTTCAGTGTATTATTTAATTATTCCATTTCCCGGGTCCCGTTTCTCTGCCTCCATCTCATGGTGCTTGGAAGTTTGGGTTCTGGGCTATAGAATAACGCTTTGGTTTTGGGCTCAGGCCTCCCCAGAGGGGCTGGGTTAGGCAAGACAGAGAAGCACCCCCTCCACCCCCCACCATTTCCTCACCATTTCTCACATTCTTGGATTCCGCCGAACTGGCCTTGTCCGGATGCGCAGAGTGCAGGACAGTAAAAGCTCACCGCACGGCGTCCTGCTATCTGTCGGAACGCCCCTCCCCCGGGCTGGGCACGAGGCAGGACTGCAGAGCAGGCCTGAGTAAGGAAGGCAGTGGGAACCAAGTTGGACTCCACCAAGGGTAGCTTCTGCCAAGTCAAATGTGTCCATATCTTGAGCGACGTGTGGGACCCCTGGCTGACTTGGCTGTCGGCTGTCCTTGCAGATTAAAATAGAACCTGTAACAGCTCAGAATATGCTTGCACTCCTCAACGAGCCTGGGGTCAAAGCTTTTCAAACTGAGGCATGTGTTTGTTGGAGATTTTTTTTCTGTGTTTGGTAAAATATATACAACATAAAATTTATTATTTTAACCATGTTTAAGGGTACAGGTTAAGCACAGTTACACTGCTGTGCGATAATTATTACCGCCCACCTCCAGAACTTTTTCCTCTTCCCCAACTGAACCCTCATACCCATCAAACACTAACTTCCCGTTCCCCCTCCCCCCAGCCACAAGCAACAACCACTCTGCTTGTTGTCTACACACATCTGACTGCTCTAGGTACCACGCATAAGCATCAGGCAACAGTTGCCACTCTGTGCCTGGCTGATCTGCGAAGTTCGTCTCTGCTGTAGCATGTGCCAGAACCTGCTTGCTTTCTAAGGCTGAGTAAACTCCCTCGTGTGTGCGGACTGCATTCCGTTCATCTGCTCATCTGTCCAGGGGCACCTGGGTTTCTTCTGCCCTTTGACTGCTATGAATCATGCTGCTGTGATCAAGGGCGTACAAATACCTCTTCGAGCCCTTGCCTTTACTTCTTTGGGATGTGTACCCAGAGTGGATTGCTGGGTTATGTAACAATTCTATGTTTGTTTTTTCAGGGAATCGCCACACTGTTTTGCACAGCGTGTGTACCATTTCACATTCCCACCAGCAACACACAGGGTTCTAGTTCTCCACGTTTTGGCCACACTTGTTATTGCCCGTGCTTTTGATGGTGGCTGTTCCGGTGGGGGTGAGGTGCCGACTCCCTGTGGTGCTGGCGTGCCTTTCCCCAACGGTCGGTGATGTCGCGGGTGCGTCTCTTCGTGTGCTTCACTGGCTGTGTGTGTATCTTCTTTGGAGACATGTCTATCAGGTTATCTGCCCATGTTTTTAAACTGGGTTATGTTGTTGTTGTTGAGCTGTGTGTGTTCTTTATAAATTCTGGATGTTAATCTTATCAGATATAGATTGAAAATATTTGTTCTCATATCGTGGGTTGCTTTTTCACACTATTAATAGTGTCCTTGACGCACAATGTTTTCTAATTTTGGCAAATTCCAGTTAATCTGTGTTTTCATTTGTTGTCTATGTCTTTGGTGTCATGTCCAAGAAATAATTGCCAAATCCAGCATCCTGAAGCTTTCCCCCTGCGTTTTCATCTAAGAGTTTTATAGCTGAAGCTCATGCACTTGGGCCTTTGATCCATTTTGAGTTAACTTTTACGTAAGGTGTTAGGTAGGGGTCTAACTTCAGCTCTTTTACGCATGGATGGCAAGTTTCCCCAGCACCATTTGTTGAAAAGCCTTTTGCTAATAATTCTTGAAACCATGGAGTTTACATTTTTCACCATGTAATGGCACATTAGTTACTTGATAAGTAATGTAAATATTATTTGTTATATTAAAACATACAGATTTATTATAGAACTGAATATAAAATTGGCATTCACTTTTTAAAATGTGGTCACTGGAGCCTTTGGTGGACCTGTCGCTGCTATGCCTCAGGCATCCCTAGAGGCAGGGAGGTTTTAGGGGTGAGGCTTGAGAAGCAGTGGGAAAGGCAGGAAGACCGTAACCAGAATTAGATCTCCCGGAGCTGGCGACTGTTTGCAAGGATGGTTTAGGGAGGGATCAGGGCTCCAACCCCTTCCCCACTGCATTTTTGGGAGCTCCGTCTTCCCACCAGCATGCTGGGCTGCCTGCAGTACCCCACGGTCTGTGCTGGGGCTCCTTGGCTCAGGATTGGCATAAGGGCTCTGGTCCAGCCTGCACTCCCTCGTCTTGGGTGCTCCAGGGCCTCTGCACTCTCTCACAGTGCTCAGTGCTGACTGGCGAGCAGCGCCAGTCCTGGTACCTGCATAACGCTGGCCCAGGTGCTGTTTTCCTGGAGCTCGCTTTACATATGTGAATGCCTGTCTCCACAGATTCCTGGACTGGAGTGCTAAGGGAGTATGATCTAAAATCCCCAAACCAAATTCCTGGTCACTGAGATCTCATAATTTAACTTGAAACCATTAGATCAAGAGCTGGGAAGGACCTCAGAAATTGTCTGGTCTGCTTGCATTGCACAGATGGGCAAACTCAAATGCAGAGAAGGGAGCCTGCTTGCCTGCGGTTACCCAGGGAGGTAGTGGCAGAGCTGTAACTTAATCCCAGGTCTCATGACTCCCATGCCTTTGTCTCCCACCAGCTGCTCTTGAAGTTCAAGGCTGGAGTTGTCTTAGGGGCAGATGGGTCTCATTATAGCAAAGCAGACAGGCCAAGCTGTTCTACAGACTTCTGTGCAGATGACCAAAAGGTTCCAGACCCTCCTGGTTCCTTCTCTGCACAGGCCTGGAGGACCAAGTCGTGACTACAGGTCAGGCCAGGGCACTGGGATTGGGGATTTTAGGGGGGAGGGGAGCGGGGAGTCTATCGGGCCACCTTCCCATGATGCTCTGTTTCTGGGAAGTCAAAATCCAGCATCAAGGGCCCTGGTGACCTTTATGCTGACATCCTGGAGGGCACTCTCCCCCCTCCACCCCACCCACCATGCACAGCCCTCCTGTGATTCTCTCTCATCATCCTGGGACTTGGAAAGGAGTGGGGAGGGGGACAGCCATGGGTGGGGGCTGCCTTATGACTTATATCCTCGCCTCCCCCCCCCGTGGGGGCTCCTCGTGAGCCCTGGGTTGCTTCATCTGAGAGGGGGTGTGCAGAGGGGCGGTTTGCCAGCAGGGAGGCTGCAGTTCTCCTGTGTTCTTTTTTCACCACACTGAGCCGGCTGTCAAGGTTAAAGCAACTTCAGATGAATCACCACAAAGCAATTACACGGCCGGGCCTCGGTTCCCTGCATGCTGCCCTGCCCAGCCTGCGGCCCTCGCAGCACCGCCTGGGCCGCCTTCTGTCGGCATCTGCGTGCCCGTGGGCCTCCCCGGATGGCGGGCTCCGCGTCAGCGCTGCACTCACGGTGCAGTCACTGTGATGGGGACAGAAGGGAGCTGTGGATGCGGCAGCAAATGCTTGTTCAAGGTCTGCACGTCAGAAGCTCTGCTATTCCCCACAGAATTCTAATTTTGAATATAAAAGAATTCAGTAGCTGGGGCCGTGGGCCCTGTTGGCACAATGTTCTCCGACCCTGGAGTTCCATGTCACACACATTTACTAAGCATCTCTCAGATGCCAGCACTGCCGGGGGCCAGGGCTAAGGGGGAGACTGGGGACGAGGGAGGCATCACACCCATCCTCAGGGAACTTGAGCAGAAGTGAGCACCACCAGTACAGAGAGGAGAGAGGAAAAAGACTCTAGGCAGAGAGAAGGCTCTGGCTGTTATGGGAGGGGGCACCCTGGATAGCTCAGGAAAGCCATCAGGGGAGGGGAGAGGAAGTAAAGAACCAGGTATGTGCTGTGGTCTCATTTTAGATGAAGAAACTGAGACACAAAGAGATTAAGTGAGTGCCCGAGGTCCCACAGCTGGGGAGTGACAGAGCGGGTCTGTCTGACTCTTTCCACAGGACCTGGAGGAAGGGGGTCAGCAATGGGAGAACCAAGGCACTTGTGAGGAGCAGGTGACAGAGGATGAAAGAGACCTCAGTCCAGCTCCAGCCTGAGTCCAGGGGGGCTGGGGCACTAGGGAAAGGCATTGGGAACACAGATCTGCTGGCCTCTCTGTCTGTCTTTCCACCCTTGGCCATCGCCTCTTCCAGCCCCTGCTCCCCTCTTTTTGGGGACCCCAGTCTTGTATATGCTCTGGAAGCTTTGAAGAGGTTTGTGTTCTCCCATCCAGAGTTTCTTTCATCCAAAGGTGCCTCTCTGGAGAAATGGGAAGTGAGAGGGTACAGACACAGGGTGCTCTGTCCGCAGGGGGGTCCAGACCATTGGGTGGGTGAGGATGAGGCTGAGCTGGGGGCAGTCCATGGAGACCCCAGAACCCAGGACTGAAGGCAACTGGTCCCCCACTCCATCTCTACTCCTGGACTGAGTCCTACTTCTGTGATGACACCTACCAGGAAAGGAGGTGAGACCTTCTGAGAGCCCCTTCCCAGGTCCAAGGAACTGAGGAAGGCTGTGGGGGGAAGGGGTGTGGGGCCACTGCTCCTTGAGAGGGGGCAGCCTTCCCAGGTTTCACCCCTCCCTCCTCTGCCCCTCTGCGTCCCAGACCAGAGAGATACGGGACCAGTCCCATCTGAGAGGGTCGGGCAATGCCCTAGCATGTGCAGTCTATCTGAAAGTCAACTTTTTTTAACCTGAGAAAGCCAGAAATCAGACAGCCTGGAGTCTGCATGAGCCGTGTGTTTGAGGTGCTGCTGTAGAGGGAGGAGGGAGGTGCATTCTGCCCCACTCAGCTCCGGCCATCTGCTCCCTGAGAACAAAATTAATAAATAAATGACACACAGGGAGTCCTAAGAACTGGGAAGAGAGAGGAGGATAGGAGAATCCGCCTAGAATGTGACAAAAGCAGAACAGAGGGGCAGGAGCCAAGTTGGCGTCATCGCGCGGGGCTGGCAGCTGGTGCTGACACCTCTCCCTGGCCCCACTCGGGCATGAAAAGGGCACTGTGCCCCGCCCCCACACACGCACATGTATGCGCGTGGCCTCTTCTCCCAGGGTGGGCATGTGGGCTGGGTCTCCATGGGAAAGACAGCTCCTCCAAGGAGGAAATCACGAACTGCTCCCACCAGCCTGGAGCAGCCTGGAGCCCTGCAGGGAAGGGAGGGATGAAGTGTTTCTTCCCTGGGGCCAGCAGGAACCTGCTGAGGGCAGGTCTGGCTCTCCGAGACCTGCCCGTCTTAAGGGACTTTCAGCTCAGGCCAGCTGTGGGCTGGGTGCGCCAGGCACCACCTGAAGATCATATTTCATCCTCCTGCTGCCCCACTGCCCATGAGGTGGGGACCACCACCCAGTTTGCAGTTGAGGAGGCTGAGGTCCGGGACAGTTAGTCATCCCCTCGGCTGCTCCAGAGTGTGCGCTTATTTTCACAGAGGCATATTTCTACCAGATCACAGGGCTGTGGAGGAAGTGACATTTGAGGCTGAAAGGTAGGGAGTCAGCTTGGCTTAGTCTAAGTCAGCTTAGACTTCTCTCCGAACTGACATCCAGCACTTACTATACATGCTATCCCATTCATTATTCGTTATTATTCATTATTACTTCCCCTATTTTTCAGATGAGAAAACTGAGGCTCAGGGAGGTTAAGTACCTGGCCCAAGGGCACACAGCTAGTAAGAGACAGAATCAGGATTTGAACCCAGGCAGACTGTTTCTGGAGACCACACTTGCAACTTTGGTTAATGCTTCTTTGCAGGGCTCTCTGCCTTCCCTCTCCAGCCCCTCCCATACCTGGGAGGTAGGGAGCTGGCTAAAATGGAAATGAGATCATGTCACTTCCCTTCACCTGCCAGGAAGTGCCCCAGCTCCTTGACCAGGCCTCCAGACCCCTCTGGGTCTTGTTACAGAACAACAAAAGGTTCCTTATGTCCTCCACCTTATGGAAAGATCTCTCAAAGCCAGAGATTTGTGAAAAGGAAAGGAAATGTTTATTTAATGCTATACAGGGTTAAAGTAGCAACCTAGCGTCTTCATTAAAATATCAAAGTCCTTTAGGATACCCACAGATGCCCAGAGTGCTTCCTGTCTCCCTCTGCCCTAATTCAGGGTACTGTAACTCAGGAAGAGAAGCACATATCCGGGATCCAGGCTCCTGACACCGTCAGCTGTGTCGTCCAGGATCTCTAATTAATCCAAAGCCATGTGGCACCTTCTCATGGCCTACTGGCAAGAGTCCTTTCCCCCTTCTTCCAGCAAAGTCTCTCTTGCTCCCAGGCCACGCAGCCAAAGGGAGCACCCCAAAGCCGCATGGTCCTTCTTCTACCAAAGCTGTGGGGAAGGGGTCCCCACTCTGCAAAACCTCGTGGCTCTCCCTCTCCACCAAAGCTGTGAGAGGGTCTCCACTCTGCCAAAGCCACATGGCTCTCCCTTCACTTAAGTTTCGGGGAGGGGCCTGCACTCTGGTGAAACCGCATGGAATCTCTCCCTCTGGCAAAGCTGCAAGAGGGTCTCTACTTGGGCAAAGCTGAATGGCAATTCTCTGCTAAAGCCACATGGTGATTTTCCCTCATAGGGCTCTGGGGGTCCTGACTCTGGTGAAACTGCATGGATTCTCTTTCAACGGCTGCCGCGTCTCAGTTTAAATTCCCGTGCCAAACCTCTTCTGTACCCCCATTTCTGACTCCTCCTACAATCAGTTACACCTGCCAGCATTCCCGTATATTCCAAGTTTACTGGGCTGCCATCATGAGTCTGGGCAGGTGTGTTCCTATTTTCTGGAGCCACTCTTCTCCAAGGTCCCACACAGGTGCTGTAACTTGGGGTTCCTCCCCCAGTCACATCTTGGGGGGGAGTCCTTTCCATCCCCCTGGCTCAGAGCATGGCCACAGCTATTTAACAGATCTAAGCCACCAGCCAAAGGCTATAGATATGTTAAATGACCATGCCATGGATTAGCAGCTCTGCATGTCCCTGCTCCATGTGTCCCTTCCCCCAGCTCATACCTGTGGGGGAAGGGGTGAGGACATCTTATATGTCCCTCTAATATTCCCTGGACACCCTGAGTTCTGGGCCCCATTCCAAATCCCTATTTTGGCCCCCCCTCTCCTGGCTGCACCCTGTATCAGCCTGATGCCTGCCTCGTGTTCAGCCTCCTCTCTCCTCATCCCACCGCGCCCCATCCCCTCCCCCAGCCCTCCTCTATCCACTGACCCATTGCTCTTTTGCCTTCAAAGCCCAGCTTAGATGCCACCCCTACTGTGAGGCTTCCTGATTTCCACAGACCTTGGCCTATACACATGGGCCAGCTGGGTCCACGCCACCCCGGATGATTATCGTTTGATTGCATGCTTGCTACCTTCTCAGCCCCCAGCCCCTGAGGCCTTCTCAGTGGCAGGACCCAGGTCTTACCTGTCTCTATCACCTGGTACCCAGCATGTGCAGGCACATGCTGGGCATTCGACACGGTGCTAAGTGGGATCCAGTGGATTTGTTCTCCTCTTTTATAAGGTTTTTGTTCCTTCAGGAGATGCTCAAGTGTTGGTGCTAAAACTAGGGAGGAGCATTCGGGCTCCAGGTGGACACCTGGGAGAATGTAAAGCCATGTCCCTTGATCTTCCAAAGCTTCTTACCTCTTAGTGCTGCCCGCGCACTGCCCCCGAGGATTGCAGTGTGAGGACAGGAGTCAGGTTGCTCCTTCAGGGGAAGGCACAGATCACATTTAGCTGATAAAGTGGGAGGCAGTGGAACCAGAGCTCAGAGAAGGGTAAGACTTGGAGCTTCAATAGCCAGGTATATAAAGGGAGGGCATTCCAGGCCAACTGACTCACATAAGCAAAGGCACTAAATGGTGAGTGGGTGTGTGTGGCTGAAGCAGAGGGTGCCTGCTGAGGAGTGGGAGCCAGGCGCACGGTGTGGGCCAGGCCAGGTGGTTTGTGCTCTTATATCAATAGCCTGAGGACCTTGGACTTTATTCCATGAGCCTTGGAGAGCCCTGAAGGCTCATTTTGGATCATTGAAGTCTGCATTGTTTCCTAATAGGGCAACCTCCTATTTCTTCTCTGGAGTAACCTGTGACCAGATCTGGGCCTAAGTATGAGAAGAGAAGGGATGTCGTAGGCTCTGACTCATCCCTCCAGGCCAGCTGGACCATGCTCTCCTGCCCCTGTCCCTGGCTGGAGGTGACCAAAGAACATATGGCAGGTTTTCTTGGCATTGTGTGGGAGGCAGATTGGATGGGGGAGACTGCTGGGATGAAGAGTTGGCGAATGGATCTGGGCCAGGGCTGACCCACAGAGGCTGAGTTGAATGTCTCCTGATACCTTCCTGCCTCCCGGCCAGACCAGAGTAGGCAGACCCGATGGCTAGTGGGACATCCCATGCAGAGCACCTGGAACTGGATCTATTGGTCCCCAGATCTCTGACTTCCAGCCTGCCTCTGGGGCAGCCCTTCACCTCTAGTCTTCAGACGCCAGTAGGGCCCCAAAGCCAGCAGCAACTGCCCACCAGAGCTCAGCAGCAGAGGCAGCCCAGGCTGGGGCTTCTGTCACCATCTAATAAGGAAAGCCCATTCTGGCAGGCTGGGTAATGGCTTCAAATTGAATAATTAATAAAGTTATAAAATATGTCTACTATATGGCCAGAATAATTCAGCTCAATTAGAAGCAATTATTTCTTGCAGTTATGCCACTTGGTATTTTTTATGAACAGCTGTAGCAACAAGACATGATTCCCAGATTTGGCTGCCTACGTGAGAGGTTCTGTTGAGACCAGTCCTTCCCTAGGGCTTTTTCCAGATGTGAAATATCCATCTCTTCATCCATCCATCTGTGCATCCATCTGTCTAACCATGTATCAGTTTATCCATCTGTCCATTCATCTATCCCTCTGTCATCTGTCCATCTATATACACATCCATTTGTCCACCCATTTATCCACCCAGTCACCCAGTAGACATTTCTTGGTCCCATTCCCTGTGCCAGCACGCTGGGTTCTGGGCATGTGGAGATGGGTAAGACCCTGCTCCTGCCCCCAGGGAGCTCCAAACCCAGGCAAGCAGACCTTTGAGTTGGGCAAGCGCTCATTCCTGTTTCTCTTCAAAGGTCTTGTCAGATGTGATTTTTGTCCTTCATGATTTTCCATATGTTCTGGGGATACACATGTAAATATTTGGACTTATCCCTGGCCTTGAGCCAGGTAAGTCCCTTTCCTGAGATGGTTCAGCTTTTTGGCCTACATCTAAGAGTTTAAAGGTTTGCTGCCTTCAAAACATCCACTTTTTATCAGGTGGAGATCAGGAGATATGGGATCCAGTTCTGCCCTGTCTCTGGGCTTCAATATGACCCAGACAAAACATTTCCTTTTTCTTGGCTCACCTGTAAAGTGAGAAGTATGAAGAATCGCCGTGAGCGCACAGGGGTGGCAAGAGGCTTGGGCCACCTGTAAAAGCCCCAGGTTGTTCTCTTGGAGCACTAGACATAAGTTGAATTCTGAGTTAAGTCAACTCATACGTTATTTACTTTTTAAAAAAGGTTTTATTTGTTTATTTTTAGAGAGAGAGGAGGGGGAAGAGAAATGGAGGGAGAGAAACATCAATGTATGGTTGCCTCTCTCTCACCCCACACTGGGGACCCGGCCTGCAACCCAGGCATGGGCCCCAACTGGGAATCAAACCAGTGCCCCTTAGGTTCACAGGCCAGCACTCAATCCACTGAGCTACACCAGCCAGGGCAAATCAATTCATACTTCATAGGCACCCTGCAAGAAATTCGTAAAGCACATGCTCTTTTTGCAGTGAAGATACCCTCCTCCTGATTTCTCTGCTTGGACATCGAGACTCTTCTTACGGGGCAGCAAAACCGTGACTCGATTTATTAAGTCTCCACAGAGCCCTTGCTGTCAGCTCAGCGCCATGCTTGAGGAATCTGAGAAAGTTATCTATCTAGTGAGTTACATTATGGTCACCAAACATTTATTAGGGCCCTGCCATGTTCAGAGCTCTGGAGATGCAAGTAGAACTACATCCTGACTCAGAGTCAGCCTCTCCCACACGAGTCCCCTTTTGCCTCATTGTGAACCAGGCCGTCAGAGCTAGCAAATCCAAGTGACAAGGGGGGCCACACCTGGGAGGGGCCATACCTGGGAGGGGCCACACCTGGAAGAAGGTACACCTGGGAGAAGGTATTTGCAACACGTATAACCCATAAAAGATTAAATATCATATATATGTATAGATTTTTTAAATCATACAAATCAATAAGGTCAACGCAAGTCAAACACTGGCAAAGAATGTAAATGTGCACTTCACAGGAAAAGGATATCTCCGGGCTATGAGCACATGAAAAGATGCTCCCCTACTAATCAGAGAAATGCAAATTAAAACTAACAGAAGCTGACACATCATACCCAGCAAATTGGGAAAAACTAATTTCTGATAACACCAAATGTTAGTTAGGATGCTGGCCAATGGACATCTCCTATGCTGCTGGGGAGAGTGCGAACTGGCAGTACCATTTTAGGGAGCAATTTGGTAATTCTAATAAAACTGAGGATAATACCCCCCTCCCCGTAACACCAGCTTTCTCAAACATTTCTTTCTACCACAACTTAGATTAGGAACTGTATTTTATATTATGTTCCAGCACATACATAGTCACTATTTTAAAATCTCTTGTATTGAATTTTTAAAAAATGATAGTCATGACCTTTATATTGATTTCATGATTCTCTTCTGGGTTACAACCTAACATTTGAAAAATTCTGCTCCTGGGATCCTCTTTGACATGAGCAAACAATGTTATCATTGTTTGTATTGGTGAAAAGCTGCTAGCAGCCTAGAGGTCCCTCCAGAGTGCAATGGATACATTGTAACACTTTCATACTGTGGAATCCCTGGAGCAGTTTAAAGGAAGGAACTAGCATCATCCCTGTCTACCTGGATGAATCTCTGAGATACAATATTGAGTGAAGAAGGCAAGTTACAGAGGGCTACATACGTACCACCCAATATCATGTATATAAAGTTTAAAAGCATGCAACATAATGACTATATTATTTATGGGTACATTTGGATGTAGTAACAGTATAAAAACATGTGGAAACGATAAACACTACATTCAGAATTATATTATCCTGGGAGGGAGGAGGAAGGCATAGGGAGGGATATGCAAGGAGTTTCAGGTGTGTGCTATTTTATTGTAAAACATACACATCTGTATCAAAAATGGGGACTATTAAAGTTTGTCTGATGAATATACTGTTTTAATTTTCTCTAAACTTTGCAATATGCTTGAAATATTCCATATGCAAAAGAAAAGGTTTTTGTCTCCTCTTTCTCCACCTGTCTGCACCTAAGCTCATGTGAAGAAAAAAAAAGTGTTAGTTTGTGCTAAACTTAGGTGTTCATGCCAATCAGTTCAGTTCAACCATTGCTCATTGAGCACCTAACTGTGGGTCTGATGGTCCCAGCCATGGGGTGTGGAATAGGCAGGAAGGTGGGAAGGTGTTGCAGGTGAGCATTGGGCTCTCAGCAAGGGCACAGGCTGCACACTCATCTCTGCAGGTACTCCTGCCACAACAAGGGGCCCAATGTTCAGAGCCTTTGTCTCCCTGAGGAATCAGGGAAGTCTCCCTGGAGGAGGTGAGGGTTGAAATGGGTCTTGAAGGACGGACAGGAATTGATTAGTTAGAGACTCTGGAAAGGAGAGGAACCTTGAGCTCCAGAAAGCTCCAGGTCTGCATGGGAAAGAAGTGATAGGGCAGTTCAGACCTCTGAACTGGAGCAGGGCAGCCAAGATGGGAAATGCTCCCTGGCAGTGCCCAGCAGGAGGCAGACAAACAGAGTGGAGAGGTGGGTCTAATTCATCATTGGGGGTTAGGAGAGCTGGGCTCCTGGAGCTTGTAAGAGACTGGAGACAGCCTGCTCGCCGCAGAAAAGCACCTCCTCTCAGGGACAGCCTGCTCCACCGCACATCCTCGGATGAGGGCCCCAAAAGGGAAGAGGGGACAAAATTTTGCTCAAATGCCAAACTTCAAATTTATTTGACCAGCTCCCAATAAATTCCTCACACCAGAGGCCTCGCTATCCATCTCAGGGTGGCGGGCAGAGGGGTGGGTGGACTGCACAGGAGGTGGCTGTCTGAGATTGCTTGGGGACAGGGCCACATGTCTTGCCAGGAGGCAAGCCCCTAAATCCTCCTGACTTGCTCCCCTTCTAGTAAATTCCAATAGTTTAAAATAACTCCCTCTGACCTTGAGGCTGGTTCCAACTTTGTGTCATCCATCAGCCCTAACCAATTTCTTATTAAGGCTCTGCTGTTCCCCTGGAGAAGTTACTACCTTAAATCAAAGGGCCGACAGGACGAGGGAGAGACGAAGGAGCTGGAGGCAGCGGGAGACAGTGAGTCAGGAAGATGAGGTTCCAAGTCCTACTGCTGGGGTGAGTGGGGGATGTTCCCAGGTCCGCAGCTCACCTGGGGGCTGAGAACATAGTTGCCTAACTCTGCATGGCTTGAAAAGGCTCAGAGGTGAGCCCCTTCCTACAGTTAACCAGAAGACAGCAGGGAGAAGGCTAGAGGAAAATGGACTCATAGCACTGACTGCCTTTACCCCTCATTCATTCCTCTGTGAGCACATTTCACTTCTTTTTTTAAAGATTTTATTTACTTTATCTTTAGAGGGGAAGGGAAGGAGAGAGGGAGAGAAATATCAATGTGTGGTTGCCCCTTGTGCGTCCCCTGCTGGGAAGTGGCCTGCAACCCAGGCATGTGCCCTGACTGGGAATCGAACCGTGATCCTTTTGTTCACAGGCCTGCGCTCAATCCACTGAGCTACACCAGCCAGGTGTAGCTACACCAGCCAGGGCCCATTTCACTTCTTTAATCCATTTGTGTGGGGTGCCTACTGCGTACCTGTTCTAGGTGCTGGGGAGACAGCAGAAACAAGGCAGAGTGTATGGAGCTTGCCTTCTAGTGAGGGAGACAATGAACAAGCCCAGACATGGACACGGTGATTCCAGCATTGGTATGCAGATGATAAAGCAGAGTATAGAGTGAGGCAGGGTAGTCAGTGAAGGCCTCCCTGAGGAGGGGACATCCGAACCAAGACCTGAATGATAAGAAAAAACAACATACCAGAGAATTGGTATGTCAGTAAAACTTATTAGTACTTAAATTTTTGACTCAGCAGAACAGAATTTGTTTTATGCATAGAAGACAGTTGCTAAGCCAGGCTCTTTTGAGGATTTACAAATGAACAGGCAAGTTCATGCCCAGCATGGTGCCTCCGGTCTAGTAGCTGTGATCGCCCAGCTGCCCCAGGAACTGTAGGACAGAGTGCTTTGGTTGGGACCACAGCACTGGACTGAAGGCTCAAAGAAGACACAGGCCCCTTCCAGCTGGGATGAGCAGGGAAGGGCTCCCAGAGGGCAGAGCCTGCAGGTTGTCACGTGACAGGATGTGGGCTCTGCGAACAGCGCTGGGCCCGGATGGTGTTCATTTATCCCCTCAGGTGCAGGTCCTGAGCGAGTGCGTGTGTCCTATTAATTACCGGGTGAGCTGGGGCAGGGAGGAACTTGCAGTTGGAATTAGCTGTCTTTTAATAATTGGCAGCAGGATGAGTGATGTGGATTGTTTTTTCCTGGCTGTTGCTGCTGCCAAAGCAAATTACTGAGGTGTCCCCTCATTTCTGCCTCTCATGTCTCTCGGCTCTGGCTCCCAGCCCTGCCTGGGAACCAGGAGCCCTGGATGTTGCAGATCACGGGAAGTGACAGGTGTCCCGTACAGCTCAGGGTTCCCTGGGAGACAACACGAGCCGTATGAGCACCTCTCTTTCACAAGTCAACACAGTTTGCTTAGCAAACAAAGATGAGCAGGACAGATTCCTCTGCATCTGGTGTCACCGCCCAACATCTCTGGACATTAGTCACAGCCAGAAGATTCAGGGAACAGCCAAGAAATGCAGCGACTTTCCATGCAGCTTTCAAGCTGATTGGCTGATGTCTTCAAAGGCCAGCACTGCATCTCACTGTGGGAACTCCTGGAGGGCAGGCCCAGGCTGGCCCTGGGAGACAGGCGGTAAGGCAGCCCCTTCCTTATGGAACAGAGTCTAGTAGAGGGAGACAGCAAGTCAGTCAGTACAGCAGCATCATGCTGCCTGTGTACAGGTTAGGAGGAGAGGGAGGGAGGGAGGGAGGGGGCAACTCCATAAGGTGGAGCTTTGGTGTTTTTTTTTTTTTTATCGCCCCCACTCTATGCCCATGCAATACTTGACACCGAATAGAACAAACAATGTGAGACATTGTGGCCACTAAATTATACTGAGACGCCGCCGCTGAAATGACTGACAGCCATCTTTTCCTAGTTCTTGGGGGAATGGAGAGATCAAGCTAATGCATACTTTTCTCTAAGTTCTATGTCTCTTTGGCTTTAAAATCTTCCTATAACCATTGGTTTCTACAGTTGCTTGACTGCATGAAACTCTAGGAACAAGGATGGAACATTATCAAGCACCAATGTGTGGTGAGCTCTGGGCTGGGCACACACGGACATTGCCCTCGTTTAATCCACCCAACAGCCTCGCACATCGTGCTACAGATGAGGCGTGGAGAGGCCGAGTGGTCAGGCAGAGGCTGACCTGTGTGGAAGGCTGCGCCTGTGGGAGATACTATTTGCCTTAGCCCAGAGTTATCTAGTGAGCTACAAAGACACCCCACACTGGAGCCAGCCACTGCTCGAGTTCCCGGTTACAGACGTCTTAATGAGAGATTGTCGCACTCTACTTTTGCTTAGCGGTAATCCCATACTCCTGAGTGTTCTTCCTTTCCTGTCAGAGTGGATGTCACTGTCACGTCAGACACCCATGTCTCAGCCAGGGTAGGTTTCAGCAGTTGGAGCTTGGTCCCAACCAGTCACAGTGCCGCAGGTAACGTCCAGGGCAGGTGTGCCTTTCAAGTCTCCGGAGCCCAGCTCTCTGACTGCTAGCTGTAAGTTCTGTTTGAAGGGACAGCCGCAGCTCCCGGGTTCCAAGAACTTTTGCCAAAGCTGGGCTTCCCAAGCCCTCACTATCTGTGGGGGCAACCTTGGGGCTGTCCCTTGCCCCTGAGCCCAGATGAGTGACCTTTATTCCAGTCTTTCCTGAATGTCTTTCTAGACTACCAGGGTCATTTCCCCTGGGTTGGGAAAAAAAAGAGGGACCTAGGTATTCTTACTAATTATAGCAATTACCTTAAAACAGGGGTCAACAAATAACAGCCCCTAGGCCATGTCTATTCCACAGACCACTTTTGTGAATAAAGCTTTATTGGAACACAGCCATGCTCATTCGTTTCTGGATGTCTATTTTTACATTCTCACCACACTGGCAAAGACAAGTACTTGTGAAAGGGACTGTCTTGCTTGCAAAGCAAAAAATATTTACTGTCTGGCCCTTTATAGAAAATCTATGCTGATTTCTCTGTTAGAACATCAGAACCTTTTAGTGTGTTAACCCCATGAAAAGTATTATTAAGTACCTTAAAGGCAGGATCACCAAACCTTTTCATCACCTGAAATAATTTTATAACAATAATAACAGTAGCCATGGCAGGGCTGGGGTTAGTGCTTACCCTGTGCAGGCTGAGGGCCCAGGCCAGGAAGCATGCTGTCTTCAGGAACTTGGACAAGTTGTACCACCTCTCTGTGCGGCTTCTTGTAAGCTGGGAGCTGCTCTGGGGGATTGCCGTGGGGGTTGGATAAGGTAGCACATGTAGAGTGCTTAGACACACCTGACGAAATGTTCACTAGATACCGGTCTGCTCGTGTACCCCCTCACGGCAAACCCCTTGTCACGGGCACGGACAGGGCCCTGCCCAACCAAAGCCTTGCTGTCTGAAGTCAGAAACAGAAAGTTTTGGATCAATCACTAGACAACTTCCTTTCTGAACTCAACTAGACTTGGATGGTGGGAGACACTTGTGATCTTCAAGTTGGTGTCATTACTATTCCCAAATTACGGACGCAGAGGCTGATGCTGAGGCAGGGTAAGGGGCCACAGGAAGGTAGGACTTGCTGCAAGCTGTCTGACCCCGGAGCACTCAGTAGCCAAGCACCTGCCACGTACGTGCTGGTGACTCAGCCAACTGAGCCCCTGGTGGTCCCTCATAGCAGGTGCCCTTGCTTGATAAGTAAATTCATGAGTGAGAGACACTGTAAGAACAGGCTGACTGCAGAGATGGTTGTGCCCCTGCATTGTCACAGGGGGGCTTGTACAACTGGCTACCCAGCCCACCTCATGACCATCACCCCCATTATGGGATGATGGAAGCAACCAGCCACCTCCAGTTTGGAGCCCATGACCATGGTCTGATGGGAGGGGCTCTGACGGGAGCCATGGAAGACAAGGGTGAAGTGGAAGGAGCACTGGATTTAGAGTTAGGACACTGGGTTTGAATCCCAGCCCCGGCACTAATGTTCTGTGTGACTTCTGGAAGTTACTTTCCCTCTCTGAGCCTCAACTTCCTCATTTTTCAAATTAGGGCATAAGATTTCACTAGGTCAGTGGTTCTTAATGGGGAGGTAGGGGCTGCCCTTCAGGGGACATTTTGCAACATCTGGAGACATTTTTGGTTGTCACAGTTGGGGATACACAGTAGTTGTCACTACTGGTATCTATTGGGTAGAAGCGAGGGGTGCTACTAAGCATCATACAGCATACAGGACACCCCACAACAAAAAAATCATCACACCACAAATGTCAACAGTGCCATTGTGGAGAAACCCTACAATCTAAAATCTACCTATGCCCATCTAGGTCTAAAGTTTCACCCTTTGCTTGTTTATCAAAGATGTATTGTATCATAGGTCAGGCAGTGAACAGGACAGAGTCCCTGCCCTCTTGGCTGCAGTGATGAGGATAATGATACAGGAGGTCGTACTGGCTGAGCGCAAACTATATACTGAGTTCTCTACATAAACTGTTACTCTTGAGCCTCACATAAACACCGTCTCCCATTTTACATTTGAAGAAACTGAGGCCACACAGCTAGTAAGTGGTGGCAAGGGCATTTTCACTCTAGAGTACATGCTTCTAACCATATCTACCCCTCAGGGCCTGAGAACAATGGAAAGGAGGGCAGGGCCCTGCCAGCACAGGCCTGGAAGACAGGCAGCCCGGAATGCTTGGGCCCTGTGGTCTCTTTATTATGCAAACCGTTTAGCGTACTGGAAAGAGGCCTCCTGACTATAAACCAGCTGGTAATGACCTGACAGGCAAAGGGGGCTGGAGAAGTGTTAGGGCCACACAGACATCAATCTGCTTCCAGCTACTGCTGCAGGAGAGACATTTGTTATGCAGTTATGGGAGCCATAAAGGGCTATTTGATATGGCAGCCCTCCCTGTGACAGCAGCAGGAGCCCCTGTAAGTGGGAACTCAGCCCAGGTGGGACAGGCTCTATTGGCCAGAGACAAATACTTCCACCCGCCACTGGTAGGATGCTGTGGGGTGACAGGAAAGAGTGTGGGGCTGCCCCAGGGGAGCTGGATTCTGGCAGCCGCAAGGCCTCCAGCAAGCTCTGTCCTTGCTCTGGGCCTCAGTTTCTTCATCTGTAAAATGGAAATATTAATGTCTGTCTCACAGTGCTGTTCTGAGGCTCTCACAGAACATGTGGTGACATGTGACAATGGACATGACCTATTTTTACAGAGCTAACCATCGTTATTGATGGTGGTGTCATAGGAGTAACAGCAGCTGCAGCGGCAAGATGCTGGGCTCTGCGAGATCTAATCAGACACTGGGGCTGGGTGTAGCTTTATCGATCCACCTGGCTCACCTTCCCCACTGTATCGGTAATAGCTTCCATTCATCACACACTTACTATGTGCCGAACACTGTTCTAAGCCCTTTATCTTTATTAACCTATTTAATCCTCACATCAGATCTATAAGGTAGGGATGAATGTTATTCCCATTTTACAGATGAGGAGAACTGAAGCCCAGAGAGGTATCCAGGTTGCCTAGCTGGGTGCAGGCAGGCTGGCTCCACCCTCATACACAGATGAGGTGCAGGAGATCCCTGGAGTCAATTGCAGGGAGATGGCACCTCTCCTTCCTGGGCGCTTCCACTGCTTCCTGATTGCTGGGGCCACAGGGTATCAGGTAACTTCAGTCCCCACCCCCGTCATGGAAATGGCAGCATACCAGTTTGTTTTCGTGGGGTTGACTTTTCCTGGGAAGTGGGATAACTGCCAGCTTCAGCTCATGGCATGGTGGGCTGACCCAGAGCAGTGCCTTCAAGGGGTTAGCTGGCACCCAGAGGACACATCCCAGCCCCTCCAGGGGTCTGACAAGGGCATGGCAGAGCCTCGCCTTGTGGGAGCCGACAGGTCTGGGCAGTTTCTGTAACTGGAGCTTGGTGTGAGGACAGTGCAGCTGGCTTGGACAGGGACACATAGGGGACAAAAGTCTCCACATGGGCGCAGACCATGAGAGTAGCAGAGTGGGGCCCCACCCCAGATGGATAGAGGGCTGGAGGCCACAGAAGGGCAGCTTGGTGCTGGTTACCATGAAGTCAGCGAGCACCTGCACAACATGCTGATGTTTTCTGTTTTTTTGTAAATTATCATTGAAATAGTCACATAAAAAATTTAAATTCCTTTAGATTCCTCTGGGCCTCCAACAATCCTACAGAAACATTATCCTGATGAAATCCAGCACCTCTGTGGGGGAAGAGGCCTAGAGGAGGGAGAGAGGGTCCGTGATGGGTGCTTGGCGGGCTCTGTGTCGGTGCTGGACCCTAACATCCATGTTCCTGGGCCCCGAGTCCCTGGCATCTCACTTCATCCTTTCTCCTGCCCTGCTTCTGTTCTCGGGGAGAAGTCCTTGTTCCTGAGCCGTCAGAGACCCTACTTTGCAGGCTCTCTCAATTAAGCACTTTCTTTCTAGGGTTTGGGAAGTTCTTAGGCAGAGGCCAAACCCCACAGGGCTGACCAGTATCTTCCCTTCAAGTCGACTGTCCTTTTGGCTCCCTGTTCAGAACCTTCTGGAATGGGAGATGGACAAAATGGCCTTCCGACCCCTGAATCCTGTTAACTTGGGGTGTCTCTTTGAAAATTCAAGGGCAAACTGCCCACCCCAACCCCAAGGTATGTTACTGAGCCCTGGGCCCCAGCCCTCTGCACCAGGACATCTGGGTGGAGGCTTCTTGTGTTCCTTAGAAGAAGGTGAAGGGAACCCCATCTACTCCCTACCTCACCGTGCCCTCCTCAAGTACCCTCAGCAGTGAAAAGTCAGGGGAAACCTTGCTGTTTGCCAAGTGGAAAAGACAGGAAAATCAATAGAAGGAAAAAAAATCTCATTTTCAAGCTTCTAAGCAGGTATTACAATCAATAATGCAAAGAGCAGAGGGAGGCCATTAAGCCACACTTGGCAGTGTCCTCCTGGCCCAGCCCTGGAAATGTTTGTTGAGGAGTGAACTTCAAGGGTGGCTCACCACCCACCCCCAACCTGCCCCAGGGCAGCCTCTCTTAGGGGAGCCCATCTGAGGCTCTTGAGGCAAACACTTGGAAATGAGTTCATCAATCCCTTGATCACAGTGTGGACCCCAGCGTGGGGCCCCCCCTGGGACCCAGACCTGTGCAGCCAAGGGTGACTGCAAGAGGGAGGGCACAGCCAGTCTCCTGGGAGAGGGTACTGGCCATTTTCCCTTTGTTTTTCTGTTCAGTCCTGATAGGAAACTCAACTCCCCGACCCCCCATCACAGAATAAATAGACTCATAGTTTATGTTCCATAAATTTTCTAGCTTATTTGGCATACTGCAAAGTTCCATTTTTAAATCCTATTTGCAGTAATTGCCAAAAGACGTTGGATGCCATGGCGCAGCATTGAGGTGCTCTGATGGTGGGCATATATGTCCGCCTCCGGCCTCACTGTGGCTGCGTTTGCTTTGCTTCTCGCCCATATCAGCTTCTGAAACCTGCAGGGTCTGTATGGACACAAGGGCCAGGGAGTAGGGGCTTGTGGCTGGGGCCTGGTAGGCAGGGCTGACAAGTGACCCAGGGGGAAGGGCCTTAGGAGGAGACCTGGTACCTCTGGTAGCTCCCAGGTTCCTGCGGGAGCTTGAGGCTCTGACTCACAGAGCTCCCAGACTGGTGGCAGCATCTACACCCTGTCTACGAGACAGTGGGTTAACAGCACTTAAGAAAATATATGTCATTTCACAAACTTATACCCTCTGAAGATGTGGTTCTAATTCATTCATTGTACTGGAATGCTGCTGCACTCGGTATTGCTTGGCAAAAGTGGGTCATTTGGCAGGGTTTGGCACTGTTCCACGCAGAGCTATATTCTCCTGTGGTACCACTTCATCAAAGAGCTAGGTGGCTGGCATGGTGGTGGGCTCTGAACATGGACTTTGGAGCCGCATGGGGTTCAAATCTCAACTGCCGCGTTGAGTTTCTGTGCAGTGTTGGGCCTGCTACCTGACTTTTCTGAGCCTGTTTCCTCAGGGAAAAAAAAATGAAGACGGTCACCCGATCACATGGCTCATTTGGGAAATAACTGCTCCCAGTTCAGTGTCTGGCGAGCAGTGAATCCTTACAAACTGTTTGTTTAACTCTGACTGATATGCCGGTCTTCTGCATGTCAATCTAACTAGTGCAGACTTAACGGAGAACTCCCGAGTGTGCGGAGAGCTTGTAGGCTGAGGAATACTCCAGGTTTGGGGGACTTAATCAAGAAAGACTCCCTAAGAAAGCTCAGTGTCTCTCCCAGGCCCAACCTGGGGTCCTCCTCACCCAGACATCCAGACAGAAAAGCCAAAATGAGAAGTCGTGGCCCCTGGCACAGGCCTTGCGCACGGTAGGTGTTTGCACAATCCTGAGGGTTTACAGCTGGGTTTGAGGCTGAAGCTGTGGCCTGGAGTTTCGGCTGCCTGAGGATGAGCACCAGGCTGTGTCCTTTCCCCAGTCTCTGCCGACCGCCCAGGGGCCCACCAGAGACCAGCCAGGGCTGGCAGGTACAAAGGGAACACCAGCAGCGCCTCTCGTCGCTTACCCAGCCTGGTGCAGCCACCTCCCAGCTGGCCCCCGAGTCCACCCTCAGTACCCTGCAGCCTGTTCTCTACCCAGCAGTCAGTGTGGGCTTTAGAACAGGAGTCAGATCAGGTCCGTCTTCACTCAAAACCTGTAGAAGAAGCTACTTGGAAAAGGTATTTAAAACTTCAAGTACGTCCTGAAGTGTTTCCAAATAAAGGATCGATTTATCTAAGTACAAAGCTATTACTTTGAAGTAATGTAACTTGTTAGCATTTGAATAAAAGTAAAATTTGGGAGCAGTGAGTGCGCACCTTTTTACCACCCTAACTATGGTTCAGGGGACATCATAATTGCTCTCAATACATATATCTGTCTCAGTTGTTTTGTAGATTGTGTTTTTATTTTTTAATGTATTTTTATTGATTATGCTATTACAGTTGTCCCAATTTTCCCCCTTTGTCCCCCTCTGCATGGTACCCCCATTCCCTCCAGCAATCCCCCCTTTAGCTGCATATAAGTTCTTTGGCTATTCCACTTCCTGTACTGTTAACCTCCCTCTGTCTATTTCATATCCACCAATTTATGCTTCTTTTTTTAAAAGATTTTATTTATTTATTTTTAGAGAGAGAGGAAGGGAGAGAGAAAAGGAGGGAGAGAAACAACAATGTAGGGTTGCCTCTCACGTAGTCCCCACTGGGGACCTGGCCTGCAACCCAGGCATGTGCCCTGACTGGGAACTGAACCAGCAACCCTTTGGTTTGTAGCCTCTGCTCAATCCATTGAGCTATACCAGCCAGGGTCAATTTATGCTTCTTAATCCCTGCACCTTTTCCCCCATTCTCTCCCTTTACCCTCCCAGCTGATAACCCTCCAGTGATCTCCGTATCTATGATTCTGTTCCTGTCCTGATTGTTTGCTTAGTTTGTTTTTTAGATTCAGTCACTGATAGTTGTGAATTTGTTGCCATTTTATTGTTCATAGTTTTGATCTTCTTTTTCTTGAAGTCCTATTAATATTTCATATAATGTGGGCTTGGTAATGATGAACTCCTTTAACTTACCTTATCTGGGAAGCACTTTATCTGCCCTTCCATTCTAAATGATAGCTTTGCTGGATAGAGCAATCTTGGATGTAGGTCCTTGGTTTTCATCACTTTGAATACTTCTTGCCAATCCCTTCTTACCTGCAAAGTTTCTTTTGGGAAATTCACTGATAGTCTCATGAGAAGTCCTTTGTTGGTAACTCTTTGCTTTTCTCTTGCTGCTTTTAAGATTCTCTCTTTATCTTTAACCTTTGGCATTTTAATTATAATGTGTCTTGGTGTGGCCCTCTTTGGGCTCAACTTGTTTGGGACTCTCTGTGCTTCCTGGACTTGTATGTCTATTTCCTTCACCAAATTAAGGAAGTTTTCTTTCATTATTTTTTAAAACAAGTTTTCAATTTCTTGCTCTTCATCTTCTCCTTCTGGCATTCCTATGATTCAGATG
The DNA here is from genome assembly GCA_004027475.1 of Anoura caudifer. NCBI lineage: Eukaryota > Metazoa > Chordata > Mammalia > Chiroptera > Phyllostomidae > Anoura > Anoura caudifer. The sequence continues at coordinate 94,177 of PVKU01001376.1, forward strand.
TTAGTACATTTGGAGATGTCCCAGAAGCTCCTTAGACTTTCCTTGTTTTTGTGAATTCTTTTTTCTTCCTGCTGCTCTGATTGAATGCTTTTTTCTCTGTTATGTTCCAAATAGTTGATTTGATTCTCAGCTTCATCCTTTCCACTATTGGTTCCCTGTAGATTTTTCTTTATTTCACTTAATGTAACCTCCATTTCTGCCTGGGTCTTTTTTATGCTGGTGCCATACTCAGTGAGCTCCTTGAGCATCCTGATAACCAGTATTTTGAGCTCTGCATCTGATAGGTTGCTTATCTCCATTTTGTTCAGTTCTTTTTCTGCATTTTTTTTTTCTGTTCTTCTATTTGGGCCATATTTCTTTGTCTCCTCAATTTGGCAGCCTCCTTGTCTTTGCTTCTATGTATTAGGCAGAGCTACTTTGATTCACCATCTTAGTAGCGTGCCTATTGTAGAAAAGGCACCTGCAAATTGTATGGGGTGGAGCCTTAGGTAATTGCCAGGGCAGGGCAACCCTCTTCACTGCTTTGTGGCTCTGTGTTGGGGGAGGACTCAGAGAGGGGACAGTGCCACTGCCTAGCTTCTGGAGGTTTGCCTGGGAGGAAGCTGTCTCCTGGCACTCACCCTGTTTCCAGTCACTTCACTTTCTCCCTATGTGTGACTGCTGCTCTTCCAGCTGTTGCCATGGTGCTGAATCCCAGAGGGGGTAGGTCTGCATAAGTCCTAAGTCTGTGTGGGCCCTTTAAGAGGAGTCTCCAGAAAATCCAGCAGTTTCTTCTGCTGCCCCAACCCCCCACTGGTTTTTACAGACATAAGTTAGGGGGATTTATCTTTCTGGCACTGGAACCCTGGGCTGTATGGTATGGCCTGGGCCTGGGATCCCTCATCCCTGACGTATCCCTCCTGATTTTTATCCACCACATGTGAATGTGGGACTGCCTGTTCTCCCACCTCTCTCTGCCACACTGCATATCCCCATGCCCCTCTGCCTCTCCTACCCATCTGGATAAATATGGTATCTTTAAATCCTTGGTTATTGTACGTCCATACAGCTCAATTTTCTGAAGGTTCTGGGTGAAATTTGTTTGGTGGTCTAGTTGTAATTTTTTCTGTAGTTTTGTGAGGAAGCAAGGTGTGTTTACCTATGCCTCCATCTTGACTGGAAGTCTGTAGATTGTATTTTTAAAATTCACATCTTCTACAATTGTTCCCTGGCCATTCTGACCTTCATGGGAATCTGTTCCTGCCTCGGGGACTTGGTGCTAGCTGTGCCTTCGGCCTGGGATTGTCTTTCCCTAAATACCTGCATAGTTCGCTCTCTCATCTTATTTTGTTTTCTATCAATGCATAACAAATTATCACAAATTTAATGGCTTAAATCAACACAAATTTATCTCCCCATAGTTTCTGTGGGTCAGGAGTTTGGGCAGGATTTAGCTAGATCCTCTTCTTGAGGTCTCACAAGGCTGAAAGCAAGGTGTCAGTGGGCCACATTCCCATCAGGGGCTCAGCTAGGGACCTAGCTGCTTCCAAGTTTCCTCCCGTTGTTACAGAGTTCCTCTCTTTGCAGCCATAAAACTGAAGCCCTGTTCTCCTGCTGGCTACCATTTGGGAGCTGCTCTCAACTCCTAGAGGCCACCCACAGTTCATGGCCATGTGCCATCTCCATAAGTCTTCTCCCAACATGGCAACTTACTTCTTCATGCCAGCAAGGGAGATGTCTTTCTAGTACACACTAGCAAAAAGGAGCTTTATGTGTATCCTGACATGACACAGGAGTGCCAGCTCTGGTTTCCCTGGTCTTCTGAACACAGTCAAGGCTTAACCCCTTGGTCCTGCCCCAAGGTTTAAGGGGCTGAGTGTGGAAAAGCAGCCTTCAGTCACCACTATTCAGTAATATGCCTTTAAGTCACATCCTTTAGTCCCTCCTGAGGCCCTAGTCTCTGTATCTAGCTCTACCCCCCACTTCCTGGACTCCCCATCTTTTACTCTGGCCCTGGCTGGGGGCTCTCTGCTTCCCCCAGTCTCCTGTCCAGCCCCCACCTCCTCCAGGGGAACTGGAAGCCGGTGCAACAGGCCCTGGGCACCAACAGGTAAGCTTGTCCAAGCCAGGTGTAAGCCAGCTGCTTCCTGCCTAAGGGCCTGGGCCCCAGGGGCCCTCTGTCCCCTGAGGTGGTGTCCCTGTGTAACGGTTATTTCTCTCTCTCATAATGCCTAGATTTTGTCCACATTCTATTCCACAAGTCTTTACCACTTCTCAATGTGCTAGGCACCAAGGACACTAAGATGAATGAATAGCTACTGTCTTTCCTCAGGGAGCTCACATTCTAGAGGAGGGACAGACATGCCCAAATAACCAAGGGACCAAAGCTTGTGGGCCAAGAGTGCCTTGGGGCCCCAGAGGACAGAGGGTTGTTCACCTGGAGGACACAGTCCACAGAGGAAGTGGCATTTGAAATGGGTGAAGGAGGAAATCAGTTTCCACAGGTGCTATAGAAAGGAGAAGGTGGTGGAGGGTTCTGCGCAAGCAAAGATGTGGAAGCTGGACTGCTTAGAGTCCTGCAACAGTGAGGGGCAGTTTGAAGCAGCCTGTTCATTGGGCATCAAGATGAGTTTGTGAGGGAAGAAATTGTGGTTGGCTTGGGCCTTAATGAGCGCCCGCACCTCCCCCTGTCTCTTCCCAGGTCCCCACTGGGATCCTTGCCTATCTTTCCCTGCTGTCCGGTCCCCAAGAACCCAAGCAGGGAGGTGTGGTTGCATTCTGGACAAGATTATAGATCTGCTTTACTTTCCAGCTTGTTTGTTTTACTATAATTGGGTACATAAATCAGCACATTAGCTTCCTGCTCAGGAGCCCAGCTTCTAGAAGGAGCAGCACTGTCACACACATAATACAGGCCAGGGAGTCCCTAGCATTTCTCAAAGGCTGGCCAGCCTGCTGGTCCTCTCCTGGTCTTGACAAGTCTCTGCCTCTCCTGAGCCCGCACAATTCATGTTCTGACTTTAAGAGCCTGGAGCAACTGGTGTGCCAGTCCTATGAAGGTCTCTGGGACTGGGCAGGGCAGGAAGGTAAGGGACTCTACTGAGCCAGAGCAAGTGAGCCATGAGGGCTGCAGGTGTTGCTCATTAAGCCAAACTCCTGCTTTTCTTGACATCCCCGCCTGGATGGGGGCCAAACATGGAGGCTGATGAACCCCTGCCCCCTCTGCCCAGGACCATTAAAACCCAATTAGCAGAAAGAGGACCTGCAGAGCAGGGCGCTATCCTCCTCGGTAGGAACACCAAGGGCTGGGCCAAGGGGCAGCGGGATTCAAAGGAGGCTGTCAGGGCTGAGCCAGAGAAGGTGGTTCCTGGCCGCAGTGAAGGTTTGGGTGAGAGTGGGGTGGGGGGGGGATTCCAGCTGGTGAGCATGGGCAGGGTGGGGGTGGGGGGATGGTGGTGAGGGTTGAATACTGGCCTCTGTCTGCCCTGGCTGTGCCACCGACTTACTCCCTCCCACTGGTCCTCCTTGTGAATTAGGGGCTTAGAAGGACGGTTTCTAAGTGGAGTCAGGTCCGGAGCAGGCTCCTCCAAGGTAAGGAGGTGTGATGTTGGAAATATATGTGTAAGTGGCCAGGTGTACTGACCTACCCACTCCCAGACCCCAAGCTGAGGCCAGAATGAACCCTTTAATTGCTGGGTGGTTAGAAGTCCTGGAAGGGTACGGGGAGGTCCCAGTGAAGAGGTCAGGATACCTGGGACAGTGGGAGAGGGACTCAGGGCTCAGGGAAAAGACTCTTTACTGACAAATATGGAAATAGTGCAGGATTTTAGGCTTTGGAACAGACAGAATGACACATACCAGCTGAACAACAGCATTGCACGTAATCAAAGGAGGCAGCACTATCTCCTCTTTCCTGAAAGGGCTGGGGGTGGGGTGGGACTTGCAGTGGAATAGAATAGGGCCACTCCAGAAGGAAGGGACAAGACACAGTGACTTCTTGAGGCTTCACTTCTGCAGAGAGGGTGCTGGGCTGGGACATCCAGAGGCACTTTTCTCCCTCCCTCTAGGCCTCTGGAGCTGTGGCAGGTGCAGGGAGTTTGGAGTAGGTGCATAAGTGAGGTGTCCCAGCCTTGCACGCCATGCCCCCAAACTGCCTCTGCCTGGTGGCACAGAGGCCCCTAGAGCCCCGCCCGAAGCTGCCCCTTAGCCCCGTGGAGGGATCTTTCCAGTGGCTCCCAGGACTGCTTCCTCAGCTCCTGCTTGTCTCAGCCTAAGTAGGCCTTTTGGATTTATTAGTTCTGGCAGGGGAAGAAAACAGCTTCTCAAAGAAGTGTGTTTAGTGCCACGTTTCAAACTTCAAGGCTTGATTGAAATGGTAGTTAAAGCATTTTAAGGCTCTTAGGTAAAGTTGCATTTGCCTTCCTCATGGCCTATATTCCAATATTATCTGTTTATTGTGGTTGCCTTATTATGTTGCTCAGAGGCGGTGCTTTATTGTGAGCTGTCAGGGATGTGGCCCCGGCTTCCATCTGTGAGCCCATCTCACTGAAGCCACCAAGAAGAAAAAACATCGTAGAATAATTGTGCATTTTAATTAAGCCTCAGTGTGCACCCTATTGTGGAGATGCTCATATTAAAGAATTCTTTTCACTTTGCAGGAAGCTGGAATATTTGTTCCCCATGTCATTTTTATATTCCTTTTGTGTGGCAATTAATATTTAACTCCTGGGAAATAAAGCTGCCACCTGATATCGTCTTTATGGCCTGGCATTAAAATAACTATTCCTGATAAACTATTGTAATAAAGTATCAGGAAGACCCAGCTGGAAGGGGGTTTAGTTCAGGTATTAATTCTGCTCAAGGAGCTGGGCCTGGAACAAGACTTTCTATCCTAGTTTATTTCCATTTTTCATGATGGCACATCAGTGAGTCTAAACACAATCAGAGTCACTGAGGAGAAGACAAGATGGTGTATTTAAGGGACGGGGCACTTGGTCTGCCTTTCATTCCTCCCGTAAGGGTATTTCCAATTAGCATGATCGCTCTGTAATTATGTTGCCTGTAACTTGGCCCTCATCCGCTTGCATCACCTCTCTCCAGAGCGTGTCCTTGACGTAATAGAGAAGGTGAAAGCAGCACATTTGCAGTCACTGGGAGGAGCCCAGCTGTACCTGATAGCAACAGTATTTAACTGGGAGACCTGAGTGTACAAGCGATTACAAGCTGTCCTGTGGGTCTCTGCTTACCCATGGATTCTCAAATAAGTTGCAAAACAGTGACGAATTAACTTGTTATGCTGTCAAAATCAATTACTACAGAAGACAGCTTAACTTCTCGGCCTGCTCACAGGGCCCCCGGGCCAGCACGGCTACCCTCTGTCCTGTGAAAGCTGATCAGGAGGATGCGGCCATTCCAGTCTCCTGTCACCACCACCCTCCCCTCCCTCACTCTGCTGCACTCAAAGTGTCCATTTGAATTTGGGGAAGTGAGTTCTCAGGATCAGGGCATGAGGGAAAGAGAGGGGAGAGGCAGCCGGACGTAGGGTCTCCACAACGCCCTCCCTCCCCTCCCCCCAGAAATGATGTTCTCACCTGTGAAGGCTGGGGAAGATTGATTCTAGCTGGGGCTTTAAGTAAGATAAACATCTGAAGGCCCCAAGATCTTTACTCCACAGCATTGAATAGAAGATGCAATTTATAAATGTTCCCTTAATATTTCCGAAACAGATTGGCCAGTAATTTATAGACTGCAACATTGAGGACTGAATTAATTTTCCCAGTGAGCAAAGTCTGCATGCAGCTTGGCAGGAGCTGTTCCCTGCATCTCCAAGCAGAATCAGAGAATGATAGGGTTAGGAGGACTCTTGGGGATGATGACTTCCACCCTCTCCATGGCACATGTGGGGAAACTGAGGCCCAGTCACCCAGGAAGTTGCTGGCTGAGTCACATCTGGAGCCCCAGTGTCCTAAGCCTTGGCTGGTTCTTTAATCTGTTCCCCTTATTGATAAGTGCTATCTCCTTGTAGAACTTATCTTCCTGTGTGACTGGTACCTACAGCCGTATAGCATCAGTCCCTTATATTTCTCTGGCTTTTGCTTTCTTTCTTTAGGAAATGAAGCCTTCTTTGCCTGCATCAGGAGGTATAGGCCCAGTGCTCAAGGTGAGGGCAGGCTGGGTATATGGGGTTCACGTAGGCAGGGAACTAATACCTACTGAGCACCTACTCTGCGTCGGGCACAGGGCTGCACACTAAATCCACGACATTTGTGACCTGCACAGCAAGCCTGAGTGGGACTGGCATCTTGACCTCCCATTTTGCAAGTAGGAAAAATGAGACTCAGAAGGTTAGGTTCTGCTGCCTCTTCCCATTGCCCAGTCCACAGCTCCTCTCTCTTCTCCTCCCACCCAGAAGAGCAAAAAAAAATGACATGGTCAGAGACTTCGACAATTAAGAGGTTCAGCGGGTCGGTAACTAGACCAGTGCTTCTCACATTGTAATGTGCACACAAATCCCCTGGGGATCTTGTTAAAGTGCAGATTCTGATTTAGTAGCTGGGGAGGGGGTGGGTTTGGGGTCTGAAATGCTGCCTTTCTAACAAGCTCATGTGTGAGGCCAACGCTGCTGGTCTAGGATCACATTTTGAGTACTAAGGGCCCGAATCACCCTGATAGGTGCCTCCACGCTTTCCAGAAGCCTTTGAGCCTGTGTCATGCAATCACACACTCCTGCAACTGGCAGTGCCTTCTAGTGACCATAAAGTCCCTTCCCCTGTTTCTGGAATTTGGGGCTCCTTTTTAATCACAAGCAATCTCTAGGAAAGAGGTAGAACCACCCCCCCCCCCACAACACACACACACACCAAGAGCATCCCAAATCATAGTGAAGCTGTTCTGTATTTAAAACCTAAGCAATATGGCCATGTGAGGCCTCCGCCATGGTGATTTAATAACTAGCAATTGAACAGCAAATCGGTCCCTTGCATTTACTTGGCCCTTGAATCACAGAGCCTGCTTCAGGGGCAAGATATTTACTGTGAAAATTGAGTTGAGACTGGAATGTTACCAAACATTATAAGTAACACCAGTTTGTTTTCCAAATGCTCCATGTTCTGAAATGCGGAGACATTCACAGAGTGTCGGAAGAGACGGCTGCTTTCCTCCTCGCTCACATGCACTAGTGCAAATACATGCCGCCGCCAAGGCACCCTCGTGCGATTACGCTGTGGATCACGTCTGATCATCTCCTTGTACATGACATTTAAGAAGAAAAACACTTGCAAATTAAATGTTTGATTAACATTACATCTTTTATAGTTTAAAATGGGTGAGCATAATTGAAAGTTACATTACCTCAAGAATATGAACTTTATACGAGCTTCATCCTTGGCCTGTGAATCTCGATAGTTTTATTGAATGGATGGGCAGAGAGAGTATCATCACGTTTCATGGAATAATCTAAAGGTCCAGGGGTCTGCCACCCATCAGAGGAACGCTGTCGCAGTTCGAGCATGAATCTTGTCCAGGGGCAAAGGGCTATTCATGTTGGAATTCTGGGTGTGTTTTACCAAGACTACATTGGTGGCATTTACTCCTTCTTGTGTGGTTCAGCGCAACAGGGGTAGTTATCCAGATTCTGTGTCCACACCGGCAATGTCATCTGCTTTTATTACCTGCTCTGGAGATGAGCCGCTTACATATAATCTCAAGACACAGACATACTTTCTGGGCTGTTCCATTCTTTCCTTTTATATCTTATCCTCTTTTCTTCTCTTTTTTTCTTCCTTCCTCTCTTCCTCCCTCCCTCCCTTCCTTCCTGTCTTCCCCCATAGATCTGGCTACGCCTCCAGTTTGAGGCCTGCATCAAATCTTCTAAGGTAGTTCTCGATTTAAGAGCACCCCTCAATGACTGTGTGTTTAAAATAAAGAGTTTTATAAAGTACAGTGAAGCCCTAATTATTTGGATTTTCTTCCGCTGAGACTTTGAAAAGAGCACACTTGAAGCTCATGTGTTCATTTGCTCACTCACTCACCACTGCCCAGGCCCACGGAGAAAACCTTCATCTAGATGCCCTGGAGCTGACATTTAAGGACTCATTTCAAGTTTGTCAGGTGAAGAGGGTGGGGTGGGGAAGGGCATTCCAAGCAGTGGGAACAGCACATGCAAAGGCCTGGAGGTGGAAAGGGCCCAGCTGGTCTGGGAAATGAAAAGTCCTTGTGGAGGGAGGGTAGGCTCGGTAGAAGTCAGGCGCAGAGCAAGAGCCGGAAGGGCTTGTAAGCATCAGGCTATACACGGGGGGCCATCACAGAGGACCCCAAGAAAGGTTTTAAACCAGTAGGGCACCTGGTCAGCTTTGCATGTTCAGGATCCACGATGGCTAGAGCCAGGATGGACCTCGATCTGGCGGACAGGGACTGGTTAGGAGCTGCTGCATTAGCCCATCTGGCAGGCCCTTGCAGACAGGGCCCAGGCCGGGTGCTGGGAAATGAGCAGAGCTGGGAGCTGAGGACCCAAGGGGGGTGGACACTGGCCAGGAGGGGAGAACTGGAGAGAAAAAGGTGAAGGCCTCAGGTGGAGAGCAGAGATGCCAGGGTAACTGAGTCCTTGCCCCCTCCCTTCCTTGCTGAGAATGGAGAGGGGTCCGTGTTAGGTTTGAAAGACTCCCAGTATATCTGGGCTCACATCTCCATTAGTGGGGCCTCGGCTCTGAGGGTAGCAAACAAAATGCCACCGAAGGCAGTATGGCCACTGACCCCCAGCAATGCAAAAGAAGCTGGGGACGCTGCTGTTAAGCTGGGGACCTAAATAATGAGAATAATTATAATAATATTAATAGTATTCCCCATGGATATTATACTTCAAAATTTATCTAAGACAACTTGACCTTGGCAGGGGTCAAAGGTTATTATTGCTGTTATGTTGTTGTGGTTGTTACTAACACCAGGGGAAATCTAAGGCAGCTTGACTTGACTAAAGTTGAAATAAATGAAGAAGGCAATATTTAAACCCCATCTTCCAGTTTAGTGGTTTTTTTTACATACAAGGATTCCTTTGAGTGCTTGTTTTGTCTGGCTTTTGGCTGAGTGCCTTGTGGGAGAACATAAAGGATGTCAAAAATCCTTGTCCTCAGGAAGCTCGTAGTCTTGAGGAAAACACAAGGTCAACCCAATGAAAGTAGCAAACAATTGCAAGGAAGTATCCATTTATCATTCACCCAATTCACCTATTTACCCACCATTCTTCCACCAATTCACCTACCATCTATTCACTTATCTACCCATCTACTCATGCACCCATCCACTTGCCCATTTCTCCATTCATCTAGTCATTCCTTCATCCATCCTCCATCCATTTCTTCATCTATTTTCATTCATCTATCCATCCACTCCCCTACCTGTCCACCGGTTTACTTATATATCTATCCATCTACTTAGCATTTGTTACAATAATCATAAATTGGGTTATCCAGATCCCAAGGGGTTGTCCCAACTCTGGCTGGATATTAGAATCATGTAAGCATTAAAAAACACTGATACCCAGCCCCATCCCAGATTCTGACTTATTTGGTGGGTTCTTTTTAAAGTTCCCTGGGGATTCCAATGGGTAGTCAGTGATGAGGACCCTCTAAAGTGGGTTAACAGTTCAGAAGTGGGAGGACCAGCGAAGACTGGGGCAGTCAGTAAACCTCAGTACTGGGAAGGCCCTAGAAGCCCTCCAATGCAGCTTCCCATTTGAAAGATGAGGAACCCCAGTCCCAGGGGGAGAGCCCTGGTTAATGAGAAGTCGGGACTTGGCCCCTCACCAGCTCAGGGTACATGGTCCTACCCCTCTCTGCTAGAAGTCAAGGGGAGTGCTGAGAAGGAGGCATGATCTAGGCTTTGACGAATGGGTAGGCTTAGGACAGACAGGAGGGAACAAAGGCATTATGAGTAGGAGTGACAGACAGCACAGCCAATGGTAGGGACCAGGAATGAGAGTGGTGTGTTAGGAGAGGGGGACCCCTGTGTGCTTTTGAGGGTTCTTTCAGTGCACAAAATGTACCTCTTCCCAAACAGCCAAGTATCACCTCTCTGGAATGCCCCAGCTTTGGCTCACACCTTCCCTTTAAGGGAAAGAAGGAGAACCACTGACTGACCATGGATACTGCTGTTCCCTGAGCACTTGCTGTGTCCTCAAGACCCTCTGCACAGCCTGCCTGGAGAGCAAGGAGAAGAGATGAGCCTGTTGCAGGGAGGAAGTTTAAACAATTACTTGGCCATGATTAAGAAGGATAATGGCCGTCTTTGAAGAGCAGCGTTAATGGGAAAGTGGGGATGATGGATGCTCGCCCCCCACCCCCACTCACATAAATCTCACCTGTGCGCCTTTGTTGCCGCCTCATGATGCATGTATAAGATAAATTCTCCAAACCTGTTTTTGTGCTGTTGCCAGCAGCCTGCTGATGGAGTAAATAAGAGTTATGGCCGCCGTAATGGCATCACTTATGAAGGGCTAAAAAAAAGCAAACATGTCCACACAGTTCTTATAAATCTATTATAAATCTGGGCTCAAGTTTCCGAGGAAGTTCCACTAGAGTGCACAGCACCCTCCCTCACTCTGTAGTCCCAGCCAGCGACTGGGCTGAGCAGGCAGGTGCCAGAGAGGGCCACAGGTGGCCCTTAATAACCAATGATCCCTTCCCTGTCGCTTCCTCCCTCCCTCCAAGCTCTAAGCACTGCTCAGCCAGGAAAGCTGCAGAGCCAAGCCTCAGGGACTCCAGCCCCTAAGGGCTGAATGGCTGAAGGCCCCTTAGGCCTTCATTCAACAACTCTGGGACATGCAAACCTGAGGAAGGCAGGCCAAACTCTCTCCTGTGCTGGACCAGGCCTGAAGAACCCTTTTTGAGAAGGCTGGTTAAGAATGAGCAACCCTTGTCTCCTATACATTTTTCTCCTGAATGGAGTTGAACCACATTCGTCTGTGGGAAAGAAGGGCTTAGACCTAGCAGGTCTTATATGGGTCAGGTCTCAGAGTCACCTCCTGAAAGTCCAGGGGTCCGTGGCCAGAGGAAAATCCTCCCTTTTTCCTGCTTCCCATCCCAGCCTCTGTAGGGAGAAGGGGCTCATCCCGCATGGAGGGTGGGAGGCAGTGAGGCTCAGAACCCTCCAGGGCCTGGCCCCAGCCCCTCCCCGCTCCAGGCTCATAACCCAGCCTTTCTTCTCTGTCCTCTCTTTCTGCTCTTCCTGCTGAGTCCTCAGTTTCTTCATCTGCAAAGTGGGAACAATCACAGTAATAAAATAATAGGACCTGACTTGTAGGGTTTTTGTGAGGACTGTATGAGATAAAGCAAGTGAAGTTACTTTGTGAGTATTGAAATGCTGGGAGGCACAGGGTTTGTCATGATTATTATCCTGCAGGAGCCCTGCCTGCCAGGGAAAGATGCCTGAGCCCTGCTCCTTGGAACTAGAGGCCCTCGGTTCCAAGATCCCCTTGGGGAAAGCTCTCAGCAGGTGCTGCAGGGTGAGGCAAATTATGACTTAACATAGGCAGCTTCTCACCTCAAAATAGGTTTTAAGCCCCTAAAGGCAGCACCAGCCTCTGAAACAGCCTGAAAATCCTACTTAGCCCCAGCACATGTTGGAGAACTTCCTGATGGTTAGAATGGGCCCCTGATGGGGGAGAGTTTGTGGACCCACTTTCTCCCGGCAGCCCTATGGAGCTCTTACCTGGATTACAGCCTCCTAATGACCCTCCACCCGGTCTCTCTGACCCCCTGATACCTACTCTCCACACAACTGCCAGAGTGGGCCCTTTCAAGCACTGGTCAGCTCATGCCATTCCTCTGGGGGCTCCCGATGGCACTCGAAGCTCCAAAGCCCCATTGGAAGCAACTAAGACCCTGCATAATCCTTGCCTGCCTTCCCCGCCTTGCTCATGTATCTCCAGCCACACCAACTTCCTTGCTGTCCCCTGAATGTGGCAGGTCGCTCTTGGGAACCTCAGGGCCTTTGCCCTGGCTGCTCTCCCTGCCTCCATGTGGCTCACTTCTCACTGCTTCAGGTCTATGCTTAACTGTCTGCATGATGAGGCTTTTCCTGACCTCCATATTAAAAGTACAAGTCTCCCACCCCCAACCCTGACACTCTCTTCTCCTTCTCTGCTGTATTTTTCTCCCAAGCACACTGCACGTTAGATAGTCCACATATTGTACTTACTTATTTTGTATACCCCCTGCCTTGTCTGCTAGAGTGTAGGCTCCGTAAGGATGGGGCTGGGTCCATCCTCTTCTCCGAGGCATCCCCAGTGCCTGGAGCAGTGCCCAGCATATAATAAGTCCTTGATAAATGTTAATTGCTTAAATGAATAAATGGAGAGATGGATGGACAGATAGATGGGTAGACAGACAGATTAAAGAATCAGAGCGGTCCCTGGCTGGGCTTAGGGAAGCCCATCACCATGTCCAGAGGCAGTGAACTAGACACAGTGACCACTGGAAGACGCAATCTGCCCCGGGAGGAGGGTGGGCTCTTGACCAGAAGGCAGGCAGGAAAAGGACCCCAGTCTCTAAATGCCGTAGATTGTGGGAGAGTGAAACCTTTGGGCCCACCCCAGCCCTGAGCCATCCTCTCCACCTACTCTCCCTGGCAAACACCAGAGCAGAGAGAGGGTGTAAGGATGCAAAAACAGCTACATCTGGAAACCTCATGCATAATAATTCCCACAGCTACCAAGCTGTTAAAATGCAGCTTGACCTACACCCTATAAAGTATGTAAATGACATGGGGTGGGGGGGGCACATCCACAGGCTCTGGGTCCCCATTAAAAAAACATTGCCTCTCCCACAGCAGCACTGGGCTTGCAGATTCTAAATGTCAGTAGTTCCCCCAGTGAAGGCAGCAAAAGGTTGGGAGGTTAGCCGTCTTAGGAGGCTAATTGTCATTGGTAAATTAGAGCTAAGAGCACACCATCCTTTTCCTTTGTCACCTCTCCCCCAACCTCAACCCATTTCCTGGCCCAAGAGTCCCAGGGACAACACAATTTAAAACCCAGAGTTGGGACCCAGGGTACCGCCATCTGCTATGATAAAGAAGATAATGGGGAATAAATTTCCTCCTTCCTCAAAATAAGTGAATCTTGGTGTGATTTGTGGCCAGTCTAGGAAAAAAATAACAACTTGCCCAGAAGTCAAAACTTACCAGTTCCAAAGGAAGGGGTGACTCTGGCTTATGCCCCTGGTTTTTGGGGTGAGCCTGTGGAGGGTGGAGCATGCAGTTCTGGGCACCACAGCTGCCACCCCCTGAAATCCAACCCCCCACCCACCTGACCTTCAGCTCTTTTCTGTGGCCCTTCTTTCCTGTTACAAGAAACACCCCTACGGTCTCTTCTGAGAGGAGAGAGAGAGCCTTGGCTTTCCTAACGGTGAGATGGAGCAATGAGAAGTGCTTCCCGCAGGGCTGTTTTGAGGTCCAAAGTGGGTAAGGCCCGTAGAAAGCTCAGCCCAGAGCCCCGGCAAGCTTTCAAAGGTGATAGAAATTAGGGCTTGTTAGTTCTGGTGCCAGGTAGAACTTCCAATATCACTTGTGGGGCAAGTCAGCCTCCTGTGGTCTCTTGCACCCATCTGGGCCTCCAGGATGGCCAGGCCTTCCCCTCACCAGGTAGCAGGGTGGACAGGAGGTTCAGTCAGCCGGACAGCAGAGGCTGAGGACTGGGCGGCAGTGGTCCAGCCCACAGATGTCTCCACAGGCCACCTCCTTTGATTGTCACCATGAACTGGGAGTCAGGGGTTGTGGAGTGGGGAGGTCGGGTGCTGAGTCACAGGAGTGGACTTGACCGTGCTCCCATGGCCACTATGCCCAGCAGAGCCCTGGGATGCAGAGGAAAGCAGTCTCGGTCTTGTTGAAATCCACACAGATGACTGTCTCTTCTTCTTTGAACTTCCCAGAGAAGGGCACCCCCTTGGCAACATCATGCAGGATCTGGGAGCTTAGAGCCACAAGGCTCCTCCTTGGCCCCGCTGACCCCCACTCCTCTGAGGCTGCTCCATGGACGTGCAGGAAAACAAATGCCCCTCCTGTGGAGATGACTTAATGTGTCCTCGGGCTCTAATCATCCCTCCCTGGTCCCAGCATGGCACCTGCTGTTTCAGGTCTCAGCTGCCCCACTGGACAGCTTGTAGGCCAAGGAGTCACCTCAGCCTCAGCCCTGCAGGCATCTTGCACGTCTGACTTCCTGGGTTTCCCACCTGCTGTCAGCTCCTTTGTTCTCATCTTTCTAACAGCTTCACTGGTGGTTTGGATAGGGTCATGGGCCAGTGAAGAAGGTGTGGAAAGATCTGAAGGTGTCTATTCTAGATACTGGATCTTATTCTTTGTAGAGTGAAGTAGGCCACTGATAGGTCAGAATAAAGACAGGGAAGCCGGTGATCATCATGCCCAGTGCTGTGTGAGCTCAGTTTCACTCGACCCCTAAAACCAGCCCATGAGGAGGGTCGGATCAGTTCATTTTGCAGATGAGGAAACCAAGGCTCAGAGAAGATAAATAACTTGCCTAGCTAGCAAATGGTGGAAGAACCAGGTTCAGAGATGTACAGTAACTGGCTCAAGGTCATATAGCTAGGAACGTACAGAGGTGGGGTTCACACCCAACCCTGTCTGTTGAAAAAGTAAAATACTCCATTATGCCACGTTAGAAACAACTGTGCAGCAGCTGTTTGTGTCTCTTCTGAACAGCGGGCATTTGGAGAGGAGCTGGCTGACTCTTGCCTGTGCGGATACCATTTTTGCCTCTCAGGTCCCTCTCTCAAAGGGCACAGGGTCAGCATAATACCCCGGGAGGCTCCTTTTGGACCCAGCATGGTGGAATCTGATGAGTCAAAGTCAAATGATCTCCCTGTGACGTGCTGAAATCCACATTTATTGATTTAGTGCATTCGCTGATGATATCACATCACCTGCAGAGAGGACCTGGGGAAGAAGGTCCTCCTGCCTTGTTTTTTTCCTTTCCTGACAGGTGACAGTAGGGACCGGGGCATGGAGTTGACTGACTGTGTGTAGATGACCTCTGGGCAGAGTCGACTAGGCAGAGGTGAGGGAAAGATATTTCTGGTAGAGGGAACAGCCTAGGCCAAGATATGGAGGCCAGCCAATGCCTAAGGTATGTGTCAGCAAAGCCAACCTGGGCCGGGGGGGGGGTGGGGAGGGTAAAGGGCTGCCTATTAGTGTCTCTCTTCCCTGCTGCTCGTAGCTTTCTCTTTAGACGTGGGCATGGTGTGCAGTACAGACGAGCAAATCCCTGAGGAGCAAAGCAAACAAGGATGCCCCACAACCCCAACACTCAAACTGAAGCTCCCGTGAGAAGCCTTAGCCAAGAGCAGAAACCCTCTGCTCACTGCACCTGCAGATGATCTGCAGGGTGCCTAGCGATGCCCGTCTAAAGGGGTCGGCTGTCCTCCCAGATCTGCTTCAGCAGAGCTCTCGAGAAAGCCTGGCCACCAAGCCCACGGTGAGACCCATGCACTGCAGGCTGACGCCCGCCTTCTGAAAGTGGGACTTTCTGAGCCTGGTGGCACCCCATCTGTGAGATTAAGAACTTCCAAAGATAGCCTGGGATATTTGGTTATTTGGGATGGCGGATATATGTCTAAGGGTGGGGGGATAGGAGGCAAGCTGGAGGGAAGGGAAAGACCAAAATAAGGCAAGAAAGGGAATCAAGAGACAGCTCCCTGATACTTAGCTGCCCTGTGACCTGGAGCAGGTCTCTTCACCCCTTTGAGCCTCGGTTGCCATAACTGTGAAAAATCCTTCTAGCTCAAGGTTGCGGTAAGGCTCCAGTGAGATCGCAGTGGGGAAAGTGCTTTGCAAACTGTAGAACACTGTGCCCACAAGAAGCACTACTGTTAGAGGACAGGGAGCCAGAGTATGTGCCAGAATCACATGTGCCCTTCTATGCTTCAGTCAGAGGTGACACATGTCATTCCCCTCACAGCCCACTGGCCACAACTAGTCTCATGGCCCCTCCTGGCCACAAATATGGCAGAGCACATGGACATTGGTGGGCATTAATATCTCCGCTACAAACAATCAAGCTGAGATGCCCGCCCATTCACCGGGCCCTGAGTCAGAGGAAGCTTATGCAGAGGCAGAGGGAGGTTCAAGTTATAGGATAGGAAGGTGGCCCCTGGGAAAGTGCCTTGAGTGACAAGTAGGCAGCAACAGGCTCCCCGTCCCCCCACTGTCTCCTTATACAAAAACCCTGCTGGGTTCTGCAGCCCCAGACTTCAGGCACAGATAAGAGAGGGGAAGGTATTGGGGGTGGGGATGCTCGCCTCTGTGGTAGACACGGAAACCTCATGTTGAGACGGTGGAGCCACAAAATGGGAGCTTCCTGGATTGCTGACTGCAGGAAGACCAGCCACCCTGGAAAGCTGCCTGGACCCAGAGTAAAACTTGAGCAAAATAGGAATCTTTGTTATGTGGATCCTCTTAGGTTTTGGGAGTTGTTATAGTATCATGACCCAGGCTATCCTGATGGATATGCTTTCTCATCTTATACCATTTGGGCTTCATAATCGAGACTCTTCCCTCTGCAGAGTACTGCTGTTAAGAATTTACTCCAGGTCCACGCTATATGGACTCAAGTCTCTCAGTTACTACACCACCACTCAATTTTTTTCATCCTCCAGTTTAATTTCTGAAATCAAGTGGCCCCCTAATGCAGACATAGAGAACTTTCCATCACCCATTTACTCTTGTGAAGAAAATCATGGGGCACTTTTGGGACACTGGCCCTATGTGTGGCATCAGTGATATGAAGGCGTATGCCACCCCTTTCTGCCTTGAAGGAGTTCATAGTGTAGAGTGCAGCACAGAGAGAATACAGTGCTATGATGGATGGATGGGTGGATGGATGGACAGATGGAGGGATGATGGATGATGAATGGGTGGATGGGTCGACGGATGGATGGGTGAGGGATGGGTGGATGGATGTGTGGATGGATGATGGATTGATGGGTAGATGGATGGATAGATGGATGATGGAGGGATGATGAATGAATGAAGATGGATGGACTAGTGGGTGGATGGAAGAACTGATGATAGATAGGTGCATCAGTGGGTGGAGAGGTGGATGAAATTATCGCTGATTTAGTGCAAGGCCCCTTCTTATCCATTACTCTCCTTAATGCCCACATTTACTCTGTAATGTAGGTATTCTTTTCCTAAATTTATGGGTAGGATTTGAATTCATGTCTGGGTGAGGCCAGAAACCATCTTCTTCCTGCATCGTCTTCTATAACAGAGATGACTGTTTGCTTTGTATAAATTCCTCAAGGCAAGATGGCGCCTGTCCTTTCTCAGATTAGACCCAGATTTCTGCCTCCTTGGGAATTATTTATCACACTCTTTCTCCCCTACCTGCACTGCACCAAGTGCCCCATTGCATATTTTCTTTTCATGTTTATGTCTTAAAACATTTCTTATGGCATATTTCAAATATGTAAAAAAGTAGAATAACATAATGAATCTCATGTAACCATCCCCCAGCTTCAATAAGTCCCAACTGCTGGCCAGTCTGTTTTATCTTACATTCTCACCTACCTTCCCCTTATCTAGTGTCTTATTAGTTTATCCATAAATATTTCAGTATCTTTACCTGCTTCTGCATATTTTTCCCTCTCTTGGGATGGTATTAGGGTCTTTTTCATCCTTAAATTCCCACTGTTTGGCTGACTAGAAACTGCTCAGGATGTGTTTGTTGAGTGAATAAATGACTGAGCCTTGTGCGGGACCATTAGTAGGTGCCTGGTGCCTCTTACTTCCTCCCATCAGCTCCTAAAGAGTTCTGTTTCTCAGCAGGAGCAGCCCTGCAGCCACCCCTTCTAGATGGAATGCTCCTTAGATTGTGCGTGAGCATCTTTCTGTTGCAATAATCTGGGACTTTTGGGATGGTTGATAAGACTTTCTCAAATGTGGCTCCTTTTGTGTTAACATCCCAAAGGCATAATTACATTAGCTGTGCAAACATGCGGGCTAAGGGCCACCGGGCTGCATGTCATTTGGCATTGGTATAGCCTCTGCCCAGACATCCCTCAGAAGCCCTGCCAGGACAGCAGATGGGGCCAGTTCAGGGCCCCCCTACCCTGGGAGGCCCCCAGCCTCCCAGCTGGCCTGGCAGGGCCTGGTTTATTTGCGTCTGATTTCAGCCCAGCAGGAGCCACAGAGCCAGGCAGCCCTGTGGCCCTGTGGCCCTATAGCTGAACCACTTTTCCAACAGACACATTTAGAGGTAGTTTAATCATTGGGCACCCAGCCTCAAGCACTCTCAACCTGTGGGGACAAGAAAAGTTCTAGAAGAGGACATTTGCATTGGAGATAGCCATGAACTCACCCACCCTGGTTGCCCCAAGGCCTCTCTTCCCTTTCTCTGTCTCTGGCTGGCTCCCTGACTCAGAGTTGGAACAGCTCCCTCAGAGTTTTGACACATTCCTTATGGGCCGAATTGTGTCCCCCTCAAAAAAAAAATATGTTAAGTTCTAACCCCTACCTCAGAATGTGACCTTGGAAATAGGGTCACTGCAGATATAATGACTTATATTAGGATTAGTTCCTACTTGAGGAGGTTGGGACCCTAACCCAACATGACCAGCCTCCTTGTAAGAAGGTGGCCATGTGCGTGAAGGCGAACACACACGGAGAATGCCACGTGATGGTGAAGGCAGAAGGTGAAATGCTGTAGCTGCTGACCAGCGACCATTGAAGACCACAGGCAAACCCCCCGGAAGCCAGGAAAAGGCAAAGAGGCCTCCCCTGCAGGTTTCAGAGGAAGCACGGCCTCGCCCACACCTTGATTTCAGAGTGCTGACCTTCAGAATTGAGAAAGGATTTATTTCTCTTGTTTCAGGCCACCTCGTTTGTGGTAATTTGTTACAGCAGCCCAAGGAAACTGACAAAGTCCCCTAGTGCTCTGAGCATCCCTGGAAAAAGTCCGTTCCCCAGCTTACCTGAACCTTTTTGGCCTCCTTTCCCATTTTAGCCCTGACCAGCTCCCCTGGGTAATGATATCTGTGCGTTCTGTCCCTTTCACAGCAAAGGTTCTTCTATTTGGCTTTAAGCTGTTGCCTTGAGCCCCTTTATCCTTGGGGCCCAAACCTTGTAAATTGACCCCTGCTTTAGGGACAAGCGGGGAAAGCTTATTTTGTCCTGCAGAGCATGGACTCAGGCCCCTGCCCACTGTGGTTTGAGTCCCAGCTCTTCCACTTCCCTGCTGTGTGATCCTGCGCAAGTTATTTGACCACTCTGTGTTTCAGTTTTCTCATCTGTAAAATGGAGGTGAAAATGTTACTACTTAACTCGTAGGGTATTTAGAAGCCTTAAATGAGTTAATACAGGGATTGGCAAGCTTTTCTATAAAGGGCCAGATAGTAAGTATGTGAGGCTTTGTGAACCGCACAGGTTTCTATCACAAACACTCTGCCACAGTAGAGCAAAAGCAGCCACAGACATGATACACATGAATGGCATGGCTGTGGTTCAATAAAGCTTTATTTACAAAACAGATGGTGGACCAGATTTGGCCCATGGGCCGTATCAGAAACATGTAGTACACCATGTAGCAGCACAAAGCCGCCCTCCATACATGGGAGCTGTTGTTGCATAGCACTTCAGAACTTAAAAAACCCTTTCT
Source organism: Anoura caudifer (assembly GCA_004027475.1). Taxonomy (NCBI): domain Eukaryota; kingdom Metazoa; phylum Chordata; class Mammalia; order Chiroptera; family Phyllostomidae; genus Anoura; species Anoura caudifer. Next base: position 113,813 of record PVKU01001376.1, read on the forward strand.
CATATGTAACTTCATTTACTCTCCAGAAACCCTATGAGGTGGGGATTGTGGGAATTCCTTTACAGACAAGGAAACTGAGGTCCAGAGACGCTATCATCTTCCTCTGTGGGGAGCTTGTGTCTTATTTTCAGTAGTGTGCATCTGTTCACTCACCCAGCTCCAGGTGCGTTGTAACAGGCACGGTCTGTATCTGTCCCCGTCGATCAGTTCTCCAATGCCCTGCTGCGAGCTCAGGCTGAGTTTAGCTCAGAGAGGGACAGCTGGGAAAGTAGGGGAATGAGCAAGTTGACTGTAAGCCGTGGGTCCTTCCCTGGTTTTCTGGAAGCTGGCTTCTTACCTGTGAAATGGAACAGCAGGCCCACCCACCTCGGAGCTGGTCTTTCTTCTGTGCAGCCATCCTTGGATTTTCGCTTGTTTTCGTGCAATTATTGATGCAACAAACATACAGAGAGGAGCTACCGTATTTTTGCTGTGTATAATGTGCACCCATGTTTTTGGCCAAACTTTTAGGAAAAAAAAAATCTTTCATTTTAATTTTTTAATTCAATCATTTATTTATTTATTTATAGTTAGATAACTCATTTTTTTGTATTATAAAGGAATGCTAACATTTATTTTTTTTAACATATTACGGTACAAGAAACTTTATGTAAGAAATAATTACAAAACACAAGAACAGATGCAAGGTATTTCAGGTACTACCTATGTACCTTATTTTTCCCTCAAAAAATTTGTGCAAAAATGTGCACATTATACACAGCGAAATATGGTAATAAGTGCCCAGTACTGTGCTGGGGGACAGCTGGGAACAAACAGGCACAGTTCCAGGCAGGGGCACCCCCAGCCTAAACAGACCCTCTGTGAGACTGCAAAAAGGTGGCCCCTCCTCTGAGTGGACACAGCCTCAGTGGCAGGTGGAGGGCCGGCAGGACTTCAGCTCATTCCCCTCCTGGCCAGGCACCTCAGCAGTGAGCGCACAGCTCACACAACCACGCACGCACGTGGTCCTGTTTCCTCGTTCTCTTGAGCTTCAGTCTCGAGGCGTTGGGAGGCATGGGAGTGAGCAATGACAAGCAGTGGCCGGAGTGCTCCAGAAGGGAGATAAGTAAGGTGCTCCAGGATGCCCTCAGCTTCCCTCCCTGTGCAGCATCTCCAGACCCCCCCGGGAGCTGCCACCTGGGTGCCCACATAACCAGCCCTCGGCCTAGACCTCCCTCACTACCCCCACTGAAAAGCACCTGCGTCACCTGGCCGGGCTCCAAGGGGCACTACCTGGAGGACTGAGGGCATGTTTGCTGTGAAACATACTTCCCATGTACCCCATTTGCATTAATGTGTGCCATTAAAAGATAATTATGGTATGGGAAAGAGGTGGGGGAACGTCAGTGGAACCTCTGGAATGGGGTTAGAGGCCTGAGGGAGAGCCGGTGTGAAGTGCCAGACTTTCTGCAGCACCACGCTCAGACCACCCCAGGTCACGCCCATCTCTCTCTCCCCTCCCTGAATTGCTAAGCCATTGGTGTTGGTATCTAACCCCTTCCTGTCTGGCATTAGGAACTGTTTCAGTTGGGTTACCGTTGTCTCCCCCATTGGGCTATAAGCCCCCCTGATCCCACATTTGGCATCACCTTCTGTTAAGCCTTAGTGAACATTAAAAGACCAACAGCTCCAACACCTTCACTGGAATGTGGGGGGATTCTCTAAGCAGAGATTGGAGAAAGCTGACTCTCACCTACTGTCCACCTGACACAACTCAGAACCTTCAGCCAGATGGCTCAGCTGTGCCCTCCCTGCAGGCTCCAGGATTTGGGGCAGAGCTGGCTTCCTAGCTCCTGAAATTCAGCAGAGAGAGCGGGGCCGGGGGTGGGGGTTGAAATCATGGGTGTAAACTTAAACTCTACGGAGCCACTTGGGCAGACTATGCAAGCTCACTGGGCGCCGTTCTCCATCCATAAAATAGGGATAATGTCACCTACTTTTCATTTGTGAGAACTAAACTAAATGAAAGTAAAATGTCTAGCTCAGTGCTTACTTAGCACCTCAGAAAGCCACGCACATGTCCATTCTCTCTCCTCTTCCCCTGGTCAGGAGGTTTGGATCACAGGCTGGAGTTGGGAGCCATACAGGGAATACCGAACTCCCGTATCCCCTTCCCTGGGGCTCTCCACACCTGCTCCGAGCAAAGCATCTCCACCACCTCTCTGAGCTGGTGTGTGGCTATGGTCTCACCCCTGGGACATTCGTCCTACTGGCCTCCTCACTGCAGAGTGAAAGCTTCTCTCCCTCTTCTGCCTCTCCTCCCATTTGCCCAAGGCAGATGTTTCTCAGTGGACCAATGATTGATATTTGCTCCTAAAATTAATTCTTAAAATTATATCACATAGGTAGCCACCTCATTACCTTGTATAAAATGGACCAATTTATCATTCATTTCTCATCAGTAGGTCTGAGGTGGAACCCAAGACTGTGCATTTCCAGGGAGCTCTCAGGAGAGACCTGTGCTGGCACTGCTTTCCAGGGCCCACACTCTGGAGCCATTGCCCCAGTCCGAGTGCACCAGCAGGACTGGGTGCAGGAATGAGCTGTTAAGCCTCGTAGGTGCTGAAGGGTTAAAGGAAGCCTTCCTTGCTACTCCCATTTCTATTTTTCCCTCCTGTGTTGGATCCAGGAGGTGCTCAGCACAGGTGCCAGTGAGACCCAGGTGATGGATTAGTGAACTTGGCTCCATCCCCCATCATCTGTCCTGAGAAACTGCATCACATGGTGGAAAGAACACAGGCTTGGAAGCCGAACCTCGGTTCAGCCTGGTCTCTCTTCCCTAGTAGGTGTGACCGTGAGCTGTTAGTAGCTGTAATGGAAGCAGCGGTGACCTAGCTCCTCTGGTCCTCAGTTTTCCCATCTGTAAAATGGAGACAATGATGTTCTCCTGGCACATTTCCCATATTCTGATAGGATATGCTTGAAATGGCTCAGTTAAACAAAATTGTGTGCCAAATAAAACTATCTTGTCCCCAGAGTGAATGAAGAGGAGCGACTGAAAAAATGAATTTTAACACAAAGATGCAAAGCTTTAGCTACAGAGGGGACTTTGGGGATCATCCCCTCCAACATCTCCCCACGTCACAGAGAAGACTGCATTCAGAGGCAGGGAAGTGATGTGCCCGTGGCCACATAGCAAAACCGGGAGAAGCAGCCGCTTTCCCCTGGGCCCTGCTCTTTTCTCCACACCAGAGTTTGAACATGCCCCCGAACCTGGATGTGGACATCCCATCTCTCCCTATCACCCCATCTTTGAAGAGAAACCATGTGCGTGTCTCACTATATCGTCTCTGACCCTCTTAGGAAGTTTTCATTATTAGTCTTGTTAATTACTTCTTTCTTTCTCTCCCTGGTTCTGGGTTTGTCATCTTTTCTGCCTCTCCAAGCCAAGATTAAGATAATAAAAAAGTTTTACTGCATATAAAACTGCTTTGGAAAGTGCTGCTATTAGCTCATAATAAAAGAAGCTTTTGCATGTTGTACCCTATTCATCGCTTACACCTCCAGGTCTGGTGCAGCTGTGGGGGTGTCAGGTGGAGGGTGCCTCCTACCCGTCCATGCCCCTGACACCTGCCCCTCCGAAGGAGAGCTGACCCCAGGGAGGCAGCCCTGGGCCAGACCCTGGGGGCCGCAGTCTGGCTGGTGAGGACCTTGTTCCCACCCCTGGACACCTTCCATCTGCGGAGGGAGGTGAACTTGCTTTTCTCCACCTACGAGGTGGGAAGTCCCTAACTTCCAAGGGCCCCCAGCATGAGGGGAGAGGCCTGCAAGGGACTGGGCGTTTATCTACTGCTCTGATGCAAGATCTCTTTGCTGAGTGTGAGCTCATCCCTCTTCCCCACCCCTCCCCCACCCAGTTATGGCGGCGGGTGGATTCCAGGCTGTAACAGCTAACCCTCAAGGAGCACTAACTACAGGTCAGGCATTGGTCTAGGTACTTACACAGGACTCATTTTGTCCTCACCACAACTCTGTGAGGTGGGGATTGTCCTTGAGGAAACCATCTGAAACCAGCCTCCAAAAAGATAGCAAAGCTCAGATATGAAAACTGGCAGGCTCATTTTGTCAGGTATCGAGTTCATTCATCTCCTAGCTCTGGTAGGTGCTTAATAAATGCTTCTTGAGTCATTGACTCATGGCAAGTATGAGATAGAAATGCTAAGTACTACAGGATTTGGTGTCTGGGAGAGCCAAGAAAGCCTTCCCAGAACACGTGCGTTTTGATCGGAGGGCTGGTTGCTGCTGGGAGTATGTCTCGCTTACCCACCCAGCAGAGCGAGCCAGGCCTGACCAGCAGCAAAACTTGGAATTGCTGATGGTGGGCCATCTGCCCACAGGTTAACAGGCCATGAACTAGCAGTACCAGCATGTTCTAAGAAATAGCTCAGGTTATTGCTGGTGATGCTGACAGGCCCACCTGTGCTGGACAGGAAGAGGGCCCAGACAGCCTTTGCCTCTGGACTTGCGCAGGATGGTCCCAGGGCCTGGGGGGACCCCTGGGGAGGCAGGAAAGAAGAAAAGAGGGAGAGGAGGAAGTGAGAAGAATGAAATGTAGGGAGAAATTGGAAAGAGAAAAGTGGAGGGGACGTTGGAGGAGGCCTGTTATCTCATTAAATGTGCCTGCGACAGAAATACTATATGAGTGAATGAATGAGCATTTGAGGGTCGACAGCAATATCCAGCCAGGTATCCAGCTGGATCCAGCTTGGGTTGAAGTTCACCCAGCTCCTCCCTGAGTTTATTTGGTGAATTAGTTTCCTTCCTCCCGCCTTCTTTCTTGGCCTCGTGGTGGTTTCCCTTTAGGTGGGGAGATGTGGACTCTGAAGAGTTGAATGACAGCGCAAGTCAGAACGTGACTGGGGGACCAGCGAGCCTGGAGGAAACCACAAGGGCTGTCAGGAAGCACGGGCAGTGAGGCACACTGAAGCACGGTTTGTGACAGCAAAACACCGCCGGCCACCCAAGTGTCCATCAACCAGAGACAGAGCGAACACTCAGACCTGTTCCTTCTGTGCAGCTGTGAAAATGAATGAACTAGAGCTGTATGTAGCAACATGAGTAATTCTCTAAAGGCATGTCGAGAGCAAAAGCAATACAGTTGTCCCTCACTGTTCACTGGGGATTGGGTCCAGGTCCCTGCAGATATCAAAATCTGTGGATGCTCAACTCCTGTCTCAAATAAGGCATAGTAGCTGCATATAACTTGTATTCAAATACAGGCTACAGCAGGGTATGCCTACACATCACTTTATTCACGTGGATTCATCATGGTGCTTGGCATATGACAAATAAAAGTTTTGCTTTTTAAAAAATATTTTTAATCCACTGTTAGTTGAATCCATAGATGTGAAACCTGCAGATACAGAGGGCCAAGTGTCCTGTCTTAGCTTGGGTTCTGCAAAAACAGCCTGTATGCAGGCGGGTGCTTTGGGAGCTTTGCCAGGAGGGAGTAGGAGGAGGGTGCAGGGAAGAGAAAGCCAGTTGAAAGGGGATTACTCTGATGATGAGTGACGTTGAGCATCTTTTTGTGTCTATTGCCCATCTGTATGTCTTCTTTGGAAAATTGTCTCTTCAAGTCCTATGCCCATTTTTTAATTGGATTGTTTGTGTTTTAATAGTATGAGTTCTTAGTAAGTTTCGGATATTAACCCTTTATCAGATGTATCATTGGCAAATATATTCTCCCATTTAATAGGTCATTCTTCATGTTGTAGATGATTCCCTTTGCTGTGCAAAACTTTTAAGTTTGACGTCGTCCCACTTGTTTAGTTTTTTTTGTTTGTTTGTTTCCCTTGCCTGAGGAGATAGAGCAGAAAAAATATTGCTAAGAGAGAAGTCCAAGATTTAATTGCCGGTGTGTTCTTTTAGGATTTTTATGGTTTGAGTCTTACATTTAAATCTTTAATCCATTTTGAATTTCTTCTTGTATATGGTGTAAGAAGGTGGTCTAGTTTTACTTTTTTGCATATATCTGTCCAATTTTCCCAGCACCATTTATTGAACAGACTGTCTTTACTCCATTGTATGTTCTTGTCTCCTCTGTCAAATATTAATTAACCATATAAACATGGGTTTATTTCTGGGCTTTCTATTCTGTCCATTGATCTATATGTTTGTTTTTATGCAAGTACCATGTTGTTTTGATTACTATGGGCTTGTAGTATAGTTTGATATCTAGTAGCATGACACTCCCAACTTTGTTTTTTTTCTCAATATTGCTGAGGCTATTTGGTTTTTCTTTTTTGTGTGGTTCCGTATAAGTTTTTGGATTATTTGTTCTTTCTAGTTCTGTGAAATACACCATTGTTATTTGATAGGAATTGCATTGAATTTGTAGATTGCCTTGGGTAGTGTGGACATTTTAATTATGTTAATTTTTCCTATCCACAAACACGGTATGTGTTTAAAACCACAATGAGATATCACATCAGTCCTGTCAGAATAGCTATCAACAGTAAATCTACAAATGGCAAGCATTGGCAAGGATGTGGAGAGAGGGGAACCCTAGTGCACCGTTGGTCAGTGCAGCCACTATGGAAACCCGTTATGTCATTTTCTCAAAACATTAAAAATGAAACTGTCTTATTACCCAGTGATTCCACTTCTGGGGATTTATCCAAAGAAACCCAAAACACTAATTTGAAAGAATACATGCACTCCTATGTTCACTGTAGTGTTATTTACAATAGCCAGAATTGAAAGCAACCCAAGTGGCCATCAATAGACAAGTGGATACAAAAAGCTGTGGTGCAATTACACAGTGGAATACTACTTGGCCGTAAAAAATGAATCTTACCTTTTGTGACAGCATGATGGACCTGGAGATTATTATGCTAAGTGAAATAAGTCAGTCAGAGAAAGACAGATACCATATGATCTCACTCATTTGGGAAATCTAAAGAATAAAATAAATGAACAAACAGAACAGAAACAAACTCATAGACACAGAGAGCATACTGGTGATTGCCAGAGGGGAGGGGAATTAGGGGACTGGGTGAAAGAGGTGAAGGGATTAAGAACAAATTGGTAGTTACAAAATTGTTGGTGGCAGAAGAGGGTAAAGAGAGAATAAATGGTGGTGGAAGGAGACTTGACTTGGGGTGGTGAACATACAGTACAACATACAGATGATGTATTATAAAATTGTATAATTGAAACCTGTATAATTTTATTAACCAGTGTCACTCCAATAAATTGATAGAATTTTTTTTTTTTAATTAAAATAGTCACAGTGGTGTGGAGTAGAGCATAGAGAATATGGTCAGTAATGTTGCAGCGGCCGTGTATGGTTCCAGTTGGTACTGGAAACATCGAGGGGAACTCTACATAAAGTACATTATTGTCTAACCACTCGGCTGTACACCAGACACCAATACAAATAAAACTGGAGAAAAAAACAACTGTAAAAGGGTGGAGAGGGACGGATTGCTGAGCAGACCGCTGTGGGGCAGCGGCGGGCCCTCTGAGGGACCAGGTAGCATGCACATGGGAGATGGCCTCTGATGAGGGAACTGGGGTGCTTAATCCACAACCCTTGTCCCCCATTGGTTGGGGTTGTTCCCAGATGCCAGCCCCTGGTCCCTCCATCTGTGTCTGCACAGGCCGAGCAGCCCTCCAGGCCTGGGGAGAAAGCCCTGAGGCACGAAAGCAGAGGTGACAGGGCTGCCATGGGAGGGGACAGGGTGCCCTGCGTGGTCCCGACGGCCACACTGAAAGCAGGACAGCTGTGGGCATGTGGTGCTGGGTACCAGGGAGCCTACAGATTCCACACATGTGTGTCAAGCTTAAGATGCAAACTACAAGTTATATTGGTAGGGAGATAGATGTGGTAAAACCCGCAGACACTCCTGACAGTGATGAACGTCACTTTCGGGAGGCCGTTACCTCTGGAAGACACAGTGAATCACAATCAGGAGAGAACCGGGAGGTTTCAGTTGCATCTGTGATTTGTCTTTCCTTTTTCAAGCTAAGTGGGGGTATATGGGTATTTGTTTAGTTACTTTTTGTTTATTTAAGATATTTCATAATAGTAAACATCAAAGAAATGCACCTGGAAGAACTTCAATATGAGTGATGAGAGGGGATGGCTCATGGCAGAAGTCAGGCAAGAGTTTGGCTTTGAGGGAGCAGTAAAATTCAGCTAGACAATGGGGGTGGGTGGAGAGGGCCTCCCTGGCCAGGGGACCTTGTGAGCAAAGGCTCGGAGGTGGGAATGAGCGTGGGAGACCAGCCCAGTTCAGTTAAGGGAAACAGTTGTGTTGGGAGCTAAAGGTTAAATAAGCAGTGGAGGCCACATCGCATGGGGTGTTCAGTGCCATGCCAAGGAATTTAACTCCAGCACAGGAGCATCCGTGTGGCAGGAGCAGTAGCAGCAGCAGTAGAAATAATAATAATAATAATAATAATAATAATAATAATAATAATAATAATAAATGTACTAATTATAAGACAACTTTGGCCCTGGCTGGTGTGGCTCAGTGGATTGAGTGCCAGCCTGCCAGCCAAAGTGTCACCAGTTCGATTCCCAGTCAGGGCACCTGCCTGGCTTGTGGGCCAGGTCCCCAGTAGAGGGCGCATGAGAGGCAACCACACGTTGATGTTTCTCTCCCTCTCTTTCTCCCTCCCTTCCCCTCTCTCTAAAAATAAATAAAATCTTTAAAAATTAAAAAAAAATTTTTACTACTACTTAACAAGCTCTCTGTGTGAAGTACTTCATCACACACTCTTTGTACATCAGTTCATTTAATTCACAACAACAATCCCCTGAGGAATGTACTATTATTGTCCCATTTTACACATCTGGAAACTAAGGCCCGGAGAAGATAAGCAATTGTCCAAGGTCATGTGTTCAATGGGTGGCAGAATGTGGATTTGAATCCACATTGGCTCCATGCCAAACCTCAATTTCACTTCCTCTCTTCCCTTACTGCCTGTCCACGATTTGCCTGTGGATGGTCTCTCCCCCACCCCCCAGAACACTGCTGAATGGGATCACAGCCCTTCTCTTGGAATGGCACATACCTGCCATCCTCCACACCACCTCTGATCTGTTGGTGGTGGAGTGGTGGGTTGAGGGAGAACCTCAGCCTGGCCCAGTGGAGGAGACCGTGGTGATCAGAAAGTGGTGTTTGCCCAGAGACCTTGTGTTTGCCATCCCTGCACCCAGGCCTCCACCTACCACCTTCCCCCATTCCCCAGTTGTGCCTGAAGGAGGGAAGCCAGCCTGGGCCTGCAAGGTCCTTACTGTGCGCAGATGGAGTGATGCGTGGGGATATCAGATATGAATGGGTACCTGGAAGGGGCTCTTCTCCATGAAGTGAAGGGACCTTTACTCAGATAGAGCATGGAACCCATCAAAGGATGCTCATAACTTTGAGGATGTGGTGTTGCTGCTTCAGACAGGCAGTCAGAAAAGAGACCCAGCTTTCCCCTGCTTGGACAAGGTCTTCTGTTCTCCTGTCAGGAGGATCATCCCAGTGGTTGGGGTTTGGGGACAGGATGGGCAAATATAGGTGGGCCCTAAGTCCTCTAACCCAGCACATGTGCCCTTTAGCTCTCCATTTTTTCCCTGAGTGGAAATCATCAGGCCCTGGGTCGGATCCTCACACCAAGCCCGGGAATTAATTAGGCATGTAATGTGCGTTAGCAGTAATGAACGCTCTTTGCTGAGGTCCTTGTGCGGCTTGGTTGGGGACATGGTCCCTGTGGTCAGAACTGAGCCTTTTTTCCTGAGCAGGATCTTGACACTGCAGGAGCCCTGAAGCCTTCACTGGGGGAGGAGGGGTGCGGGGGTGAATGTGTCATGGATACATGGTCTGAGGCATGTACTCAGCATAAATGGAATATGTGTCATGTGTGTTGTTTGCATAGCATGAGTCTTTGGAGGGTGGGTGTTACATGCTAAATTCATGATATACATGTAGTGTATGTTTTATGGGAATGTGGTGTCTGCTGGACATGTGGTGTGAATGCCGCAATTTTGCCTATGGCGTGTGTGTAATACTTACCGTAGATGTGTGGTGTGGGCACGTGAAAAGTAGTGCCTAAATCCATCTGTGAGTGTGTGCTCACTTCTCTGAGCCTGAAGGGCTTTGTCACTGTCAGAAACAATAGATTGCTAGGAATTCCCATGATGCTGGGCAGAATTATGATCCCGTTTAGCACTGAGATAACATTGGTTGCAGAAAGGACAGATGAAAAATGTCCTCAGAAAGAGAAAAAGGGATTCTATGGGCTCCACAGAGGATGAGCTGGGGCTGGGGACCCAGGAAAGTAGACCTGATTGAAATAAAAAGTCTGTCAGTAGGAAGAGGTCCAGAGGGGGAAAGGGATGCTCAGCCTAGAAGAATGCAAAAGGGAGAGACACAGTCACTGGAAGTCCGGAGCCCCAAGAGGGTGCTAATGTTGGTGGGGAGATGCAGACAGAGGGTGCTCCTGCAGGCAGGGGCGAGTGAAGGCATGGGGTCCCCCACAAGGTGCCTAGGACAGGGACAGCTTACAGGAGCTATGAAATAGGGAACCGGGGCCCACCTGAAACATTTCTAGTCTGCGCTTCCCAGGAGAGAGACACACTCCATCCTGTTCATCAGTCACAGGAGCAACTTTTCCTCTCCTATTTGTCCTGCCCTAATTCAGCTGGGGTAATGTGACTGTGTCTCAACTGGGACACTCTGGAGACTCAAAGGAGCTATTAATAATTATGCCAGGGTAGCCGGTGAAACTGGAACTGTCTCCATCACACGGGAGGTGGATTCTCAACGCTTGGAGGGAGGGATAGGTGAGTGTGGAAAGAGAGTCTTCTCATTTTTCATCACACTCAGCCTGTCTCCTGCGGGTGAGGCCCTGGCAGGGAAACCATGTGTACCATCAGCCCCTTGAACTTCAACATCCTCTGAAGCCGTCTGGCCCAGACCCCCTAGGTATACAGCAGGGCGGCAAGGGCTTCTGGGAGACTGAGAAAATCTAACCTTCCCCAGAAAGGCACCCCAAATCATCTAGGAGCATCCAAAACTGCAGGGCAATTCTGTGTTCACCCGGCCATGTTTCTCTAAGGCTCAGCCCCATCCAGAATCCCGCTGTTTATTCAGATCACAGGGAGCAGAGATACTCTGGCACAGAGACGGAGTTGGGGTCCAGAGCCACGCCCACACCTCACCACTCACCCCCATCTCCCTCTTCTCGAGTGCATTCGACAAACATTTATTACTTGGCTACGTAACTTTTGCATTGTGAATATGGCATTGTAACAATCTTACAGGAAATGTTTAAAAATAATGAAAATAAATCAGCTCTAGTCCTACCACCTTAACACAATAATTAATTTCATTTTGCTTAGTCCCTTCTGATCCCTGTGAGCATGCCTACACTTTTATTACATAGTTAAAATGTGCCTATACTCTTACGTTCTGTGCTTTTCATTTCACATTTTACCGTAAGCGTTTTTCCATGTTACATAGTTTTATAAATATTTTAAATGGCTGAGGAGTAGTTTGTTGAGTTTATATACCATAATTTACTTAACAGTTCCCCTATTGTTGAACGCTGAGGTTGTTTTCCGTTTGGGGCTATTATAGATAATGTTGCAATGAATATCTTCATGCATATATAATGCTTGTTATTCTTTTGAATGATTGCCTTTGTATACAACATTAAGAATGGGATTACTGGGTCAAAGTGAATGAGCATTTTTATAACCCTTGATTATATATTGCCATATTGCTTCCCAAAATGGTCATTCCAATTTCCAACATTATCAGTGATGTGTGTACCGATTTCAACATAACATTGTCAGTGGTGCATGTTATCATTTTTTTCCTAAATTGCTAATTTGGGAAGTATAAAATAGGACCTCCGTGTTGTATTAATTTGCATTTATTGGCTTTCTAGCCAGGGTCCACATTTTCTGTGTTACAAAAGACTTTTGTTGGGTACTCGCTGTGTGCTGGCATCTGTGCTTGGTGCTGCAGGTGCCCCACAGATGCCAAGACAGGGTCCCTGTCCTCAGGGAGCTCAGAGTCCAGTACAGGCTCATACACAAATGGCTGCCAGGAAGAGGAGACTGGGCACAGTCAGAGAAGTCTTCCTGGAGTAGATGCCATTGAGGTGGCTCTGGAAGGAGGCCTGAGCTTTGAACCTGAGAAGACAGGAAGGGAACCCACGCAGAGGTTACATCTGGAGCAAAGGCATGAGGTGTGTGTACTGGGAACTGGGATGGAGGCTGTAAGAGAGTGAGCTGCAAAGGTGAGAGGCAGCCAGCAGGAGAAGCCTGCACCATCAGGCCAGGGACACTTAGTGGGACCGTGGTGGCCCTGGATGGCTGGGCCTGGGGCAGTTTTGAGGCAGGGACCATAGGAGGATGCTGACATGTGAACTAGCACCACTGTTCTCGGTTCACTTATGTGGTAACCCATCTTTTCAAAGTGGTTCCACGCTCTTGATCTTTTTCAACCCTGAATATTCCTCCAAGACCATCCCCATTTTGCAGATGAGAGTCTCAACTCTGTTGAGTGACTCTATTAGGCCACAGTTTAAGGTGCAGAGCCAAAACTTGAACCTGGGATTTCTCATTCTAAAGCCAGTGCTTCCTAATGGGCATCAGCATGGGGAGAGGATAGTGTGGATGGCAGTGGTCCTTAGTCCTGACCATGGATCAGCACCATGGGGAACTTAAAAAAAAAGGTAGATTCTTGCCACCCCCACCCGAGACCTGCTCGCTCGGAACCACCGTGCTGTGGCACTGCTGAACTTGTGGCCCACTGAGTTAAGGCATGACCGAATGGGGGTGGGCCCTCAGTGGGGCAGAGGCTAGAGCTGAGGCTCTGCCACTGTGAATGGAGGAGAATCTCAGCAAATGGTTATGATTCAGAGTGATGGAGAAGGAGGGGTGGCCTTGTGCCATGCACTGTCCACCTGCCCCACCCTTCTTGCCCCCCCTTCCTTCCTGCAGGCTGGGTCAGCACAAAGAGACACTGGTGTGCAGGTCCCACGGCCCAGGGCTGCCCCAGAGGAGGGCAGTTTGGAGGCTGGTTGTTTCCGAGGTTTGCTGGGAGCCCCAAATGTGGACTCAGCCTTGGCTGGAAGAGGCAAAGTCTGGATTTGAACCCAGGTCCTCTGAGTCTTTGTGTGTTTATAAACCTGAAAGGTTGCTTGTTTCTGAGTGAGCTTTCTGGCCTGACCAGGTCTTTGGAGCTGGGTAGGGAGGCTCAGAAGGGTCTGCATAGCTAGCATGTCCAGGACGTACTCAATTTCAGGCAGGTGGAAGTGCTGGAGCATGAGGGTTACCAGAGGTAATTATCCGGATTAGAGGCACTAAGAAGTCATTGGGGGTGGGATATGTGCCATGTGTGCCCTTCAGTGGCAGGTAAAAAAAGAAGAAACAAGAATACTAATATCCATTTAATACATATGCATGATGTCAGCTTATTTTCCCACTGACCCCATAGGCTCATGGGGCACTAACAGCATACCTATTTTATAGATGCCAATACTGAGGCCCGTGGTTGATAAGAGCCTTGTCCTAACCCACAGAGCTGGAACAATAAAACCAGGATTCAAATATAGGCCATCAGGCTCCAAATCTATTGCTGTCTCAGTTATGGTGCATTAAGTTCCACAAGTGTTGACTGAGTGCACACTGACCGGAAGCATCATAGGGTTGGCGAGGAGTAAAGATGGTAAAGCCCAGATGTCTTCAGCAGGGCAGTGCTACTCAAAGTGTGCTCGCTGCACCTGCAGCATCAGCATCAGCAGAGCTTGTTGGGAATGCGGACTCTCGGGCTCCACTCAGAACTCCTGAGTCAGAATCTGCATTTCAACAAGATCCCTGGGTGATTCTCACACACATTAAAGCTCAAAAAACTTTGTCACTAGACAGAGTTTCCGCATGCTGCCTGCACATTGGCATCACTTGGGGAGCTTTGGAGAAAAAAAAAATCCCCTGCCCACACGTTCCTCGAAAGATCCAAATCGAGATCTGAGGCTGGACCTGGGCATTGACTTAAGTAAGTTCCCCCAGGTGATTCTGATGTACAGCCAAGGTGAGGAGACATCCTGGGCATGCTAACCAATTCTAGTCAGGCCTCTCTCACCTGACACGCCCCTATCCCCCCACCCCACCTCCGTTTTCTTTTTTGAAGTATTCAGTGTAATGCCCTACGCTGTTGGGATCATTGTTGTTAGTTATTTCAGGGACTAGGTGGCCCGGGAATTCCCAGTCATTGTGTGTGTAGAGAGGTTGATTCCGGAGCCTGGAAAGGAGGTGCTTCCGTCAGAAGTTCGAGAAAGCTTAGGCTTGTAAGCCCAGTGTAGGGGGGGCCGGGGGGGGGGGGGCGCGGGAGCACAGGGAGCTCTGAGAGGCCTGAAGGCAAAAGCTGGCAGTCACTTAACAATTCACACAACACGGCCCAGCTTGGATCTGGTGTCAGGTTTCATTATCATTCCCACTTTAGAGATTAAGAATTTGAGGCTTGGAGATTTTTAGTTCAAGGTCACTTAAGCTTGTAAGAGCTAGACTTGTACCCAGGCTGACTTCATGATACCCTTGTCCTCAGGTTAAAGATAGGAGACCTGGTGGGCCCCCATTGCATCGAGCCCCTCATATTTGAGATTTCTCCATCCCAGGCCCTCCCCTCCCCTCTCCTCCCACCTCTAGGATGAGTGAGGGGCCCAGAATCCGTTTCAATCAGCCTAGCTAGAGTGCGCCAGGAGGAGGCCCCCCACCCAGAGCCAGCGGGAGTTCGGCCATTCCCTAAGGTGGCTGCCAGCAGCCAGGAATGGGGGGTGGGGGGGAGGGGGGGGAGGGAGAGAGAGAGAGAGAGAGAGAGAGAGTGTGTGTGTGTGTGTGTGTGTGTGTGTGTGTGTGTGTGTGTGTGTGTTTGGTCCCCCTTTCTTGGGCACAGGCCCAAGTGTTGCATCTACACATCTACACACTGGAAGAGAGAGCTCAATTTGGCCCTGGTACAAACTCCACAGTCACAGAACTGCCGTCTTCATTTAGTTAACGTTCTTTCTGGGCAGACCTGGCTAGGATTCATCTTCATTATCCAGCGAGGAGGCTCACTCCCTGCCAGGCTTTGATCTCGGAGGGGCAGAAAGTCCCCTCTTGTAGAAGATTTTCCCTGAAGGCCATGAGCAGGAGTGATGGGAGGTGAAATTCCGGGGAGGGACTGGCCACAATGCACGCCTACCACCACCAACGTGGATACACCTCACAGCCTGTTCCACCCTAACAGGCACCTGGTTCACCTCCTGCAAGACCCAGCTCCTCTCTGGCCTCGCTCAGCTAAGCTGAGAGGGATGCAGATCCTGGCTTCTTCCTCTCTCTGCTGCACAGGACCCGTGCCCAGTCCCAGCACCGATAACTGACACCCACAAAGCACTTTACAAAACCCCTTCACATTTGATTTTCAAAGGTCCAAAGCCATACCCACCAGGTTTAAATCCTGACATGTCCACTTGCACACTGGGCAACCTTGGGCAAGTTACGCGCCTCTGCAAAATGGGGTGATAACACCAGCCTGCAGCATTATTGAAACAAATCCATGACAACACACCTTGAGGGCTTAGCACAGAGCCTGGCACACAGGGACTGCCAGCACTCATGGTGAGGCAGATACTGCCATACTTGGTTCACAGACAAGGACACCGGGGCTCGTGGAGGCGCCCCTGCCAGCTCTGTGACTCTTGGAAAGTCACTTCTTTCCATGCCTTGGTGTCCTCCTTTGTGCGGACCCAGTGGTAAGAGCCCCACCCCCTGGGCTCCCTGTGAGGCTCTGGAGCCACAGAGTGATAGGCTCAGAATTTTCGAGAGGGGGGTGCTGCCCACATGAGGGGGTTTGTTCTGGACAACCATGTGCTCCTGACCACCTGCATTCTGATAGAAGTCTGGTGCTTTGGGAGACTTTGTGACTCTTAAAAGAATTCTTCCAGCATTTGACTTGGGCTCCAGAAGTGCAGACAGTGCTGGGTCAGCAAGATTCAGAGTCCGCCTCTCAACTCTGCTCACAGCCCCCACTCCCAAGGAATAAACCGGCCCTATCCCGAGCCTACTCTCCTCCTCCTTGCTTGTTTTAGTGGCCTCCATCCACCTGTCCCAACCTTTTCTTGTCCTGGCCTCCTCCATCCTCAGCCTACCAAGGGCAACCTGTACCAACTCCTCCACCTGCCCATCTGCCCATCCTGCCATCCCCACATCTCCAGCCCCATCCTTGGCTGCTAGCCCAGCCTCAGGCCTCTTTAGGGGGAGGTGTGCCCCCAGCTGGTTTTAATCCCCTGTGATTGGCACTTTCTTACAGTGCAGGGTAAGGACATTTGGTCTGAGCAACTGGTGCTTTGCTGCTATTTTCTGCCTGCTGTGGCAGGGTCTGTAACCCAGCCCATTGATTCAGCTGCTTTTCTTCTTCCGCACACGCTCCGGGGCACTCTGACCCCACTTGGATTTCTGTGAACTCTGCAGGGAGCAAAGACAGAGGAGCCTTTTCGCAACTGGGGCTGCAAGTGTTTGGGAGGCTTCTCCATTCAGAAAGGCCAGCAAGGAGGGATTCATAAAGTGCCTTAGATACCCAAACAAATGCCTTGTGTTCCTCAGCATGGCGCCTTGGCTGACTTCCTCACACCTGACCACCCATTAATCTGTCTTTTAACTGGGTCTGCATGTGACTGAGACACATGGTTACATTCTCCAGCCCCAGCTGGGCCTCCTACAAATTGGGTCACCCTGCAGGGCCACATCTAGTGGCTCTCATGGATACAAGCCTGCTTCTTCCAGGCAGGCTCCAGACCCAGGCTCTGAGCTGATGGGCAGTGGGCAGTTTACCGTAGCCTGGAATTTAAGGCAAGAAGCAGCCGCCCCTGGAGACTGTCCAAAGGTCACTGAAAGAATAGGATCTCCATCTGGGCTTTTCTCTGAGCACAGGTGCCCTAGAAATTCAAACAGAGATTCTTAACCTGGAGTCTGTGGGCCTGGGCCCCTCTAAAACCATACACTCCTTGAAATTACAGACTTACCTCAGAGTTATTGCAGATTCGGTTTCAGACCACTGCAATAAAGTTTAGTATCACAATCAAGCAAGTCATGATCTTTCTGCTGGTGGAAGGTCTTGCCTTCAATTTGTAAAAAATGCAGTATCTATGAAGCATCTACGAAGCAGAATGAAACAAGGCATGCCTGTATATGTCTGCATTTTGATAGGGAGAGTCTGCAGCTTTCATTAGATTCTTAAAAGGATCTGAGACCCAGCAATGTGGTCAAAGCAGAGCTACCTTAGACTGTTGGTCATAAATGTCAGCACTGGATGGGAGCTTAGAAGTCACTCTGGCCAAGCTTCACACTTTACAGGTGAACCAAGTGGGCTGGAGGCCAAGTCTAGGGAACCCCCAGAAGGGCAGAGGCAATGAGTTCATTGTAAAATGGTGGGGCCTAGACAAAGGTGAGTGGGCATTCGAAGGGGGACACCAAGGAGTTTGGGGGAAGTAGGATCAGCAGAATTTGGTGACCAATTAGTTCCAGAGGATATTAATTGGTAGAAGGATAGTGTTTAAAATGGCTTCTAGTGGATTTGGGAGTTGGGAGCTACCTAGGTAGTACTGAGATGAGAAGAGGAAGAGGAAATTTTGCAAACTGAGTGGCACTCTGTTCTGGTTGCAAGGGTCTTTATACCCGACCTGTTGCTTGTCCCTGATCCTGAACTTTGACGGGCCCTCCAGACCCACCCACCTGCCTAGCTAGCCCTGGCCTCCTCATTTGCCCCATGGCCTTAGTCCCTAGCTGATGGAAGAGCCCTCCATACCTGTCTCACCCAGTACCAGCCCTTTCCTGGACCTTCCCCCACACCCAACTCCTGCCTCACTGCACCCTCTGACACTGGCGAGACATTTTTCTCTCTTGCCAAAAGCCACTCTGAAATTTGCAAACTCTTGCAAATGGAAGAAATAGTGAACAGATTGTAGAAAGGAGCCCCTCCCCAGGGCCTGTGCCCTCCCTGTCCTCTCTTCTCCCCTCCTCCTCCTCAGATTTCACACCAGCTCACCTGGGTCTTGGTTCCACATGTGGCCAAGCCAGCTTGGACAGGTGGGGACACCTGGGAAACTCCTCTGATGTCCAGACTCTCCTGGAAAAAAACATTTAGGCTTAAGGCCCCTGGAGCTGGCTGCTGAGTGTCTCTCTCCTTGAGACACAGCCTCGTTCCCCTCAGGGGTTACCATCAGGGCAGGAAGGAGCCTGCAGACCACTCTGGCTAGTTCTCCTCTGCTTCAGATTCTGCCTTGAGGACAGAATTATTGATTTTTTTTTTTGCTTTATTTAAATTCTCAAAGAAGTTGTGAGGTTAAGGACAGAATCCTTTCCTTGTTTTTATTACCCCAAGTGTCTAAAACATAGTAAAAACTCCTAACTATGAATGATGTGAGAGCTGGGCTTGAATTCACTGTGTCCGACCCCTCATCTCACTGACAGAAAAACAGGCTCAGAAGGACGTCTGACCTGCCCAAGGCTTCACGGTCCTTAGGTCATCCTGCCGCTACACCTTTGATGACTGATTGATTAATTAATGACAACATTGAGGAGCAAGAGCCACAGGGGAGGCAGTGTTGGGGTGACCCCAAGAGTTGCCCCTGCAGGACCTGACACCAATTCCCTAAGGGATGTTGGGAATTTCTCGGGGTGGCCAGCACTACAGCCTCTGATTGCTGATTGCATTTGAATTCTTAAAGGTATCTCAGGGGTGAGGGGACGGGGACCAGCCATCATGAAGCCACACCATTTCTTTCAATCTGATGTACGGCTTTCCCCATTTTCCAGGGGAGAAAGAAGGCTCTGATTAGTGAAATGAAAAGAAACACAGATCCTAGGCATTAACCAGTGCTTTCTTACTGCAAGTGGCAGAAACTCAGCCTAAAGTGGCTTAGGCAGAAAAGGGGTATATCACCTCTTGTAACTGGAAAGAACAGGAAGTGGCTGGTGCTTTAGCCACAGCTGCTTTGTGGGGCTCAAATGATGTCAGGAATCTGTTTCCACCTTGGCTCTGTTTTCCTTTGTGTTGGCCTCATTCTCAAGTGTTCTCTTCTCAAGGAATTCCCAAGTTATTGAGATGGACACCAGCAGCCCCAGGTCCACAGTCTCTCAGCCTAACATCCCCAATGAAGAGAGAGCCCCTTTTAACTCAATGGTACCAGCCCCAAATCCCAGAATTGAGTCTCACTGGTCTGGTTGGGTCACATACTCACCCCAGAACCAATCACTGTGACCAGGGGGTGGAATGTTCTGATTGGCCAGGCTTTGGTCATGTGCCCTTTTACTGAGGCCAGGGTGGAATCAGCCCCACTGATTCCACATGGCCTGAGCCCAAGAAAGGGGTGGTGCTGTTGTGCTGTCAAAGCAGATGCCCACTGCCCCCCTTCCCTGTTTCTCCCCTCCTGGTCCCACCTAGATTTGCCTACTGGAGGTGGCATGGCCTGGATGGGGGGTAAAGGATTAGAGGAGATGGATAGCAGTGGAAATAGCTTAAAAAGCATGGATCCAGAATGGGGGTGGCTTTTGGGAGGATACCATTTTCTGGACAACTCTCAATCCCTCAATACCTTGGCTCTTAATCCCCAGGAAGAATAATAACTTTATGTACATAAAATTGTTCACATCCACAGTGTCTTTATTTTTCCTCATAAGAATGCTGTTAAATTAGAGAGAGGACACTGAGGCTCAGAGCGTGAGATAATGTGACCAGGGTCACACAGCAAGTCGGTATTCATGCGAGTGTTGGAACCTGAGCTCTTGGCAACACCCTTCTCTTGAAACCCAGCCAGGCCACCCGAGGAGCTGGTCTGGTGAAGGCTGGGAGACAGAGGGGGCCTGCCATTCCTCATCTACTCTGAGAGCTGCCTGGGGCACTGAACAGGGGCCTGTGCTGCCTAGAGGGAGGGAGAGGGGGTAAAATTGGCCTGAGACCAGTGCAGGCTATAGGAGGAGGGGGCAGCCTCTTGCAAATGAAATATTCATGGTGGTTATTGAATCAAGTTTTATTGGCATAAAAATACACTTGCTGAATACATTTATTTCCCCTGGTTCCTTTCAACCCCCTTCCTTTCCTGAGTGATTTGATTTGGGTGCCACAGAAGATTTTTCCCCCCTCAAGTAAATTTGACTTAGGTCAGCAGAATAAGCATGTCATGTCAGGATTGGTGCTTGGCAAGCAAGGAGCATGCTGGGGGCTGTAGGTGGCCTCCAGGACTACTGAGGGGTGGGGGATGTGGGTATGGGATGCAGTTGGTCAAGGCTCCTTTGTAGGACATGCTCCTGGTTCACACACGCAGGCCCTATCCACCAAAGCTAGCCACGTGTTCACAAGCACATGCACTTCGGCCCCTTCCTCGGCCTCCTCCCTTCCCCTGGGTAATTATAAGGGGCAGGCCAACATTCCAAATGGAGTCCCATAGGCCTTACTGTCAGGCTGACCCTCCCACTCCATCTTAGGGGGTTGCCATCTAGGGGACAAGCTGACCCTCTGCCTTCCCTGTGAAATAGCTATCTTGTCAATGCTCGTCCTCAACTTTTCTGTTGGTTTCTTTCTCTTCTCTTCATCTTCACAGATCTCCATTCCTTTTTATTGCAGTTCTCAGCTTCCCTCTGGAGCCTCTGCCTCTCCAGAATTTCTCTTGATCTCAGATCCCTTTGGCCCTGCACATCTGCCAGACTCTGTGAAGGTCTCTTTGTTTCTCTTACCTCCCGTTAGAACTGTTCCACAGCCACACACACACGAGTCTCACTGCGCAACACTCACACCCGCAGTCACGCAAGCGTATACAGGGTGCAGCAAAAGTAGGTTTACAGTTGTGCATATGGAAAATAATACAATAATTGATAAATAATAATACAACAATAAACTGTTTCGTGTACTTACAACAGTAAATCCACTTGTGCCTGCCCTGTATATATATGCTGCTACACACACCAGCACTTTCTCTTACACTCTCACAGTTCCACACTCACACCCGCTCTCACACTGTCACACACGGTCTCAGGCTGCTGGCTGACTCAGCAGATAAAACCAGGGCTGTCCGTCTCCACTCCCTGCCCTGGGTGGGCATTGGGGGTTCACTCACCGTCCTGCATTCACCCCACCAAAACCACAGGGTGGCTCTGACGCCTGCCCAGTGCTGGGCCACTTGCGGGCTACCCTCTTATTCCCAGAGTCAGGGGTGAGAGCCAAGAAGATGCACAGTTAGATGAGGTGAAAGACCCTCCCGACTGGGCAGTGCCTCCTGGGTGGTCCACATCCTGCTTAGTCACTGGAATGAGATGGAGGGGTAGACCCTGTGCTGTGCTGGGGGCTTCATGTGACCGAGACTAGACAGTCCAGCACCCAAGGGAAATGTTCCTGTGAGCAGAGCCTGGCTTTCCTCTCTGTCCCTGACCGTTGCCCCTGGAGCCGCGCAGCCTTGCCCTGCAGGCAGCACAGCGCTCTGAGGCCTGGGGGACCAACTCAGGTTTGAGGGCCCTGCTGGGCACTGTCCTCAGGTGCAGCTCCTGGGCTGCTCCTTCCTGATCCCCGGCCTTGTCCAGGCCACCCCCACCACACCTGTCCTGGCACCCCTGGTGCCCTTCCTCTCACCTTCACAGACTCAGCTGTTGCTTGTTTCAGCCCCAACAGGCCCCTCTCTGGAGAAGTTGGAAAGTCAGGCTCTTTTCCTTCCTAGAAACCCACTCAAGTCTTGGCTCCAAAGGCCCATCTCATCCCTTTTTCTTCCTGGGCTTTAGGTCCGGTCACCCCTGGGGTTGGGCTCCAGGGCTTACTGTACTCTGCAGGCTGGCTGGCGTGTCAGATTCTCCACACCCCCTCACCACCCACCAACTCCCCCCCCCACACACACACACACGCACACGCACCCAACACTCTTTGAGACACATGTCTGCATGGGCCTGACTGCTAGGTCTCGGAAGACAGAAAATCCAGCCCAGACTCGTTCTGTGCCTGGGGCAGAGAGCAGCAAAAATATCCCCTGGGCTTTAGCTCCCAGAGCCCCCTAGCAGGTGGAGCCTGTGGGTGCTGAGGAAAAGGGTGCCCCTCAGGAACCAGGGAACAAGCAAGCACCTCCTGAGGGCGGGGGACACTCTGAGAAGGGGAGCAAGGATGGGTCCAGCCAGCAGGGTCAGGACCCAGGGTGGCAAGGGTATAAAAAAATCTGTTTCTGAGAGGGAACATGGCGTCCAGACAGACCTGGCTCTGTTCCAGCTTCTTCAGTTGACTAGCTGTGTGTCCTAGCACTTCTGAGTGTCGGTTTCCCCTCCTGGAGAATGGGTACAGTCTCACTCATTTAGGTGCTAATGTAGGGAACCGTGGCACACAGAAGGAGTGCATTTAATGGTGGTTGCTGTTGTCACCATCATTAGCAGCAGCATCCCAAGGACCTGTGGATACCAACAATCCCGGGAGGAGGCACCCGAGGCCTCCTGTCCCTCTGACGATCTCTGCCAGGCCTGACAGCACTGCTGGCAGATGACGGTTCCATTGCAGTAATAATGGGCCTGGCTTGTGAGGCCTCCCCTCCTCCAGCCCCCTACTGCTTATGATAATTTAATCAATCAGGCTCACACTGCTCCACCTCTCCAGCAGCTCTTCCTGGCTTCGTTCAGATGGAAAAGAAAAGTATATACATCCCTGTCCAACATCCCTGTAATTAGGAGGGATTTGGCTCAGCCCTGAGTCCGGTGACCATGAGACAACCAGAGGAAGCCACAGTCTCCCCCAAGGAAGGTGTGGGAGGAGGAGAGAAATCAGCCTGGGCCCATCTAGGCCACCTTTGGGACAACTTCCTGTTCCCACAGACATCCCTTTCCCCATTCACAGGGAGCTGGATAATTAAACCAGAGTAATGAAGACTCATTCATTGCTAATGCCTGCAGTGCTGAAACGAATTTACATTCCCGTGTAACAGGAAAAAAAAAAAGAATTAGAAATTAGAAAATAAATAAAGCCTCAAATACTTTGTATAGCACTTCCTATGTACTGGAGACTCTTCTAAGCCCTTTACAAATAATAACTCATTTAACTTGTGTTTTGAAGGTGATATTCGGCTGTCAACTTGGATTTGTAGCTGGAAGCTTTGTTAAAGAAAAGACAGTTTGGATCAGAGACAATTTGTCAATGTTGCAGGTTGTCAAGGGCGTTGCTAAGAGGAGTCACTGTTTAAATTTTGTTTAACTCCTTGCTGCCAGAAAAAAAAAAAAAACATTGGGTGGATAGGAAGGAGATTCTTTTTTAAAACAAAATAGAGTGACAAATTGTTTGTATTTATTGGAAAATTCAGTGTTGTGATTCTGATCTCAGATAAAATTCTGGAGCCTTGTAAATGAGACAGCCTGCTGCTCTCTAGTGGCAGCACAGGAGTATTGTAGGAAAAGTTCCTGGGGAGGGTATTTAGCAGACCTGGAGAAATGAGGGTAGCAGCAACAACTCAACTGATCCTAACTGATCAGTGAAAGAAAAACACATGGGGCAGGAGGGGGGAGAACTGATAAGCTGAAACAAAATTGGCCATATGCTAATGATTCCTGAAGCTGAGAAAAAGTGGGGTTTTTAATTGACTAAATGGAAGGAAAAGATAATTTTCTAAATAAGTAGCACATTCTTCCATATCTCATTGTATGATTTGAGGCCTAGAAATGTCAAAGGACCTGTCTCCTGTCACAAGGACAGTGATCTCCTGCTCAGGCCCCCTCCCTCCCCTTATCCCTAACCCCCTTAGCAGCATAGGGAAAGGAGAGGCCCATTGGATGAACAGAGATTCAGGGCCAGGGGCAAGGGGAGCCTCCTCACCATCCTCCCAGGCTATAGCCCAGTGTCCGTCTTTACGATCCCTGGGACTTCTGGCCTTCTGACAAATGGATAGCACCTCACTGGACATCCGTCTGACTGTCTTCCACCACAGATTTGTTTTCCTCCATTTAACAAACACTCACTGAGCCCTTACTCTGTTCCAAGCACTATGTTGGGGGCTTTCTATATGTGTTCTCATTCCGTTTTCTGGAGTAGACTCCTTACCCCATGGTTGAAGAAATCAGTACCTACCCCATGATATTATTATTTTTGTGGCTCTCTTCTCCACCAAATTGTGAGCTTCTTGACCCAGGGACTATTTTATTTTCTATCTTTATCTCCCCATTATCTTATCACAGTGAAGATTCAATAATTGTTGAATGAATGAATAAGTGAATGATTCATCATCAACAAGAGTTAATATGGCTGACCACAGCCAGACAGCAAGTAAGTGGCAGAATCGAGATTCAAAGCTAGCCCAGAGCACCTTTTGCAGCACCACAGCTCCTCAAATAATTCATAACCTCCTCAGTTAATAAGAATTTTGCAAACTCTAAATTCATGTCAGTTGGCTGACAACCACTGCAAAGGTGAGCAATCCAAAAAGGTGCTGGCTGGTGGGGAGGGGAATTATATGCGTAGACCCCTTGTCATGCTCCCTGGTCCCAGGTAACTGTGTGCAGGGGTGATCTGGAGCTGGCTCACACTAGCTCACAACAGCTGATTGTATTCATCTCCTCCCAACTCTGTGTTCTCTTATTCCATACTGGTAGCTTGCAGCCAGCCGTGGTAGGGGTATTTATACCATGGGAATTGGCAAGTGCTAATTTGTTTGGGGATTTTTCCGCAGACCTGGTTGGTAAGCATTCATGAGCACCCCACGGACTAAGGTAACAAGAAGCTTCCAGAGTGGAATGTGAACATGAGGCACACATCTCCATGTGGTGGTTTTCTCTGGGGAGACCTATTAGTTCTCATAGTTAATTTCTGCCACTTGCTACAGTTGCTACATGTGCTGTGATGCTGTCAGAAAGTGCATGGAGATAAAAGAAGAGACCTCTCTGCTGCTTTAATTCTCTTGCCTCTTATAGAACTTGGCATCTCCATGTTGGGGAAAGGGGGTTCCTCGGGTACTTAATGAGTGATGGGCAGCCCCAGTTCTTGCTCCTGCGGTGCCCAGGGGAGTCTCAAGGCAGATTTTGGTGACTCTCATTCCCCCTCCTGGATTTGTCCTTCTAAATCATCAGTTTAAGGCTTCCTGCCTGGGAATCTGGAGCAAAATATGCCTGCAAGAAGAATAATGGAAGTCAGGTGGTTGTTTCTCATAGCGATATCTCTTAAGAGCCCTAGGAAGGAACCACCCAATGAGGCAATTGTGTTATTTCCCCATGTGCTGGATTGAACAGGGTCCCCCAAAATTCATGTCCATGTGGAGCCTGTAAATGTGATCTTATTTGGAAATAAAGGTCTTGCAGATGTAATCAAGCCAAGGATGAGATCATATTGACATGCCAGTCACCCAAATGCAGTCTAGGGATCCCCACATTTAATCAGTTGCAGGTGCTACAACCCTACTTGAGTCTTGGGGTTGCTGTCCTCCTGTCCCTGCTGACACTTACTGCCTTGGTGCCAGGTCTCCCTGGCTTGTGCCCAGACCACGGAGGTAACTTGCTAAGGATCTCTGCTTCATTGGACCTCCCCACTCAGACCCCTCCCAATCAGGCCAGGGTCCCTGAACCACCACCACCTTAGCCATAAATCTCCTCTGTTCAAAGCCAGCAGCTACTCTCACTGGCCCCCAAAAAGGAAGTCCAATTTCTCTTCCTGGAATTCGTAAGTCCTCCATGATCTGGCCCCAGCCATGACCCCTCTTGGCCCCTTCACTTGCCCCAAACCATCCTATATCCAAATCAAACTACTCTTGTTCAGCCCCCGTACTTCCCTCCCCTTGCCAGGGTCAGCAATCACTCTTCTGTCTGTTGACTGGATGTGCTTTCTGGACCCCTTCACTGTATTGTTCCGAGGACCACATAATTCGTTCTATATAGTCTCCATTGTTACTTGCCCCTCCTGATTCCTTTCTTTTTCTCTCCTGCAAATAAATTATGGCGGCTGTGGCGAAAGATAGTTCCAGGTTCAAATCTTTGTCCCTTATTTGCTGTAGGAATATGCCAAACTACTTTCTCTCTCTGAGCCTCAGTTTCCCTATACATCTGCTCTTCAGTGAGTTGTGGAGATTAAATCAGATCACATGTGTAAGGTGCCCAGCATAGAGAAGGCTCTTCAGATATGGGGGTTCATCTGGGTGTTCCCTAGAAACACCTTGGGAAGGGCAGGTGTTTCTAGGCCTAGTTTAGGGCACAAACTAGCGATGACAGCCACCTCTGACCTCCATGTGTTTTCCTTATTTGTTCCTAACAGGAAATCAATGATGTCAGAGACTGTGGGATAACTCTGAGGACTTGGGATTGCAGAGGTGTCCCACAAGTTACTGTTGATAGGAAGAGCCAGTGTGGAGTCTGGAGACCTGAGGCGGGGGTGGGAGGCCTGAATTCTCAAGGCCCAGGAGGTTAACAACGGGAGCCAAGTGCAGAGCCAGGGTGGGAGAGCAAGGTCAAGAACAGACAGGGCTGGCTCACCCAGGCCACGCTGGGTTCCAAGCTTCCCTGCCTGGTGACAGGCCCCATGGTAGAGAAAGGAGACGCACGACAAAATCTGTCCTCTGCAGCCCCAGTTGAAGTCAGTCTCACCCAGTGCAGGGGAGCACACTCTGCTCCGTGTGGGCGGGAACAGACACAGAGGCCAAAGACTCGAGTTCCAGCCCTGGCTGTGCAATGATTCAGCGGGCCCTCTCGGGCAAGACCCTGGTCCTCCATGGACTTTGATTTCATCATTATAAAATGTCAGGGCAATAGACGAGGACCTCCAGGGTTCTGGCTACAAGAGACAGTAAGGTGGGAGTGCTCTCTACCCACTGATACAGCAGCAGGATTGTAAACGGATTCTAAACAAAGCCCAGACCTCGTGCCTCTTCACCAGCAGGCCTGTTATCAGTCACCTTGCCTGCTTCCTTAGGGAAGCTAACAAGGGCTAGCAGGGCCTCCCCGGGCTCCTAAGGGAAGCTCTGCTGCCTGGTGGCCTTGGCAGCTGTGGCTACTGGGGGGGTGGGGGAAGGGCAGGTGTTTCTAGGCCTAGTTTAGGGCACAACAGCGATGACAGCCACTTCTGCCCTCCATGTGTTTTCCTTATTTGTTCCCAACAGGAAATCAATGATGTCAGAGACTGTGGGATAACTCTGTAGCCCCAATCAATAGACCCTGATTAATTCAGTCATGGCCATTGGTTAAATTTGCTGCATCATAATTAGAATTATTAATTAAAAATAGGAAATCAATTGATGCAAATTAAGCAAAAGAGGAGTCAGGCCACTTTGACATTCCTTGGGCAGACACTTGAGAACGTGTCATGCCTGGCTCCAGCTTTGGGGTCCGGTATCCCATGTGGCCCCCAGACCCCCTTGGATTGGGAGGGTCCAGCCTTGGACCTTGGGCTGACAGGGGTGCATAGAGAGCTCCTAGGCCTCCAGACCCTGGAACTGGAGGTCCCTCAGGAGCATGTCCCCCGCCACCCTTGCTTTTTATATTGAAAAAAAGAACTTGGGAGGAAAAAGTCCTTATTTTTACTCATTATTTTGTATTCTTTGTTCACATGCACATATTACATTATCATCATAATGTATACATGTGTGTGGTATGTTCTCTTCTCTCAAAAGTGTGGCACAACACTCTCACTTGCCCCCTAATTGTCATTTTGAATGACTGCATAATATTCTGTGGATACACCACAATTTGCCTAACCAGTTTCCTCTTGCGGGCCATTGGGTTGTTTAATAATAATAGCTAAAACCACTGGGGGTCCATTCTCACAGCCTGCACCACGGGCTTTACACGCATCGTCCCGTCTAATCCTCACCCCAGCCCTATGAAGCAGGTACTATTACCATCCCCATTTTACAGATGGTGAAGCTGAGACTCGGGAGTTAAGGGTCTTGGCCAAGTGCCTTGATCAAGGTCACATGATGCTTTTTGGAGGTGGAACTTGTAAGAAACTTAGAGTTCTTGGGCACAATGCTATTCTGCCTCCGGTTTCTCTTTATTCTCATAAATACATAGCTCCACACAGCTTCTCATGTCTTGCTTTTTCCTTGTCCCGATACCATTTTGGCGGACAAGGGAACTGAAGTCTTCAGAAATCTGGTCCACGAGTCACAGCTGGGCCATGGCACATTCAGGAAGGGAGCTAGACCTCCTGCCTCCCTGGTCAGGATTCAGTTACTCCCTATCCCCCACGCCACCTTTCTCCTAAGCCTCCTCCCTCATCATTGTTCCCTCAGGGTGCTCTGACATCTCGTGATGGCCAGATCTTGGCAGAGCAGTCCCTGAGAACGTCTGTCCTCAACTGACTGCAGGGGCCGGAGCTGAAGCTGCCGGAGGACCACTGACCCTGTTTTCACACTCAGTCTCATTCCACCGAGACTTGGTGCCCTCTGCTGCTCACATGGACGAGGGCCACGAGAAGTTGGTTGTGGGTTCTGGACAAGTCTCAGTGACTTCTGGTGGTGGAACCTCGTCCTTCCTCCCCCATTTAAGAAAACATTTAGGAATGCAAATGATACAGAGGAAAGTTATCATGC
The DNA here is from genome assembly GCA_004027475.1 of Anoura caudifer. Lineage (NCBI taxonomy): Eukaryota > Metazoa > Chordata > Mammalia > Chiroptera > Phyllostomidae > Anoura > Anoura caudifer. Next base: position 142,352 of record PVKU01001376.1, read on the forward strand.
ACTTACAATCTTGGCACTTCTGTTAGCATGAAAAATGAACTGTTCACCAGCTTTGTACATTAGTGGCAGCTCACTTGTGACAAATTTCACACACTATTGTGTTATGTTAGTCATGCCTGAGACAACTGTAAGAGCACCTAATCTGAAATACATAGATTGATTTGCACTGGTATCTGAAATTTCCTAAAATACTTGCAGCTTCAGACAAGTTTTTCAAGGCTCCTCCCCCATCTTTGTTGAAAAGACCAAATATGACCCAGTATTCTCACTTGCTAGATTCTGCTTTTGAAATTCTCACCCTCTGCCACTTTCTTTCACTCTGACACCCTTCCTTCTGGGACTGGGTCACTGGATCTTGGGGAAGATAATTTTGAGGCCCAGATGTGAACCTGCCTGACAAAGCCTCCCAGCCCGGTTCCCACCTTCACTTCCTTCTCTGCCTCTTTCTTCCCAGTCCTGCAACCCCTAGGAAGGGGTCCCCAAGGACCCCTCCTCTTCTCAGAATAAGGCGCCTGGCCTCCTGTGACTCTCACAAAGTACCATGAAGGGACTGGTCTTCCCTCTGCAGGTAATTTACAGCACTTGTGTTCCATAAAAAAGTTAGTTTGAAGTGTTCTCTAACCAACTTAATTACCGCAAGCCTCCTTCTGAAGATCGTTCCAGCTAGTTGAATATTAATCTGCAATTCAAGGAGTCCCCAGGCACAGATTGCAAGATCTTGTACATGCAAGTAATTAAGACCATAAGCAGACAGACTCCAAAGAACCAGGAATTTTCTTCCAGAATGTGAGTGAAAAGCTCTTATGAACTTCAAGGTACATTGCTGTCCTCTCCACTAGCCTCCCAGCCCACCTGGCAGGCCAGGATGGCACAGGATTTCAGGTTTTGCTATGGCATGGGTTCTAGAACAGGGGGTGTTGTTAGAGAGAGGCAGGATGGTGTGGCAGAAAGAGCACTGGACTGGGAGACCAGAGGCCTAGTTTTTAGCTCCTGTAACTCTTTTACCTCGAGCAAGTCACTGTTCCTCCCTGGGCAAAAGCATCCTCACCCATAAAAGAAGGGGGTTAGACCAGACTGCAAGCCCTATGGGGCAGTGATCATGTGTATGTCTGTGTGTGACTTTATTTTCCTAAAGTTGTCCCCAGTATGGACTTAGCTATTACACAAAGCTAAACTTTGCATAAGCCTCATGCTGATACTGGCATGTGTTAACTCTGCCATCAGTGTGAGGAGGTAGCCAGGGCTGGCAGAAATGCCTGGTGATTCACATGTGCTGCTAACCCATGAGCCTTCCTAAATCAACTCCCTCAGTGCTGGTAGTGTGGACCCCTCAGTCCCAGGCAGCTCAGCAGTATGCAGCCACTGAATAAGAACCTGAATTAGCCTTATGGACAAGCCACTGAGCCAAAAGGGAAGAATAGTAGGTGTAAGCACACCTCAATTTATTGTGCTTACTTTGTTGTGCTTCACAAATGTTGCATGTTTTACAAATTGAATGCAAGACCCACCACCAGCAAAAAGAAAACAACTTGCTTTATTGCAATACTTGCTTTATTCTAATACTCACTTTATTACAGTGGTCTGGAACCAAACCCTCAATATCTATCTCTGAGGTATGCCTGTAGTAGTAGATAGCAGAAGGAATGTGGTGAGGTGCACCCCTGGGGTGACAAGGGTAAGGGTTTGTGTTTGTTCGCACGGCTGGATGACCAGGCTCTACTTCCTCTGCTCCCCAGGGAAAGCAGTTAGGTCCTTCTCCCATCGTATGCCCACGTGCACAGGCTCCCCTTTCTCAGAGACTGGACAGGCTTCCCATGGGCTCTCTCCCATCCCTGGAGTCTACCTCTTCATGCTTATTGCTCTGGCCTTTAGAAAGGGCTTCTCTATACAGGTTATTTAATGTCATTCAGATATCTTATTCTGGGGATATAGACTAGAACAAAAAGCAGAATGACAACAGCAATTAATTTTCCTGTCAAGGATGGCAGCAACAGGGAGAGAGCCAGGCCAGAGTTGGCGAGCTCAGCAGAACACCGAGATTTTGAATTCACAGGTCAGAGTCTCTGTCCGGAGTGTCCAGAGCCCATCATGTACAAGTCATTCCCACTTGGGAGCTCAACCACGCGTGGAGGACAGGGGAAGGGAGGTCTCTTTACTCTCTGGACTTTGATGTGTGGCCCTTCCAATCAGCGATGAAATGGAAATGAAAGTGGTTGGCTTGGCCCCTCCTCATCTCCCCAGAGAGCTCTAGGTTAGGATGACATTAGCTCTGTCAGCTCAGAGAACCCAGGGAGAAGCCCAGTGCTTGGGCATGTAGGACATTTTAGCTGGCAGGGACCAAGTCCCATCCTTCATTTTAGAGATGCAGAAGCAGAGGTCATGCACTTAAATTGTGGTATAGCAGAGACCAGAAAGCCCCAGTCTCTTGACTTTCAGCTCTGCATCTCTCCTCTGCCTCATCCCACCTCCTTTCTTTCCCCAAAATCATAACAAAATGGGTGTGTGGGTGTGTGACTCCTCCTCATCCTTATTCTACTTACAAGATCAGACCTTACTGTCTCCATTCTGCAGATGGATATTGAGGCTCATAAAGGTTAAATGCAAACCATGGTACAGTGCTATAGGTCAGTGAGCTCTTTGTCATCCCAAGACTTCATTTTACTCTTATAACCATCCTTTCCTGGTGAATGGATTTTAGTATAACCATTTTCCACCAGAGAAAACTGAGGGTTGGACAAGTGAAGTGACTTCCCCAAGGTCACACAGCTAGTCAGTGGGTAAGTCGGCTTTGAGCCCAGCTGCTCTCCACTACTTGAACAGGTGAGTGGCAGAGCTAGGAACAGAATGCGAGTCCTGGCCCTTAGTCCTCCAGCCCTTCATCCCGTCCCAGGACCTCATTCCCCTACCCAGTGAGACAGCCCTCAGCTCAGTGCGTATGAATGACAATGCACTATTCTTTCCACTTGGAGAAGCTTCACTGCTGCCCACCTTCACTCTGAAATTCTGTGATGTTTGCAAATGTCACCAGGCACCATCTGAAAAGGTTCTAATTTACCTCCAGGGAAGCCAACTGGACAGTTTTTTTCTCAAAACTTTCTCAAGAGTTCTCTCAGCTTAACTTAACTCCCACACTCACTGCCTTCTTCGCTTCCCACCCTGAAAGATAGTTCCACTCTGTACCTGCTGGAGCAGGAATCATAACAGTATTACCAATTAAGGATCGCATTGCACTTAAGTGTTTTTGCAAGCATGTTTCCAAGCATTCTGTCACCTGGTGCAATTATCTCCACTTGATAGGTGCAGAATCAGAGGCTCACGGTAGTGAAGGGATTTTCTCTGGGTCATGCAGCCTGTCAGTGGCTGAGCTAGAGCTCAGTCCCAAACTTTCTATTCCCAGTTCTGTGCTTTTTCGAATTGGGTTAGGAAAGAAGCAAATCCTAGCAGAAGGTGTGGGCGGGAGAAGTTTTAAGAGAGTAAATACCAGAAACACCTATAAGAAGAGCTTCTTGCTGCCATTTCATTACCAAAATGCCCTGGAAGTGGAAACATTAACTTGTATCTAAGGGTGGCAGGAATGAGAGGAATTATTCTGCTGTCTGCTTTCCATGGTGTGTTCAGAAGATAATTGGTGTGGAATTCAGCACCAAGGACAGCGCCTCTGGCCCCATAGCCCTAATAAGACCTGAGGATTAACAGGGTGCTCCGATTAACCTTCACCCTCTGTACAAACCACTTCCAATATTTAGAGCATCTGACCCCTGCTCAAATACCCCCTGCAGTAGGGAGCCTTACCACTCCCAGTTCAGTCCTTTCCACTGGTGTATGCTTTGCACTTGGAGATGCTGCCTCTTATTGCAAGTGGAGGAAGTCAGGGAGATGTTTACAGCTGAGAAGAGAATCACTAAATTCTTTTTAAATCATTAAATATTTGTGACATGTAGAAAAATAAAGAAAATAACATTAAAAATGCCCGCCACTTAGACGGAAAAAAAATCTTAACACTCATTGTATCTGCCTCAGATACTGTTTAAAGAAAAAAAGTTACAAAAATATTTGAAGCCCTCTTTGTGCCTCTCTCTGATCTAATTTCCTTTCTCCCTCCCTCACCCCCCAGGGGTCATCTGTATGATTGTTAGGACCCTGCAATCCAGAAAGTTATGCTGGAGCCAAAAGGGGTCCTGGAGACCCCCTTTCCTGACCCCTCATTTAACAGATGAGAAACTAATACCTGGATAGAGAATTTGACTTAAGATCTCAGTGGTGGCCCTTTCATGGCCATCCCAGTTTGGATGTGGAGTGGGATGTGGATTCGGATGTCCATCTTACAGGTCTTTGGGCTGGTCAGCTGCCTTTTTAGCTCTGTGTCTCAACTCAGTCAAATCACACTCTCTTGCATGTGGATGAATTCCTTGGCTTACCCCTTGTTTCCCGTATGAGAAATTTGAGTCATGCTAAAGATAAGTGAATAATAAGGTAAATTAAATTGACTTGCCTTATGGGAGTCGAGCATGGGGTTGAGTGGAGCAGGACTCTGGGTGATGGAACAGGGGGAATAGCTTTGGCACAGGGTGGGGCACTCGAAGGCAGGGTCTGCTGGGAACCTGGGCATGAAGGGGTGCCTGGAGAGACTGGAAAGTGGGAAGACTGGGCCTGTGTGTGGAGGGCTTGGAATGCCAGGCCCCCACACATCTGGACTTGAACCTTGAGTCCCTGTGGAGCCATGGAAGGACTCTATACAGCACAGTGACTGCCTCAGATTGGTGGTTAGGAAGATTACTCCGGAAGTTAGGCAGAGGTGGCGAGGGGGAAGACATGAGAAGTGGGGCACTGGTTTGGACACTTGTTACAACAAACTACAGCCACTCCCAGCTGCTCCTTCTCCTGGTACTGTTGGGTTATTTGGCAGGTAACAGACAACTCACACGCCCTTCTCTTCCCCCCACAATTCAGATCCTCCCAGTGATAGAAAATTCATTTTTATGAGACATGAGAAGAATATGGAAAATAAGGGAAATCACCATAACCAGCTCTCACATGGCAGGGGAAAGGCAAGCAAAGGGGAGTGCTTTGCACTGTTCATTTCGGGCTTGTATCTGCGGTTCAGCTCAGGTGCTGCTGTAGGAGCAGCCATAAGCCTCCAGAGATCTGTTCTAGGCTCAGCATCACCCCTAGTTCATCATGTTGATGCAGGGTGCAGCCAGGAGGGGGGCCCCACAAATAGGGATTTGGAATGGGGCCCAGAACTCAGGGTGTCCAGAGAATATTAGAGGGACAATATAAGATGTCCTCACCCCTTCCCCCACAGGTATGAGTTGGGGGAAGGGACACATGGAGCAGGGACCTGCAGAGCTGCTAATCCATGGCATGGTCATTTAACATATCTATAGCCTTTGGCTGGTGGCTTAGATGTGTTAAATAGCTGTGGCCATGCTCTGAGCCAGGGGGATGGAAAGGACTACCCCCAAGACATGACTGGGGAAAGAACCCCAAGTCACAGTGCCTGCATGGGAGCTTGGAGAAGATTGGCTCCAGAAAATGGGGACACACCTGCCCAGACTCATGATGGCATCCCCAAAAAACTTGGAATATACGGGAATGCTGGCAGGTGTAACTGATTGTAGGAGTCAGAAATGGGGGCACAGAAGAGATTTGGCTCCAGGATTTAAATGGAGACTCGGCAGCCATTGAAAGAGAATCCACGTGCTTTCACTAGAGTTGGGACTCTCACAGCCCTGTGAGGGAAAATCACCATGTGGCTTTAGCAGAGAATTGCCACTGGGCTTCGCCCGAGTGGAGACCCTCTTGCAGCTTTGCCAGAGGGAGGAGATTCCACGCAGTTTCAGCAGAGTACAGACCCCTGCAGCTTTGGTGGAGAGGGAGAGCCATGTGGTTTTGCCAGAGTGGGGACCCCTTCCCCACAGCTTTGGTAGAAGAAGGACCATGTGGCTTTGGGGTGCTCCCTTTGGCTGCGTGGCCTGGTAACAAGAGAGACTTTGCCTGGAAGAAGGGTGAAAGGACTCTTGCCAGTAGGCCATGAGAAGGTGCTGACGGTGTCAGGAGCCTGGATCCCGGACATGTGCTTCTCTTCCTTGCAATTACGGTACCCTGAATTAGGGCAGAGGGAGATAGGAAGCACTGGGGACATCTGTGGGTATCCTAAAGGACTTTGATATTTTAATGAAGATGTTAAGTCACTACTTTAACTCTGTATAGCATTAAATAAACATTTCCTTTCCTTTTCACAAATCTCTGGCTTTGAGAGGCATCTTTCCATAAGGCGGCGGACAATAACGACCTTCTGTTGCTCTGTAACAATGTGACCTTGAACAAATCACTTTTCCTCTCTGGGACTCTGATTCTTCATGTACAAAAGGGGAGAACTGGACTAGCTGAATGCTAAGGGGTCCACATTCTAATACTTTGTAGTTATGTTGTCCTCTTCACTCCCTGTGAGTCACCTGTGGCACTCTTAACTCTGAGTTCCGTGGACAGTCCACTCAGCCCTGGCCCTTCATAATCACAACTGCTATAATTCATTGTCCATCCGTCGCATACTTAGCACTGTGCTAAGCACTGTGTAATAGCATTTAATGACTACAACTAACTTCTTAGGTAGGTACTATTGTTTCATTTTACAGATGGGGAAACTGGAGCACCAAAAGTTTTAGTATTTTAACTCATGCAAAGTAACCCTGCAAAACAGGATTTGAGCCCAGGCCTTCACAGCTATACTCTGAATTCCTATACCTCATGGTCCAGCTCAGGCCCAAGCCAGGACCCCATAGTAGTGCCTTCTAAATTCTCCTTGGTCCGCACCAAAATGCAAGGGGAAAAACTTGTCTGAGGCTCTCCTGGTTTTTGTGAATGACCCACCCCCACCCCACTCTCTGCTGAGGAGCCTGTCTCCTGTTTGCTCATTCTAATAAGATCATTCTCTCTGCCTTGAGCCTGAGTGATGACAGGTAGCCAGTTAGAACTAACTACAGTGTTAACTTTGCTTTGAAATCCTTCGTGAGCTCCCCAGCTGGAGACAGCTTGAGCCATGAGCTCATTAAGCAACAGAAGCCTGTCTCCCCACCGCCTAGATGCAGGCAAGAAAACCCTTAATAGACCTGCTTTTTACACTGAGTTGAAAAGAACTGTGCTCACCCAATCCCAGACAACTTCCTTTCAGCCCCCTTTCTATTCCCCCTTCCCAGTATTCAATTAGCTGCCAATTAGGCATCAAGGATTTCCCAGCCCCCCTGCCATCCCCCAACCCTGTACAGGAGAGGACCATGGAGCTCTCAGCCCAGGTTCAAAGGCATTTGGATTGTGCACCTGAGTTTATCCAGCTCCTTTCACTTGGGCCTAGCTTCCTTTGAAAGTACAATGCTTTAAAAGGATAAGAAAAGAAAACCTTACACACTGGGGAGGCCCACTGGGACCCCTTTTGGCTCAAACATCCAGTTCAGAGGGCTTCCTGACCACCCTCCGACAGATCTGCCTGCACATCCTGGCAGGTAGCCTCACCTGGTCCTCCCACCTCAACCTCCTTGGGTCCCAGCCATTGAAAGAGGGAGATGAGAGAGAAAGGTAGGGCTGAGGAAAAGGGGGTGAGAGTGGAGAGAGAGGCAGCAACGATGGAAATGGAGGCAGGTAGAGAGGGTCGGGGAAACATCGGGGAAGCAGCTGCTAGGCCTCCTAGCCTCTGTCCTCCCAGTGGGCTGAGCTGCCCAATGAGGACCACTTTGGTGGTACTTCAGGTCCCAGGGAGTCTGATTCTTGGTAGTGCAGCATACTCTGCTGGGCTCTGGAGTGCTGGTGATACAGAGTGCGGCCAGGAGGGGGGCCTCCAAAATAGGGATTTGGAATGGGGCCCAGAACTCAGGGTGTCCAGGAAATATTAGAGGGACATATAAGATGTCCTCACCCCTTCCCCCACAGTATGAGTTGAGGGAAGGGACACATGGAGCAGGGACCTGCAGAGCTGCTAATCCATGGCATGGTCATTTAACATATCTATGGCCTTTGGCTTTGTGGCTTAGATGTGTTAAATAGCTGTGGCCATGCTCTGAGCCAGGGGGATGGAAAGGACTCCCCCCAAGATGTGACTGGGGGAGGAACCCTAAGTTAAAGCACCTGCGTGGGAGCTTGGAGAAGATTGGCTCCAGAAAATGGGAACACACCTGCCCAGACTCATAATTGCATCCCAATAAACTTGAAATAATACAGGAATGCTGGCAAGTGTAACTGATTGTAAGAAGAATCAGAAATGGGGGTACAGAGGAGGTTTGGCGTGGAGATTTAAAACTGAGACGCGGCAGCCATTGAAAAGGGAATCTACGTTGTTGCACCAGAGTCAGGACCCCCAGAGACCTATTAGGGAAAATCACCATGTGGCTTTTGCAGAGAATTGCCATTCGGCTTTGCCCGAGTGGAGACCCTCTTGCAGCTTTGCCAGAGGGAGAGATTCCACACAGTTTCACCAGAGTGCAGACCCCTGCAGCTTTGGTGAAGAGGGAGAGCCACGAGGTTTTGCCAGAGCGGGGACCCTTTCCCCACAGCTTTGGTAGAAAAAAGACCACGTGGCTTTGGGGTGCTCTCTTTGGCTGCGTGGCCTGGGAGCAAGAGAGACTTTGCTGGAAGAAGGGGGAAAGGACTCTTGCCAGTAGGCCATGAGAAGGTGCCACATGGCTTTGGATTAATTAGAGATCCTGTCTGGACGACGACACAGCTGACGGTGTCAGGAGCCTGGATCCCGGATGTGTGCTTCTCTTCCTGAGTTACAGTACCCTGAATTAGGGCAGAGGGAGATAGGAAGCACTGTGGGCATCTATAAGTATCCTAAAAGACTTTAATATTTTAATAAAGACACTAAGTCACTACTTTAACTCTGTATAGCATTAAATAAACATTTCCTTTCCTTTTCACAAATCTCTGGCTTTGAGAGACATCTTTTCATAAGACAGCAGACATAAAGAAACTTCTGCTGTTCTGTAACACTGGGGCATGTGGTCTGATGGGGTCCCAGTCATTCCAGCCTGGGGGCTTGTCCCTTCTTCCTCAGTTTCTAAGCACCTCTTATCCCTCGCCTCACTTATACCAGCCAGATGGGGCTGCCCAGCACAGATGTCCAGGCTGTGCACTGCACAGGGTAGACAGAGTTTTATGGGGGCTTGTGGGTGGGTGAGGGCGCTCCGTGGTCTCAAAGGGACCTCTCCTACACACAGGCACCTGTACACACTGCCCAGAAGCTGTTCCCAGTCCTGACTTTTCCTAGACGTGCCCTGAGGTCCCTTCTCCTGTGAGCTCTCTGAGGCCAGGTGTCTGTCCCCATCCCCCAACTCTAACCCTGACAAGGTTGCAGAGACTAGAGACACTCTAACCAGAAACTCTCCTACCTGTGGTCTCCTGCATACCTGTGATGACATTCCTGCCTCCAGGCCTTTGCTTGTACTATTCTCTCAAGCCTCCCTGCTGCTCTTCTCCCTTACACCTAAGTCCACTCTTCTTTCAGGCCCAGCAAGTCCCATCTCCTCCTCAAAGTCTTGTCAGCCCCAGGGGACACGCCTCTGCTGGGTACTTCAAGTTCACCATGCTTTCACCCCTCCCCAGACATTAGTTCCTTGGCTTTTAGTGTGACTTGCCCTTTGTCTTTCTCATGTGTCCTTGCGCCCCCTCCATCCTCATCGCCAGGTCTTGAAGACCTGGGGGCAGGAGACACGTCATCATTTTATCCCCAGCCCCTCTCTCTATTTCTTACATAGAGTTCATTGATGAGTTATTCATTGACCCAACAAGCATTGATATCGAGCACCAAATACATAGCAGAAAGCATGTTAGGCACAGTGGGGAACAAAACAGACTTGGTCCCTATAGCGGACGCTGTTGGTTCCCCAGACAGCTCAAGCCTCACTTCTACACACCAAAGGCTCCCTGCAACTCTGCCGTGGGCACAGTGCACAGAGGGAGCAGAAGTAGCGAATGCCTGCCCCCGAGGCTCTCAGCCAGGGCCGGGTCGAGGGGTGAGTGTCTCTGAGCCCTGGCCCCCCAGGCCCCTGGGTTGGAAGAGCTCGAGGCAATGCTCTTCCTCGTCTGTCAGAGGTCCAGGTGGATTAAGCTCCAGGTGGCCTCTGTCTCCTTCCCTCACCTGTGCAATCATCGCAGGGTCTGCTTCTGGGGAAGTTCACACCGAGCCCTTCCCTGAAGAAGTTTATAGCCGGGTAATGATAATAATGACCTCTTATTAATCCAGCTAATAATCCAGCGACCTAATGAGTTCACCCTTGCATGTAGCATGATGCCTGGATTGATGGCTTTGTTTATTCATTGATTTATCTCTATATTTTCTTCAGTGGTTTGTTGAATGGTACTGAGTACCTCTTACTTAAGAGTCACTGAATCAGATACTTTGCACTGTATTTTGAAGACAATCCTCAAAGGCACGCAAGAGCCCCATTTTATAGGTGAGATGGGAAAGCTAAACCTCAGGGGGTGAAGTAGCGTGCCCAAGGTCACATAGGTGGTAAGGGGCAGAGATGGACTTGAAGCAGGTCTGCATGATTCCAAAGCTTGGGAACCTGGTAGGTAAGCATCCACCTTAATGCAGGGGTGGGGGGGGGAAGTATGAGGCACGACGAATTTAGAGTGAAGTGGGGAGCAGGAAGACTCTTGAAAGATTCTCTAAGGAGGAGGCATTTAATCTGAGCCCTAATGGATAAGGGCGGTTTCAGGAGCTGGAGAAGCCCCTCCCCTGTGTGGGGCTGTAGGGCCCTAAGGAGTGGGGAGGAAGAGGATAGCTCTGGAGCAGGCTGAGCACCCCCAGCAGAATGAGGGGTGCTGAGGCTGGGCTACTTCTGCTTAGTGAATCTCATTAGGTTCCTTCTGAAGTCACAGGCCCCTAAGAGCTCCAGGGATGTTCCAGAGCATAAACCGTGGATGTCCTGCTTAATGAAGCTAGCTGCCCACCGCAGCCCACACCTGTGGTCCTCAGCAATCCTAAGGGTCCTTAACCCTGTTCCGTTTGCTCCTGCACTAGTCACATTCTTAGCTGAGTAACTGAGGAATCCACTCCCAGAAGGTCCCTGGCTTTCCCCATGCCCCAAGCCTCCTTCTTGGGGTTCTCAGCCACACTGGGGAGAGCCCCCACTGTTGTGGCCAGCCCTCCCACCCCACCAGCTCCTGGCAAATTCAGCACCCACATTTAGGGATGGGTGAGACAGGCTTCAGGCGTCGCTGCTTCGCAGCCAGAGGTGTAGATAACAGTAAAGGGAACCTATTTGGGAAGGTTTCTGCCTCTCCTAAAGGGGCGGGTAATTTATGAGATCTCAGCTTGCACACAACTATCGGCACATTTTCTGCCCACCTGGATGCCCCGTCTGATCCCCTTCCCCTGCTCACCCCTCCCTGCGGTCTCCTACCTGGCACAGGGGAGGGGAGGACATCTCACTGGCGCCTGGCTGTGCAAGGCTGTCCCTCTCACTCTAGCTCCTTCCGAGCAGGTCGGGGGGGGGGGGGGGGCGTCCTGGTCTACCCAGGATGAGGGTGGGTTGCAGAGAGGAACTCTGTCCCTCCTTGTCCAGGGTTGTGAGTCCTACTCACAGGGAAGTCCTGCTCTATTACTTTCATCAAGTCACAATAGAACCCTTCAAGAGGTTTCCATTGCTCTTAAAAAAAAATATCTACCCTGGCTGGTGTGACTCAGTGGATTGAGTGCTGGCCTGTGAACCAAAGGATCACCAGTTCAATTCCCAATCTAGGGCACATGCCTGGGTTGCAGGCCAGGTCCCCAATAAGAGGCATATGAAGAGCAACCACACATTAATCTTTCTCTCCACTCTTTCTCCCTCCTTCCTGTCTCTAAAAATAAATAAATAAAAATTTTTTTTTTTTTAAAGAATCCCAGCTCCCTGCCCAAGCCGCATGTGATCTGGCCCTGTCTGCCTCATCTAGAGCCCTTTCCCTCTCTCATTGCTGTCACGGCGCCCCAGCCATCTGCCCCAAACGCTGCTCTGCCAGCGTTCCCCCACCTCAGGGGGTTTGCCTGCACTGTTGCTTCTACCTGCAGGGCTCTTACTTCCTGCTGTTCCCACGCTGCCTCCTTCTCATCCTTCAGCTCTCAGCATAGATGGCACCACCTCAGACAGGCCTTCCTTGACTTCCCTTGGAAGGAAGCCCCTCTCATTGTTTGCTATCAAGCATTTGTTTGCACCTTCATACCCTTAGTGCAGTTTATATGTTCATTTATTCACTTGTTCAGCAAACATTTATTGAGCATCTGCTGTATGCCAAACACTATTCTAGGCACTGAGGGCGCATCAGTGAATGAAATAAAGCCCCTGCCCTTGTGGAGCTGACATTCTAGCAGGAGTCCCAGTCAGTAAAGAAAAAGATGGTCCTGGCCGGGTAGCTCAGTTGGCTAGAGCATTGTCCCAATACACCAAGGTTGAGGGTTTAATCCCTGGTCAGAGCACATACAAGAATCTATCAATGAACTCATAATAAATGGGACAAAAATTTGAAGTTTCTCTCTCTCTCTCTCTCCTTTTTTCTCTCTAAAAAATAAAAAAAAGAAAAACTTTTTAAATAAAGAAAAAGATGAAAATAAGTATACAATACAGTGATTATACAGCATCAGAGAGAATAAGCTCTAGAAAGAAAAGTAAAGCCAGGGAATGGGAGAGAGAACTTGGAAAGGAGCTACCATTCCAGCAGAGGCCAGAATCAGTCTCTCTCTGCTTACTGTCTGTGCTGTTGGGCTGTTGCCTTTATTACCCACTTGATCCCCAGCAACTGGCTCATAGTAGGCATTCAGTAAAGTTTATGGAGCCAGTGAACAAATGGACAGCTAATCAGACCTCCTACTGCTGCGGCACAAGTGTCTCTCCTCAGCTCTGTCCTCAGCAGATCCCAGGAGCAGCAGGCCCTGTCCTTTGATAATAACTCTCAATAGACAGGAAGGCTATTTGTCACTCGCCCTCAGGCCTCTGCTCTCCAGGGAAATCAGAGGTCCTCACCCAGCAGTGATGGATAGAGTGTGCTCTGACTGGCAGGTCCAGCCAGGAGCCGCTCTCAAAGTCCCTCCTTGTGCAGGGATAAATGGGCCATTGCACAAATGACACAAATAGCAAGACTGAGTTGACCATGGGACCCCAAATATCAAAGAGACACAGCTTCCTGCTGAAAGATGGGCCCTATGTTAAGTGACCCCACTGGGGAAGCATGGAGAATGGTGGGTGGTACCGGAGCCTGAATTCCTAGAGTCTCAACTCTCCTACTAACTAGACAGTGGCTGCGGGCAAGCTGCTTCACGTCTATCCATCTGAGCAATGGGAATGCCCATCTTTGTTTTAATGACCTATGAGCACAGAGGTACTTCGGAAGGTCAAAAGTATACAGATAAACAGGATAAACTTGGAAGAATGGCTGTATAAAGCAAGTCTGCACCTGTTGTTTTGTTGTGAAGTTCTATTTATGCCCATAATTCAATGGGTGCCTGTGAGCAGAAATTCAGAACACGCACACGTGCGCTGAGATTCCACACTTTGCTTCCTCCTTTGGGTTTGCTCTTCTCCGCATCCCTGAGTCCTTGCCTCTGACAGTTTTGACATTGCTGACAGCCAAGCCCATGGTTGGTGACTCCTCAGCTGAACGGGGCACAGCCTAGTGTGGGCGCTGTCACAGCCCCGTGGTGACTGCCACATGGTGTGGCGTGCATATGAGTCATGCTTGGTCAGGACCAAGCATCTGCGGGTTGGAGTGGAAAACAAACAAAACAAAAACCCTGGTCCTTCTCCTCGGGCAGTTTGAGGAGCGGTGGTCTAGCCACCCTTCAGTGAGTCAAACCCCTCAGCCCGCTGCCCAGGCCCCCGCAGCCAGGGCTGTGTGCGCCCTCCATCCAGACTGCTCTCCATTCAGAATCCGCCCTCCCTCGCCTTTGCTGTCCGGTCCACTCAAACTGACTTCCCCTTGCTCTCCCACCTATTGAAACCCTAGCCCTTTTTTTAGAGTCTGAATCAAATCCCATTTCTTCCAGAAAGTCCTCCTGGGTAGGTTAACCCTTTCCCCACTGCAGCCCAACCTCCCCGTGCACGTCTACCTCCAGCAAGCGCACCTCCCAGTCTGTCTCAGGGCCCATAGAGGCCACGCATGCGCCTGACTTTGCGCACTCTGTGGACCCCGAGGACCCGCCAGGCCCTCCCACCCTTTTTAGCCCCACGGAATCTGGACGTTACATCTGATTGGTTCTCAATAAACGTCAGCCAAGCTGATGCAATGCACCAAGAGCACCATTCGGCTCCAGGTACTGCCTGCCTTTGCTAAAAGAAAAAGTGGCTCAGATGTGAACCCCTTTCTTTGGGACAGCCAGGGGAGCTGGGGTGTCTGCTGGTGAGAACAGCCTTGCACCAGGCCTCTGAGACGGAGGGTTCTGGGTCCATCCTGCCCCAGGCTCATACCCTTCTTCTAACTGACTCTAAACATGACCCTTCAGGCAGCCCTGGCCCAGATTACCTTGACTTGCTTCACCCCACCCTGGTTGCTGGTGAACCAACCGCTAAATGAGCTGTAGGAGCAGCTTCAACACAACCCCCACCTCCCTCTCTCCCTGCTCCCAGCTGATGAGAAAGGCCCCAGCTCCATCGTGAACAGGGCAGCAGGTAAGCCAGGACTTAGTTCAAAAATGCTCTGTAGCCGCCTTCTCTGCGGTCTCCACCTTTACTGCTTCTCTCCCCTTCTGGTCCTGCCTGTGGTGGATTGGCCGCAGTCCCAAGTAGGAAGTTCCTTAAGGACAGAGACCCTGAGGGCCACTTTGCTTCCCCATGAGTGTTCACTGCAGTGCTGGGCCCTGACATGGCTGCTCAGGGAGTGAGCAGGTGATGGAGAGGAAATGACTTTAAATTACAGCAAGAGATTCCTCAGTTAAACATATGGAAGAACTTCCTGACTGCGAGAGAAATTAAACACAAACTTTAAAGGCAGACAGGGTCCTAGAAATTCATCTTTGCACACAGACACCCCAATTTTAGCTGCTTAATTGTTTTTGTGTGAGAACCCAGCAGAAAACTCAGCATCTCTGGAAGTTGTGGACATTGAGGGTCAGGGATTCTGGGGTCCCTGTCATGGCCCCAAACCCCAACAAGGCACAGGACCTCTCTGGCTCCATGAGTCACAGTTTAACACATCCACTCATCTGGGTTAAACCTGTCTCTTTGCCAGTGGGGACACTGAGGCCTGGAAGGGTGGTACCTTGCCCAAAGCCCACAACAGAGCCAGAACTGGGCCCTTTGCACCAGACCAGATTGTTAGAAGAAAGTCAGAAGGGAGCGGAATGATGGAAAACTGGTGGACAAGGTTGTGAAATGATTCTGCTCCTCACAGGAAATGGGCTTGGACCCCATGACCTTCCTATAACCTTTCCTACTTGGACTGAGTTCGTTTCCTTCAGGTCCCACACCTGGGGTTTCACTCCCACACTGCGGAGCTCCAGCAATCCCTTTTGATCCCAGCCTCTCCTCCTCTCCATCCCCAGCCTAGACTTTGCTCAGGGGTTTTGATAGGAAAGTGAGGAGTGGGCCATGCTGGGGAGCGTGCAGGGCCAATGAGGCGGGCCCTCTGGCAGAACCTGTGGTGTCTTTGGCGGCTGCCTTTGAAAGGCTCTTCCAAAGAGGTAATTTCTTTGTGCACAGACATGATTTATGAGGCTTTCTAGGCAAATTGTGGAGATAAATCGTCTTTGGGGCTGGGAAGTTTCAAAGGCAGTGATGCAGGCAGATCAGACGGAGCTGGCAGCTGGGAGCTGGGCCCTCATTAAAAGCCGGTTTGGGGGATAGGGTTGAGCAGAGCTAGGACAGGCTAGTGCTGGCCAGCCCCGGGGTCCATTTGGTGCAGCCCCCAGTTTGTCCCTCACCCTGCCTCACTGACAGCACAGCTGGAGTATATGAGACAAAAGTGCTGGGGTCATTGAGGTACATTTATCCCAGAGATGGGAGCAGCAGAGGGCAGAGGTGTTGAGGGTAGAGGGCTAGTGATGAGTTCTGGCCTGGACCCCAGAAGGGCAGACCCCTGTGGAGTGCACTCCTGCCCCTCTGCTCGGCACAGCCCACAGACCCCGCTGGGGCCCTGCAGTCTCACCTTCCCCTGCCTCTCACTGCTGACCTGGACAGTCCCTTCCCTCTCTGGGGGCCTCGATATCCTCTGTACAAGAAGAGCACAGGTGTGAACAAATACCTGTGTTTAGCTCTGGCTGAGACTCTGTGGCTCAAGGCTGTGTTGTTAAATGGCCTGTTTGAGAAGCAGGCTGGAGACCACACTGGCTGTGAGAGCACAGGTCAGTCACCTGACCACACCTCGCCTTGGTCTCTTCCTCTGTAAAGTGGGGATCGCTCCCCATTTATAGCTCCCTGAGGAGGCATGTGTTGGCTTGAACAAGTTAGGTACTGCAGAGTAACACCTCGTTTTCCTCCCCATCATCTGTCCACACGTTACTGTGGTGTTTTATAGCCAGAACAGTCCCTGTGAAGTTGAATTCACCTTTCACAACTTCCCATCTCCTCTCTCCAAAAGCAGCTTCTCTCTCTCTCTCTCTCTCTCTCTCTCTCTCTCTCTCTCTCTCTCTCTCTCACACACACACACACACACACACACACACACACACTTCCTAATCTGGCTCCCAGATCTGCTAATTGCCACTCAGATATTAACAGATAACTGGGGTATTAATGGCTGATAATGCCTCATAATGGGACTGATGTTCCCCCCTTGTGCACACACGAATGTGCACCTATGCAAACAGAGAGGATGTCCGTGTTAATAGGGGTGCCTGCCGCCCTAAAGGTGGAATGGCGGGCATGCACAGATACGTCCTTCCACAGAGAGGTGCAGGGCTCTGGCAAAATGGAGTTACCGAGTCTCCCCACTCCCTCCTGGTAGTTTGATGGTGTGACGTCTGGTTAAAATGGATTTGGTTGCCTGGAGCTATGGTCAAGGCCATGGTGATGAAGATGAGGAACATAATGAGCTGAAGAGACTGACTTTGTTCAGGGCATTTTGATACACTCGCTGGCTTCGTTCCCTCCTCCTGCCCTGTGACCCTGAGACCTTGCCCACTCCCAGGGCCTCCTGACCTCTGACCTGACAGTAGGGCACTCTTCTGGTTGCAGCTGCCCCAGGAGCAGCTTTCCTGGCACCCCTCCTGTCATCCCAGGTTCTGATGGGTCAACACTTCCCATTTGTTTGTGTTTCTCAAACTGACTGCGGGCTTCTCAGCACCCAGAACACAGTAGGTGCTCAGTAATTGGCAGGCGAATAAGTGAGCCTAACTCATCTCCCAAAAGCTGGTGTGGTGGGATGGAAAGAGCCTTAGATTGACGTGGCCAGCTAGTTTCAGATCTAGCTCTGCAGCATGTTAGCTGCGTGACCACAGGCAAGCCACTCAGCATCTCCCGCCGGTCTCCTGAGCTGTCAACTGTGTGGGGGTAGGGTGGGAACGTGAGATGACCTCTAAAGCCTAGGAGTAAACCAGCCTCCAACTCTCAACTCTGCCTTTTGCAATGGAGCAATTTTGTCAATATCTGGAGACATTTTTTGGTTGTAAGAGTTGTGGAGGGGGAGGGGCTATTGGCATCTAATAGGTAGGTGGAGGCCAGGGATGCTGCTAAAAATCTGTGTACAATGCATAGGACAGCCCCACAACAAAGAATATTCTATCCCAAAACATCAGTCGTGCCAAGGCTGAGAAACCCTATTTAGCTATTCAATGTCTCCAAACCTCCGTTCTCTCAATTGACAGATGGGATAATCATCCACCTCAGGTGGTTTGCCTCAAATTGTCTTTGCAACAAGGTAAGGTATGAATGAACAGCACAAGGTTAGTAAGAGAATTAAATGAAATAACACAGGTGACAGTGGAGCTTACAGGGTTGGGGTTTCCTGCCGGTGAGCGTGGACTCCTCTATGCCTGCCTCCTGAGGAGACAGCGGGCCAGGGAGGGGCAGCCAGAATTCTGTGCAGCCCCTGCGAATCCTGCCTCCCCTCAGAACTCTCAAGGAGATATAGATAGTGTGGTTAAATAACAGAGGAAGTAACAAGTATAATAAATAGATCACTAAGACCTAATGATACATCATTATAATCCTGTGCTGTCAGCATCTTCTAGGCCCAGGGACTGTGTCAGGAGATTTGGGGTTTAATCTACAGCACGTCAGCCTATTAATATTTAATTCCAAGTATCGAGGTAGCGGGAAGGTAGGGAGCTGAGCAATGGCTCCACTCAGAGCCTGGGTAAGTGCCTCAAACTTTTCTTTCCCACACAAGGGCAAACACACCTCCTACCCCGCCCCCCCCGCCCCCCCCCCCAGCCTGTTTCTCAAGTACAGGCACTGAGCAATAGGACATAGAATCACAAACAGTGAGAATGGGGGAGACCCCTGCACTTACTTGCTTGTGTTTCTAAACAAGGACACCACTGGCACCTGGAGAGCGTAGGTCTTCATTGTGCAGGCACATAGGTCCCTGCCCTAACAGGGACCTAACAGCTCCTCTCCCCCATTTTACAGATGTGAAAACAGGCCCAGACTGGGGAGGAGGCTGCCCAAGATTGCACGGCTCTGGCTGTGACCCACCCACCCTTCGAGATTCTCCCTCAGAATTGCAACTTGGGTCTGGAAAGAGCAGGGAGGCTCAGCCTCTGAGAATTTGCCTGTGCTTTTGTTGGGTCCAGTTGGTCAACAAATGGTCTCACCCACTGGATAGTCACTTTATCAGCTGGAACAGTTTCTGGCAGCTGCTGCTCCATCTCTGCCCCAGACCTGCTGCTTAGTAAACTCGGGAACAACCCTGTGGCCTGTCAGCTCCCCTACTTCTCTCTCCTTCTTCTCCGTGTGGGTGGGAGCATGAGGAGCAGACTTGGGGGCCACGGGCCGTTCCTGGCAGGTCCTTGCTTTACATCAAGCCTTTCCATTGCTAAAGGGTGGTCCTGGGGACCTTGGCCCAGGCTCTAGTACAGGCTGGGACAGCTCAGGGTCAGTGGATTCCAGATAATTTCCTAACCTTTGACCTTCTCTTCAGCGGCCATTCCTCCTCCTCCTCCTCACTGAGTCTCAGGACTCCCATCTGTGGAATGGGAGGAACCATCTCTGCCTCCCCAGTCTCAAGCCCAGCATCTTCCCACTCATCCCCCAGAGAGGACCAGTGAGAAAGCAGATTACTACAAGGATGATAGTTCTCACCTGCTGGGTTTTTTTTTTTTTTTTTAAGGGCCTGTAATGAGCCCCGCCACTCCAAAATAATTAAATCAGAAGGTCCAGGTGTGAAGCCCAGGCATGTGTTTTTTTATAACCTCTAGAGTGATGCTTATGAGCTGCTAGGCCGAGAACCACTGTCTGAGGGAGCAAATCCTCATCATCAGCAGGGAGGGGGCTCTGGTCACTATGGAAGGACCACCCTTGTCAACACTGCTGACAGCTCTCCCTGTGCCCAGGTCTGGGTGGGACGCCAGGTGAGACGTCATGTGGGGAAACAGGACAGCTGCTCACCAGAACACACTCCAGCTCCCCCACTGCAGCCCACAGAGACTCTAGGGCTAATGGAGGAGGGTTGACAGAGGGTACCAAAACCTGCTTAAATGGAAGTGGTGGGAAAAAAAGTGGTCAGCCGAGTTGTTGTTCCTAATCAAGAAAGTCGGTAAAGGCATAAAAACACAGGTGCGCCTTTCATAAACAATCTTCAGGGACTCAGAAATGTACTTGGACACCAATGTTCATAGCAGCATTATTTGCGATAGCCAAAAAAGGAAGAAACTACCCAAGTGTCCATCAAGAGATGAATAGATAAACAAAATGTGTCATACTTATACAAGAGAATACTCTTCAGCCACAAAAAGGAATAAAGGATACATGTTACAACATGAGGAACCTCAGAAATGTTATGCTTAGTGAAAGAAGCCAGACACAAAAGGTTAATGTTAAATGATTCCACTTATAGAAATATCTAGAATAGACAAATCCGTAGAGACAGAAGTAGATCAGAGGTAACCGGAAGTGGGGAGGGAGTGGGGAGTTATTGCTTAATTGTTCCAGAGTTCCTGTTTGGGGTGATGGAGGAGTTTGGGAACTAGCGGTGATGGCTGCACAACATTGTGAGCATAACGAAAGCCACAGAATTAATCACACATTTAAAAATGATGAAAATGACAAAACGTATGTTACATATCTTTTATCATGTAGAAAGTGTTCTAAATAAATAAATTATCTTAACTGAAGAAAATAAAATTATGTGAAATTGGGCCAGTCATGGAAAACCTGGGATCTATGACCACCATTCACACATAAACCAATCCCTGAAAAAATGAGTCTCTCTGTCCCTGGTTGATGTGGCTTAGCGGATTGACTGCCAGACATCGAAGCAAAGGGTCGCTGGTTCGATTCCCAGGCAGGGCACATGCCTGGGTTGTGGGCCAGGTCCCCAGTGGGGGGGAGGGGCACATGAGAGGCAATAACACATTGATTTTTCCCTCGCTCTCTTTCTCCCCAACTTCCCCTCTCTAAAAAATAAATAAATCTTTTTTTTTAAAATTAGTTTCTCTGCTTTCTTGTCTTTTTGTGAATTATCCAACGTGGCTGTTTGAGCTGGCTGCCAGGATCCCTCTTCCATCAACACCAGACAAACCCATACTCAGAAGGAAGCAGGGGTTAGGGGCCCAGACACCCAGTCTCTCCCTAGCTGTGTAACTTTGGAGAAGCTATTTTACCTCACTAAGCCTCTGTTTCCTGATCTGCAAAATGCACATAATAATAGCACTGTCTGCAAATGGATTGTTGGGAGAATTAAAGGAGAACATTTATTTTACGCCCTTATCTCATGGCCAGGCAGGCTTTAACTGCTCAACCAACTGTAGTTACAAATCTGAAAGCATGTCTGTGAAGAAGGGAGTGGGGAAGCCACTCCCCTTTGTGGGGAGCCCAGAGCACACAAGGCCTGGGCCCCAAAGTCTGGAGAAGTCAGCTGGGAGAATCCCCGGCTGGGAACAGGACAAGACAGGCCGCACACTTCTGGGTGCCTCAAAGCCCCAACTAGTTGCTCAAAGAAGATACATCTACTTGAAATATCAGCCAAAGCCAAGTATAATTAGGAAGGAACATCTATGACAGAAAAAAAAAAGTGCATGAGGGGTGACATTTCAAGGCCGGATTGGGAAGAGTTTGTGACTATCTGTGAAAGAATGCAAAATTCTGTTGTAATTTTAATGATGATGGTTTTTGTTCACCTTCAACAGGGTCGATTGACTCACAGCAGAATTGACTCTACCACATTTCTGTCACTGCTGGGGAATGAGGTGTTTTCAAGTGTGTTTTCTAGATAACTGAAGCTTATTCCTGTGAAATCTAACTTCTTTTCCCCATTTAATCACTCTGGGGAGGGGGAAGGCGGAACGGGATGTCTTTGGAACGGATTACACACTCACCTGCTTCCTTAATCGGAACACAGCATCAGGCAGGAGTAAGGGGGGCTTGAGTGTGGTTGGTAGGGCACGTGCGTGTCTCACTCGAGATGGACAGCAATTTGAACATTTCACCTACAATGTCCTATGGCATGCTTGAGTGTGATACTGTTGTGTTACAGAATTACATGCTTATAATTTTGTAATAAAAGGTTTTTGTAATAACAAGGGGCATTATTTGTGCCGGACCCTGTATTTTAAATTGGATATGAGGGCCTATTTGCTCCCATATTCATGGCTGCAAGCTGCTTTGCTTTTCGGTCGACAAGTGTTTTGTCTGTTTCCTTGGTGTCCTACTGTGGCATAGCACTCTTGGTGCTTATTTGTAGGGACCCCATAAAACACACACATGCAAGGACACAAACATATGTGCACACTCACACACCAGTCTGTGGTCTGAGAACCCACATTGTCAGGACTGTGCTTACCTGGGCTTGTCTAATGCCCTTCCCCACCTGACTGTACACTCCAGGAGGGCACCAGCAGGCGCTTGCTCACTGTTTGTTGAAGGCACCAGTAGGAGAATGAAAGCACATAGAAGTTAGTGGTAGGTGAACGGGTTTTGAATGCCACCTTGGATGTTCTTTAGACAATGACCGTAATTAACCTCATTCTCTTCCCCCCAATATTTCCTCTTCCCCTCGTATATCCTGTAAAGAACGTGATACCTTCTTTCCTTCTGATGCGTAGCATTCCATTGTGTAAATGAACCATAGTTTTTTGATCCACTCACTTACTGATGGGCGCTTACTTAAGTGGCAGGAAAATGGAAACATCTGATCTGTACTTGAACAACAATTTAGAAAATGCAAAAAAAAAGAGTGTGATACCAGTATCCACCCAGCAGTCTACACCGGAGCTGGAACACTGTCCCTCTTCTTCCTTCCCTCAGCAGCCTGTCAATCACCAAGTCCTTGCTGCTTCTACCTCATAAATGCGGCTAGAATCTTGTCCCCTTCTGTCCATCCCAGATGCTGCTGCCTTAGTCAAGGCCTCCACCATCTGTTTCCTTATTATAACAACTGGTTCCCCTGACACCAGTCCCGCTGTCACTCGTGCCCACAAATCTATTCTCATCAGTTCTTTCTACAGCCACACCTAATTGTGTCGGTCCTTGGCTTAGAACACATTCAGAGTTTCTTGGTGCTGGTAGGAAGCCCACACCCCAAACATGGCTCACAAAGCCCTTGGACCTGGCACCCTACCCAGGAATCTGCCTTACCTTGCACCTTGCTCTCCCTTAAAGCTTACAGTCCAGACACACCTTTTGGTTTCATTTTCTCTCATGCTGCACTGTATCCCACCTCCAAGCTTTTACATCCATTCTTTCCTCTGCCTAGGTCCATTCCCCACCTGCACCCCTCCTTCAGTCCACCTCTGTGAGGACATCTTCCCAAACCCCCCCAGTCTGGCTTCAGACCCTCCTATGTCTTCCTCTAATGCCCTGAAAGACCCCTAATAGAGCCCTTTACCTAATGCCTTCAATGCTGTTTCAGTGGCTCCTTCCCCACTAGACTGTACACTCCAAGAGGGCAGGACACTTGGTGGTACTAGTGGGTGCTTGGTAAATGTTTGTTGAAAGGTCAAGTATAAGAACAAAAGTATGCAGGTGTTAATACTTGGACTTCGTGACCATGTTCCAGCTCCTTATCAGGGGCATAGTTGCACTTCCTACTGGGTTTTGGCTGATAAGCAAAGCATAACCCTGTGCCCCAGGTTGCGCCAAGGACAACCTGGCTTTGGACTCCAATGGTCTAAGATAGAGTCATGACCCTGACAATGAGGGAAATCCCTTGTTGTGGGTCCTGGGGTTGTTCCCAGTGATGAGCAGAGAGGATGGCTTCTTTTCTGTAGTCTCTCTGCCTTGTGCTTTGCAGCTGCCACCTTGTCCCCAATGGTACCTCTAAGTTTCCTTCTTCAGAGTCATCATTCAGAAAGAGTCCCATTTGCCTGCAGTGGAGAGAGCTGGAGCCAGAGATCTGGGCTTCCCCTTGATTATAACCCGGGACAATCCCCTAAGCCCTCTGACTCCTCATTTCCTCATCTGTAAAATGAGAAATAACAAACTAGCCCACAGGGTTTTAATTGTCACAAGTGAGCATTTAAAATGCGGTTGCTGTTATTATTACATGGAGTCACATCACATGTGTACGCAGCACATGTTCTTTATCCACTCACCCATCAATGAACACTTACATTATTTCCATATCTTGGCTGTTGTAAATAATGCTGCAATGAGCATGGGGGTGCAGGCATCTTTTCAGGTTCATGTTTTCATTTCTTTCAGATAAATACCCAGAAGTGAAATTGCTGGATCACATGGTAGTTCTGTTTTTAAGTTTTTAAGGAACCTCCATACTGTTTTCCATAGCCTCTGCACCATTTTACATTCCCACCAACAGTACACAAGGGCTCCTTTTTCTCCACATCTTCATCAACACTTATTATTTCTTGTCTTTTTGATAATAGTCATTCTAATAAATGTGATAACTCACTGTGGTTTTGATTTGCATTTCCCTAATGATCAGTGATGTTGAGCACATTTTCATGTACCTATTATTTATCTGCATGTCTTCTTTGAGAAAATGTCTATTGAGAACCTCTTTTCATTTTTTAATTAGATTGTCAGCTTTTTTTTTTGCTGTTGAGTTGTACAAGTTCTTTGGATATTAACCCTTGTCAGATATAACTTACAAATATTGTCTCCCGTTTGGTAGGTTGTCTTTTCATTGTATTGATGGTTTCTTTTGCTGTGCAGAAGCTTTTTAGTGTGCTGTCATTTCATCTCTTTATTTTTGCTTTTGTGTCTAGTTTCAAAATGAAGACTTTAGTTTGTATTTAGTTTTGCCTTTGCTTTTAGTGTCAAATCCAAAAAAATCATCACCAACATTGATGTCAAAGGAACTTACTCACCACCCATGTTTTCTTCTAGGTGTTTTATGGTTTTAAATCTTACATTCAAATCTTTAATCCATTTGAGTTAATTTTTGTGTGTAGTATAAGATAGTAGTCTAGTGTCATTTTTTCATGTGGCTGTTTTCTCAACACCATTTATTGAAGAGACTGTTCTTTCCCCATTGTATATTCTTGGCTCCTTTGTTGTAAATTAGTTTACCATATGTGTATGGGTTTATTTCTGGACTCTTTCTCTGTTCTACTGACTCCTATGTGTCTGTTTTTATGCAATACTATACTGTTTGTATTCTTAACGTTTTGTAATATAGTTTGAAATGAGGAAGCACGATGCCTCCAGCTTTGTTCTTCTTTCTCAAAATTCCTTTGGCTATTGGACTTGTTTTGTGCCTCACTCATGGTAGTACAAGGTGTAAAATGCAGAGTGAGGCTCACTCATAATTTGGCGGCTCAGTTTGTATGTGTGAATATTTGGGGCATGGATAAAGAAGGGATGAAGCATAATAGGGTGATTAGGATTCCAGGGCTAGGATGGTGCTATCTACCGAAGGATGACAGACAGACAGGCTCCATGACATTGATCGTTTGACTCTAGTCAGTAAGTGGGAGGCACATGCAGGGGGGGTAGTATCCCCCAAAGATCTACTCACTAGCTTCTCTGGAAACTTGTGCTCTTGTTTTTATTTTGTTTGTTTGTTTTATCCTCACCTGAGAATGTTTATTGATTTTAGAGAGAGAGGAAGGGGGGCGGGGAGAGAACCATCAGTGTGAGAGAGAAACATCAATTAGTTGCCTCCTGTATGCACCCCGATTGGGCACACACCCACAACCTAGGTATGTGCCCTGACTGGGGATCAAACCCTAAAGCTTCTGGTGTACAGGATGATGCCCCAGCCTACTGAGCCACCTGGCCAGAGTGAACCTTATGCTCTTGTACATGCCCAACATGCGAATGCCACTGTCTCTTTGCTCATGCTGAGCCTTCCCCAATAACACCTTCGCAATCCTACTCCCTGCCCTCTTTCCCTAGAAGCACTGGAGCACAAAGGTCAATTAATCTTCATATTGTCTTCAGGCAGTAGGGTGACCAGCCATACCAAATTGCTGAGGGATTTCTCAGAATATGGCACTTTCATTGCTGAAACTGGGATGGTCAGTCACCATGATGGGCAGACAAGTGAGGCATCTTTTACAGCTCCCTCCAGGCACCTTCTTTTCCAGGAAGTCTTGCTTGGCCTTAGCTAGGTACAATCTTTCTGCCCATTGAGCATCTCCTAGAATGTTGTGTGTGCCTGTCCATGCCTGAACTCCACATTTATCCCTTCTCCAGGACTTGAGTGAGTGAGGCAAGAGTTTGAGGGCATCCTGTTGTTTTGTGTCCTGTGTGCACCAGGTGGGGTGGCAGTGGGCTGGGGGACCTACCTGGGCTCTGCCGTTCAGCCGCTCTCCACAGTTGTAGAGTGAATTTTTGCAGAGCTGGCTCGCATATCACTCTTTGAAACATTTAATTACACATTAAGATCTTGAAGGCTATCTGTCCCCTCCCACGGAAACATTTCTTTTTCTTGTTCCTTCTGAAGTTGGCTGCTTGAAAAGTAATGAAATTGAACTGAGGATGAAGCAACCAGGGGTGTAGACATTAATGAAAGGGAAAAGCAGCAGGAGAGAGACAGGAAGGGTGACAAAAATATGGAGCCCAGGGAGGGGTGGGGATTTAGAAGACATGTTCCTGGAGAGTGAGGTGCAAGAGGTGAGAAAACTAATGAGTCTGGGAAGGAGGGGGAAAGGGGCAGGAATGATAGAGAGACGGGCTGGGCTGGGCTTGGGAGGTACCACGAAGAGGAGAAGGGCCACAGAGAAGAGGTGTGGCAACCCTAGGAAGAAGGGCCTGGCAGAGTGGAACAGAGACAGCCAACCAAGAGTTTAGCAAAGGCTGAGGGAGGTTTGCTGGAAGTTTCAGAATTTCAGTGCAGGAGAAAGGGCTTCAGGAGGCATTGGTTGGAATGGAATGGCCCTAACTGAGAGATGCCTTAAAGAAACAAGCTTCTTACCTTGTGTGTTTGATTGTTCTGATGGCTTGGGGAAGAGCTGATGGAGATTTCAGGAGGCACCAAATCTTCCACCCAGATGCCCCTTGCTGCCTCCTGTAGAGAAGTACGATGCAGACAAGGAAGGCAGCTTGGGCTTAGATACCCCATGCCCATCCCAAGGAGAGCCCACAGGGTCCCTCAGCCCTGACCTGCTCCTCTTCTGCAGGCTGCGACAGTGACCACTGGGGACCCCATTGCAGCAACCGGTGCCAGTGCCAGAACGGTGCCCTGTGCAACCCCATCACCGGCGCCTGCGTGTGTGCCGCTGGCTTCCGAGGCTGGCGCTGTGAAGAGCTCTGTGCTCCCGGCACCCACGGCAAGGGCTGCCAGCTACAGTGTCAGTGCCACCATGGTGCCAGCTGCGACCCCCGCACTGGCGAGTGCCTCTGCGCACCCGGCTACACTGGTGTCTAGTGAGTAAAGTGGCTGCGGGGGTGCGGAAGGGAGGGCAGGTCCAGCTGACCTCTTGGCAGCTGTGTGGTCCCCACCTGCTCCTTGCAGGTGGTAACAGATGAAAGGTCAGGATAGTCCTGGCTGTAAAATATACTCTCTGACCCTCAGTTCTGCAGAAGCTAAATGCCCAGACCTTGTCCAGGCCCTGGGTGACTGGCGCAAGCTGAGACTGTGCATGGATGGGCGCTCCCATGGCCAGAAGAGCTCATTAAACTCCTCCCAGGAGTCCCTTCCTGGTCAGGGCCCAGACCTTGGCGTGTAATTCTCTTCTGATCACAACCCAAATGCCTCCTGGGTTCTGGACCTTTCAGGCCATTTAAAATAGAGTATGAGGGTGGGGGCAGGCAGGGGACTGGGGGGAGGAGAGCCTGGCCAGATATCATGCATGGATTTGGGTAGTTTACTCTGCCTGTTCCTCTCCCTTACCTCCTCTTCTCAGACCCCAAACAGCCCCTCACTCCAGTTCTCTGGAGAGTCCACATTGGCAGGAGACCTCTAAGACTGCTTTGTTGAGACCTCCTGAGAGGCAAGACTGAAGTCCCCCCCCCACACACACACAGAAGGCTCAGTGGCCTCTCCAAGCAGCCTCCCCAGCAGCCCCAGATCCTGGGAGGGCACCCAAGGACTCTAGCCACAGATACCTCCTCTACTGAGGGTGCTCCCTGCCCCCACGTCTGGCCAGCTGCAGGGCTGACTCCAGCTAGAAGCCAGGGCCGTTGGACTAAGACCCAAGGCCAAGACACCATGCCCATTCCTATACATGAGCCTTTGGTGGTAACTGAGAGCCTTCCAGAGCCTGGGGGTGGGGTAATAATACCCCATATTCTCCCTCTCTCTGAATTTAGGCAGATTCTTGAAGGCAGGATCCATGGCCACTTCTTGGTGTCTCTGCCCATGCTGTTCCTTCTGCCTGGCCTGCCTTTCCTCCCATTCTCCTGGTGAGACTAACTTCAAGACTCCAGTGAAATGTCTTCCTCTCGGGGAAGCCTTCCTCAGCTCTCCCTCCCCAGAACACTCTCTTCACACCGAAAGCACTTAAGTCATTCCACAAGTACTGGCCCAAGCACATGTTCCAGTTCATTTTCTCTGAGCCCTGCTTCCCCCGCCTGGCAGGAAGCAGGGCTTCATCTCAGCTGACCTGGTGCCTCGTACAGTTCACATTGACTGTGAACTCACTAATTCCTCAGGAGCCCTGGAGCGTTGTGACCAGCAGCACTGGGGCCCTGCCACCTGGTCCAAGTGCCGCTACCTCTAACACCTCTGTTTCCCCATGCAGCTGCGAGGAGCTGTGCCCGCCTGGGAGCCACGGGGCTCACTGTGAGCTGCGCTGCCCCTGCCAGAATGGGGGCACCTGTCACCACATCACTGGCGAGTGTGCCTGCCCCCCAGGCTGGACGGTAGGTGGGCCTGGCGGATCTGGGTGGGGCACTGCAAGAGGTCTGAGCCTCACTCACTCACACACACCCTGGAGGGCTAAAATGTCCTCTCTCACCCTGAGTTCCCTCCCTCCTGTTTATGGTCATGGGCATCATTAGACATTGCCAGTGGTGCCATGGACACTTTGAATCCCAGGTCTGCCATCTAAGTGCTGTGTGACCTGAAGCAAGTTACTTAACCTCTCTGAGCCTGTGGTCCCTCATATGCAAAGTTGTGGAATTCTTCTCATAGAATGGGTGTAGGTAGTTACTTAAGCTGCCATTAGCTCTGGGCCAGAAGTGGCAGAAAGGGCATGGAATAAGGAGAGGGGAGGTGGGGAGACAGCAGTGTATGGATCACCTGCACTTACAGAACTTCAGATTCCTAGCCTCCACCCCCTACATTCAGATTCTGTGGGCCCCAGAATCTGCACTTAATGAGTGCTCCTGGTGCTTCTGATGCAGCCTCAGCCAATCCAGATCTTGTGTCTGGGAACCACCCTATGGGAAAGGCGGTGGGATTTATAACTTCACAGGCCTAGATTCAGGTCTCACATTCAATGCTGACCCTGAAAAAAAACCCTCAGTTACTCTGGTCTCTGCCTTCCCTCCTGCAAAACTGGCACAACAGCAGCCAGCCCTGCCCTTCCTAGCTGCGATGGTTGGCAGGAGGCTCAGGTGAGACAGAGCATGTCCAAAGTTCCTTGAAAACTCAAGTGCTCTGCTTGTTCGTGTTGCCTGGGTGCCTCAGATGATCCACGAGCCTCCTTTAGCCAACATGGCCCACCCTTCAGTGCCCCTCCCCACTGTCCACAGACCCCAGCTCCTCAGAAGTAGAGAATCACTAACTTTCCTGTCTCAGGGGAAGCTCAGTGACATGGCTGGCTGCCTCACCCTGGGGCCCAAGCTTCGCAAAGCCAAGGAGGACAGGCTGCTGAGCAGTAGCAAGATATTTCAGGAGGCTGTGAACATCTCGGTCACGAGGGGCAGACAGGAGGGACCTCTGCAGGGCCCATTGACACAGAGACCTGCCAAAATTTTTTAGGGCAGGAAAGGACCTGGGGGATCATCTGGTCCAGCAGCACCCAAACCTGGCTGCACACCAGAGCCACAGCGGGCTGGGGTTGAATGCAGATTCCTAGGCCCCACCAGAGACTTTCTGGGGCCCAGGGATCTCTATTTTTAATAAGCTCCCCAGATGATTGGGAGGCAGCCAGCTGTGTCTGCACCTCCGCATTTGGAAATAATTGATCGAGACCATAGGATTTCCTTCCATGTTTCACTGAATCCTTGAGTTTCTTGGGGGTGAGAGTAGGGGTGGGAAGCCTAATAATTAAGACTCTGGCTCCCACACACTCCCTTTTTCCATTTTAATCCACACATACTTTGTCTATTGAGATTCTAGGTAAGATTTCACATAAAAACAGGGTCTCCCAGCTTCAAAAGGGTTGAACACCATTGGTCTGTTAATATCTTCCTTTCTCAGGTGAGCAAACTGAGGCTAAGTGACCTACCTGCCCGAGGTCACAGTGCTGGTTGAGAGGGAGGTGAAGCTAGAGTCCAGGTGTAATGACTCCTGAATCCCAACCCTTGCTGTCTGTCTGTCCATCTATCTGTCTCTTCTGAGGAGGACAAAAGGGCTGCTGCTGCCTCTCCCGCACCTGCCTGCTCCTCCCGCCCTGACACAGGCTCTGGAAAGACCCTCTCCTCTGTAGCCAGCTTCCAGAGCCCCGGCACCCTCTGGCTGGGTCCTCAGAGGCCCAGTGGCAGACAGCGAGGTCAGATCAGGGCAATTAGGTCAGGTCAGGGCGGAAAGAACAGGCCAAGGCGGGCCCTGTGCCTGTAGAGTCCCCTCTAGAGAGGCTGATGGATTGAAGCAGGGGAAGAGGGGACACTAACACACGGGGACATTTGTTTTTCTCCCTAGCACAGTGAGAGGTTTGCTCCTCCAGAAGATAGGAAACTCTGTCAGTAGACGCTTTGGATTTGGGGACTTTATGTTTTTAATTTTATTGTAGACAATTGCATTTCTATTTTTGACACAGCATTTAACTTGCAGATTTGTATGAATTATTAATACCCCTCGTGCATGCAGAGCCCCAGTATCCTGAAGCTGAAGTTCAGGCCTGAGGTCCCTCCCAAGGAAGGCTGGGGACAAGGGGAGCATGCTGGGCAGAAAGGTCCTACCTTTACCATCCTCTGGGGCCTCACTTTCTTGTTGGCCCCAGGTAGCTTCAGCCACGCCCAGAGCTCTAAAGACTGCAATTGCTATCTGCACGGTGCAGCTCCACAAAGATCAGGGGCATTGTGCAGAGCTGGGAGGAGCTTCCAGGAACTCTGGCCCTCCCAACCCCTGGCCACCAGGCCCCGAGTATGCCCACAGGACACTCCACTTGCCCAGCTCTGCTGAGCCCATTCCAGTGGGGGGCTTTACAAAAAGCCTGGGGAATTATTTCCTCTCTGTTTCTGGGCTCTCAGACCTTTCAGAGGAGAGGAACCAGGTGTGAGTAGCTTGATGAGAGCAGGTACTGCAGACAGCCATGGAGCGGGGAGGAGGTGTGATCACCCCCTTAGGAGTTCCCAATCTGATGGTGGAGGCTGGATACAGCATGTGCTACACACATGCACAGATGCACACACATGAAAACAGCGGGCCTGAGGAGCTGAGAAACAGAATCAGGTGTCAGGGGGGCCAAAGAGAGGTATTTGGATCTGAGGTCCTAGGGCCACAGAAGCTCAGGTTTGAGAAGGGTGATTCATGAGACTCCACGCCCTGGCCTGTGGCCTGGATCGTTTCCACAGCAGCCACGCCACCCCACTGTTCACTGTTCGCCAAGGGTGTCTATGTTGCCGGAGACCACAGTGGTAACCAGTAATGCCTTTGGTGCTTGGACAGGCTGAGCTGTACCCCTGGTACGGTCTTCAGTCCTGTCAGCATCGTGGCCTCCAACTTTCTAATGCTCCATGTAGCCATGGTCTCTTAAAGTGAAGCTGGTACCCAGAACAGTGGTACTGATGAACAGGTCCAGCCAATCAGAGAGGAGCAGGGCTATTGCCTCGCCTCATCTCCAGGCCCCTAGATGCCCCACAGCCCGAGGTCCCACTACAGTTGGAGGCCCGTAGGGCAGACATGTTAGGGCTGTCAGGACATAGCAGCACAGACGGAGCGGCCTAAACAACAGAAATTTACTTCCTCACAGTTGTGGAGGCCAGAAGTCTGAGACCAAGGTGTTGGCAGGGTGGGTTCCTTCTGATGCTTCTCTCCTTGGCTTGTAGATGGCTGTCCTCACAGGGACTTCCCTCTGTCCCTGTCTGTGTCCTGATTTCCTCTTCTTATGAGGACAGCACTCATATTAGATTAGGGCCAACCCTAATGACCTCATTTTAACTTTATTACCTGTATAAAGGCCCTGTCTCCAAATACAGTCACACTCTGAGGTGCTGAGAGTTAGGACATCTCAACTTGGGGGAACACAGTTCAGCTCATAAAAGCAGGAGAGAAATCGTAAGGCCCCAGCCCTCTCTTAAGCTGACACTTTCCTGCCTGCTCTCTCCCCGAAAGGCTGTTCTCCTTACCAGCAGTCATTGGCTGGTCACGTGGTCCTCTTCCACTCTTCCCAGTCCTGGGTTGTACTGGGCTCCTACCACATGCCACCTCTTCAGATGTCTACTTCGGTGGAATTAATATTAATTAAAGGCCTGTTCTTTAAGATACCATTCCTTCACATCTCTAATCTCACTTAATCTTTACAAACACCTGGGAGACCCAGGGTTACCACTCCCATTTTACAGGCGAGGAAACTGAGACTCAGATCAATCATACAACTTGTCTTAGCTCAGCCATCTGAGAAGACATAGAACTGGGATTCAAACCCAAGTCCTGACTTTGAGTCCAGTGTTCTTTCCACCACACCAGGCAGTAGGCCTTTCAAGGTATTAAATTCTTTAAGGCCCCAGGAGCTCAAGCCCAAGGAGGAACCTAAGGGTTTAGAGACCTGGATTGCCTGCAGTTGGGGAGTACCGAGAAGTCTCAAGAATGACTGATTTCCCCAGGAAATGTTGGAAGGAAGTATCCCATGCACCCAACTTTCCTACTGGTCTTCTCGAGGGGCTTGGTCGTGTGGTTATGTGTGTGCAAGTACATGAGGGTCCCACAGTGCTCCATGATGGGAGGTAGGAGGTATAAGCACAACCCCCCAAGAAGGCTCAAAATGTTTTTTTTAGGGTCAGAGCTTCCTTGTCTACCAGGACTGCAGAGGACTGACTCAGAGGATGGCCAGAAAGACTCCTCTCTCCCCTCAAGAATCCCTAAGCTTGTGGGGGGCAGTGAGAAATGCAGGCCCCTGTGACCACCTCTAGGGGGAAGAGGGACCTCTCGTCTGAGTAGCTTTTCCCCGCTGCTCTCCTCGAACACATGCTCTTCTCTCTGTCCCTCGCTCCCTCTCCCAGCACCCGCCTCAGATCCTCACCGTCTGACTTACATAAGGAGCTGAAAGGCCTCCCACTTAATTCATTACAAGTAAATTGAATGATATTGAAAGATGTCTCTGGTCAGCAGATTTTCCTGACTAAACTAGCTTCCTCAGGCTTGGCAATTATTGGTGCTTAATAATTGTGTGTTGAACTAATTGATTAATTAATTGCGGGAGAATACTTGATCTCCATTAGGGATATAACTATCCCTTGTGGGAGAGAGGCTGGAAGGGCAGCAAGAGGCAAGAGCAGGTTATAATTTCTGTTTGCTAAAGATTTAAGATTCATATTATAATTTTAAAAGTTATCTAATACCACAAGGCTAATACTAGGAGGAAGGGAAATTCATCCCCTGTACCACTCATAAATCCCATCCCCAAAAGGCAACCTCATTCCAGTTTTTTAGTTTCTTCTGGTATTTTCCTCCATATTTCTTTATAACATGCTTTACTGCCATTTCCTTTTTCCAATGTAGACATTTATCGAATCTATTGATTTCCTCCTAATGCAGAATAAAATTCAGCTCTAACACGCACGCACGCACGCACACACCACCCTTCTCCCACCCTCTGAAAGGAAATTGCTTTCTTTTCAGATGAAAACTGAAAGGAATTGTTTTACTACAATTTTTGATCAAATCACTTCTAATGTTTAGCTACATATGACCACATAGGCACTGTTGCTAATTTATCCCTACAGCTCCCTGCGGAACTCTAAAATGCTCTCAGTAAAGTCAGACGCATCAGCAATCTCTTGTCTTGGCTTTGCTTTCCACCTTGCTCTGGAGGCCGCACACCCAGGACCCTGCCTGCTGCTGTTCCGCTGCACAGTCGTCCTGCGGGGACTTCCCTCCCCCACCATCCTGGAACTCCTTCCACCCCTCTTCTGTCGGAGTCCCTGTTTCCAGGAGCCCACGTCTTTCTTTTTCTTGGATAATTCTTTTTTATGGGAAAAAGAAAAAACCTCCAGTAACTTCCTGAGAAAGTGTTCATGGAAATTTAATTTTTTTAAGCTGTTCAAATCTGAAAATGTCTTCACTGAATCCCCCATCTGAGTGTTAATTTAGCTGGGTGTAGAATTCTAGATTGGAAATTATTTTCCTCCAAATTTTGAAGGCATCATTTCATTGTCTCCTAGTTTCTAGTTAAAAAAGTCTAATACACTTTTTAAAAAAGATTTTATTTATTTATTTTTAGAGAGGGAAAGGGAGGGAGAAAGGGAAAGAAACATCAATGTGTGGTTGCGTACCGAGTACCCCCTACTGGGGACCTGGCCAGCAACCCAGGCATGTGCCCTGACTGGGAATTGAACCGGTGACCCTTTGGTTCTTAGGCTGGCGCTCAATTCACTGAGCCACACAAGCAGGGCAAGAAGTCTAATACACTTTGGATGTCTATTCTTTGGTACATGACTTCATCCATAGAAATGTAAAATTTTGCAGTGATAGGCCTAGTGCCAATCTCCTTTCACTCTTTGTATTGGATACCCCATATGCACTTGCAATTCAGAAATCAATGCTTTCCACCCTTCTATTCTGGGAAACTTTCTTGTTTTATATTTCCCATTTAATTCACTTACCTCCATTTTTCGGTTCTGTTCTCTGGAACCCCTGTGAATTAGATGTCACAACTCCTGGACTGACCCTGGAATTTTATTATATTCTCATTCTCTGTCTCTGCCTCTCCTTCTGTCCCCACTTCCCCTTCTGCTTTGTAGGAGATTTCTTTACCTTTATCTTCCAGCTGTTATATTACAATTTTTAAAAAGTTCTGTCATCTTATTTTTACTTGTTAAGGACTCTTTACTGTTCTTTGGATATCCTATTTTAGCCCTCTGTTTTTTCATGGATACAAATGTCTTCATATAACTGCATAAGGATGTTTGCTTTCACCACAACAGAGGCTTTTTCTTCTGTTTTCTTTGCTCCCTGCATTGTTCCTTTCCTCTATTTGTTGGCTTTGTTCTTCTGCCACATTCGAGCCTTCTTGTTAGAAGTCTTCTAACAAGTCTTCTTCATGTTAGCATCTTTTTTCATGTTAGAGTTTAATTTCAGATATCTGGTGCTCCTTGGCCACCTGTTCATATTTTACCATAAGCCTCAGAAAAGCTGGTTGGAAACCTGGGGGTAGGTTTTTCGACCGATGGATCCTCAAATATCAAGTATAGGTCTTTCCTCTTGAGTTCTCGGTGTCCCCAGAAAGGAATCCTCCAGAATGCTGCCCTAGGGAGTACGGTCCAGGAATCTGCATCTAGGAGCCGTGCGCAGAAGAGAGCAGAGGGTCTGGTCATAGAACAGGCAGAGTTCTGCAGCATCTCCATTTCTCATGGGACCCCCACCCTCAGCTTGGTATCCCCGTGTCCAAAGCCTGTGTGGGTCAACCTCTCTAAAAGTAAACTGCCAGCCTTGAGAAACCACCCAGCTATGTGAAAAGAGGGCAAACATCTGGAATCTAATTCCCTGTGTGATAAATTTCCAAATAGTTCTCTGTTTCATCTGCACCTTGGCCTTCCGAGGCTCCCGGTGTCTCTGATTTCTGGGCTTTTCTGAGGTTACAAGGCAACCTGATGTCTTCCCACGCTCCCTTTGCAGGCACTTGGCATTGCTGAGAAAGCAGAAACCTCATAGTCAGTTCCACATCTCTCGTCCCCTGTGGTCCCCTCTCCGATTCCTTTGTCCTTGTAGTTTTATACCCCTGTCCTTCATCTCATGCTAGCTGGGTTTGGGAAAGAAGTGGAGATAAATGTGTGTTTCCAGACCACCGTGTTTAGCCACAGTCTCTGTTTTCCCTCAGCATTTATCATACACCAGTGTGAGGGCACTCAGCACCTGGTGCTTAAATTACCTGTTTTCTTGCCTCCTTAATAGACTGGGAGGACAGGAATCGAGTCTTACTCATATTTTTATACCCTTAGTGTCTAATAGAGTACCTGGAATACAATAGGCACTCAATAAATGTGTCCTGAATAATCAGATAAACAAGTTGGCCTTATTCTCCGCATCTCTAAAATGGGGCACTGGAGTCATGATGTCTGACTTTCTAGGCTTCTGTGATTAAGGAGAAAGTCCCACTGAGGGAAGAGAGTGGTCCCTTAGGCCGGAGCAGCTGTGCCACTTTAAGGAGAAAGTGGCTTTAGGATTGCATCTGGATATACCACATATACATGTCTTTCCTCCTCTGTTTCAGGGAGCAGTGTGTGCCCAGCCCTGCCCACCAGGGACATTTGGTCAGAACTGCAGCCAGGACTGTCCTTGCCACCACGGAGGGCAGTGTGACCACGTGACTGGGCAGTGTCATTGCACAGCAGGATACATGGGGGACAGGTAAGGGTGACATTAACTATTGTCCTTGCTGTTCATATTGCTCATTTGCACAGCCGCCTTGCAGAGAACAGCTGAGGTTTACTGGCCCACAGCATTCTCCGGCCAGCTCTCGTGTTCCTTTCTCAGAAAGTATTCTGAGTCCTGCCAGGGAGATTCATCAGCTCATCCTTCCTCACCCTTGGACTGCTGAGTGTACCCCTGCCCCCAACCCTGTGACCTGGGCCCTGAACTTGCGTTGACTCACCTGGGGAAACAGGTGAGCACCTACCATCCACTCTCTACTTTCTGCCCTCCTGCAAGGAGGCAATGGCACCTGAATCCAAGAAGCCAAAAGTGCCAACTCAGTTCACACATTTTGCACCATTTCTTCTGGAAGTGGATTTTTATTCCTAATGTGAGCTCCACCAAATGGATACTGACATCAGTTTGCAGCCCCTGAAAGCCTCAGTCTGAAGGCAGACTGAGCAAGGACAACAATGTCCTGAGATCAAACCAGCCTTGCAGAGTGGATACTCCATGAAACACGTAACTAAGGAATAACCATGTGGGCACATTTGCCATGATAGGAAGGGTGCCGGGATGATAGGGGTAGGTGCTGTGGGAGAATGAGAAACAACAACCGGTGTGTCTGGTGGTGAGTGAACTCAGAGCTGGAAGAGGACATTTGCCCACAGGATGAGGGCCAAGCCTCACCCCTCACACTGTGAACCACATGTTCCTTTGTGAGCAGAGAGAGGAGCAGTCTAGAGGAGGCTCCCACACCCCATGCCTGGTTCTGTGGGATCCGTGATCCATCTCTGGCCCTGGATTTGGTTACTCTTCTCAGACAAGGTGGGGTGAGAGGAACATTTGTTTGCCATTCCTCTGCCTCCCCTGTCCAGGTAACATTAGGAAACAGAGATTGGTGCTGGATCAACCAATGAGCCCTCCTGCCTCTGACCAACATAACTGGACTCCTCCAGCTCACACTGGAGTCTGCCCAAAATCCTCATTGATGTCCAGGAAGGAGCTTTTCCACTGTTAGCCGTGGGGTTGCTTCCCCCGAGCCTGAAATCTTCAAGCCAGATCTGATCTTTGTGAGCCAGGACTCATGTCCATGGGTTTGGAGTGTATGAACTACAGACCATGGGGTATAGCAGCTAGGGATGCATCCCTCCCTGATCTCTGCCACAGAGATTGGGTCTCTAGGGGAAGTAGGGGAGGAAGGACTGAAGCACTGAGCCCACCTTCCCATCCTCACCATCTCCCCCAATAAGGAAATGCTCAGGATGAGTCAGGAGTGACAGGAGATGGAACCAGGACAGGAATCCTTTGTTTCAGGCCACCGTTATGTGAGAGGGAATGTAGCCCATATGTTGGAGAGGAGCAGGCCCAGGGCTCCAACTGGTTGGATTCAACACCAGCAGACCCCGCCTCACTACCACTCTTGATTTTTTCTCTTTTAAATGTTTGTTGATTTTATTTTATTTTTTAATGATATTTTATTGATTGTGCTATTACAGTTGTCCTGATTTTTCCCCCTTTGACTCCCTCCACCCAGCACACCCCATTCCCTCAGGCAATCCCCACACCATTGTTCATGTCCATGGGTCATGCATGTAAGTTCTACAGTTATTCCCTTTCCTATACTGTACTTCACATCCCCATGGCTATCCTGTAACTACCTATTTGTATTTCTCAGTCCCCTCACCTCTTCACCCATTCCCCTACACGCCCCCCCATCTGTCAACCATCAAAATGTTCTCTGTATCCATGATTCTGTCTCTGTTCTTGTTTGCTTAGTTTGTTTTTTAGATTCAATTGTTGATAGATACGTATTTTTTTGCCATTTTATTGTTCACAGTTTTGATACTCTTTTTCTTAAATAAGTCCCTTTAACATTTCATATAATAATGGTTTGTTAATGATGAACTTCTTTAGGTTTTTTCCTTGTCTGGGATGCTCTTTATCTGCCCTTTGATTCTAAATGATAACTTTACTGGGTAGAGCAATCTTGGCTGCAGCTCCCTGCTTTGCACGGCTTTACATATTTCTTGGCAAACCCTTCCAGCCTGCAAAGTTTCTTTTGAGAAATTAGCTGACAGTCTTATGGGAATTCCTCTGTAGGTAACTAACCGCTTTTCTGTTGCTGCTTTTTAGATTCTCTCTTTATCTTTAACCTTTGGCATTTTAATTATAATGTGTCTTGGGGTGGTCCTCTTTGCATCCATCTTGTTTGGGACTCTCTGTGCTTCCTAGACTTGCAAGTCTATTTCCTTCACCAAATTAGGGCAGTGTTCTTTCATTATTTTTCCAAATAGATTTCCAATTTCTTGCTTTTTTTCTTCTCCTTCTGGCACCCCTATAATGCAAATGTTGGATTTCTTAAAGTTGACCCACAGGCTGCTTACACCATCCTTGCTTTTTTGGATTATTTTTTCTTCCTGTTGTTCTGATTGGTTGTTTTTTGCTTCCTTATGTTCCAAATCATTGATTTGATTCTCAGCTTCATCCACTCTACTGTTGTTTCCCTGTAAATTGTTCTTTATTTCAATTAGTGTATCCTTTGTTCTTGATTGGATCTGTTTTATACTGCTGGGTCCTAAGTTCCTTGAGCATCTTTATAACCAGTGTTTTGAACTCTGCATCTAATAGATTGCTTATCTCCATTTTGTTTAGTTCTTTTTTTCTGGAGTTTTGATATTTTTCTTTCATTTGGGCTGTTTCTTCGTCTCCTCATTTTGGCAGCCTCTCTGTTTCTATGTAGTAGGTAGAGCTGCTTTGACTCCATGTCTTGGTAGTGTGGCCTAATGTAGTAGGTGTCCTGTAGGGTCCAGTGGCACAGCCTCCCCTGTCATTCAAGCTGGGTACTTGAGGTGTACCCTTCATGTGGGCTGAGTACACCCTCCTCTTGTAGTTGAGCCTTGGTTGCTTTTAGTAGGTCAATGGGATGGATTTACCCAGGCTGTTCAGCTGCAAGGACTGGCTGTAACCACTGACCACCAACCTCCACCCTCCATGGAGGATCAGCTGTGCAGGGGCAGGATGGTAGTGCTTTGACATGGTCTGTAGCTGTCCATTGGATGCACTGGCCCTGGAGTTTTCCAGGTGGTTCAGGCCAAGGTCAGCCCCTACTTGTGTTTTGCCCAGGGCCACCCTGCCTGAGCTATAAAGCAATATGACATGGCTGCTCCTTGTGCTGGGCTTGGAGATTCCCAGGTGAAGCCAAGCTGTGAATCTGGGCTGGCTGCTGCTAGTGCTGAGCCTGGGTCTCACTGAGTCCACCTGTTGCTTGTTTGATAGGATTTAGGAAGTTGTGCAGCATGAGCCAAGACCTGACATTCATATAGAAAAGCAGCTTGGGTGGGCCTATAAGTTGGGTGGGGCAGGGTCTCTGGGGATCTCCAAGGTGGGTCAAACAGTGTTAGCCAGGTTGATGGAGTCTCAGATATGGCACCAGCTTGCAGGTTTTGTGGGGGAAGGGTTTAGAAAAGGGACGATGGCCTCTGCTTGCCTTGATGCCAGACACTTCAGTTTCTCCCTGTATTGCACTGGTGCCTTTCAAGCTGCTACCCTGGTGCTGGAGCTCAGAGGGAGTGAGTCTGAGTATCATGTGAGTCCGTGTGGGGGTTCTTTAAGAGGAACTGCTTGGGGCTCTAGTAGTTTCTTCTCCCAACTCAGTCCTCACTGGTGTTTGCAGCCAGAAGTTGTGGGAACTTATCTTCCTGGCACTGGAATCCTGGGTTGGGGGGCCTGGAGATCCCAAACTATCTCTCCCAAATTTTTATCTACCACATGTGGATAAGGAACCTGCCCATTTCACATCTGTGCCCCTCCTACCAATCCGGATGGATGTGGTTTCTTTAATTCTGTAGTTGTCAGACTTCCATTCAACTCAGTTTCTGACAGTTCTGAGTGATCGTTGTTCTATATTTTAGTTGTAATTTTTATGTGGTTGTGTGAAGAGGTGAGCCATTTCTGCCTATGCCTCCATCTTGACTGGAATCCTTCAATGCCAGAATGTCCCAAATGGAAAAGTAACCCTATCCCTTCTTCCTGGTGGGACCTAGCCCGTGACCTTGGAGCAGAGAGAAATCCCAAAAGCCTCCAGGTCCTCTAGCAAGCTTTGCCAATCAAGCTACAGAGAAGAATTCAATAGAAGGGCGGGGTAACATTTGGGTTTCCCACCTAAAAGGGCTGCCTGGTGTTTAATACTTTGTAAAATTGCCTCCATGAATTCTGTAGGTGACAGCTGCATTAACCCACCCCGCCTCATCACGAGCATATTAAAGTTGAGTGGGTGTAATAATGCAGGCCTCCCCGGATGGGCAGAATCCAGTGCAAATTAAACATGAAATGTAACGAGGGCTTTGCAGCTCATTTTGTAATTTAATTGAGCAATGTATCTGGTTGTTAATGGCAATATCAGAGACATTAGATTGATATGTTGCAAAGGAAGGATGTTTAAGTAGAAAACTAATTCTTGCTGTGATTACCCTTCTGTTCCACAGGCCCTGTTATTAGTGTGCTTTGTGTAAAATTCATTAGCAGTCGTTGCTTGATCTCTAAATAAATAAGTTATTTAAATTGTGAGTAGAAAAAAAAAGAGGCTGATTATGTAAATGGATTAGGTTGTCAATATTTTATTTCCGGATTCTTTTTCTCGGGCTGTGGAGTCAGTCACTTCACAAATATGACAGGTGGGGAAG
This sequence comes from Anoura caudifer, assembly GCA_004027475.1. Taxonomy (NCBI): domain Eukaryota; kingdom Metazoa; phylum Chordata; class Mammalia; order Chiroptera; family Phyllostomidae; genus Anoura; species Anoura caudifer. Next base: position 183,184 of record PVKU01001376.1, read on the forward strand.
TGCCCTTCAGAGAAAGCTCTTTGTCCAGGGGTCTGCCCTGTCCTGCTGGATGGGAGGAAGCAGGAATGTTCCAGAGGAAGGGAAGAGGAGGCAGGAGGTGTCTCCTGGCTGGGGTTCCTTCCCCCGATGTCTGCGACATCTGAGGGAGCCACGCTCAGTGTCTCCTGGGAAAAGCCGTCTGAGGCTGAACAGGGGCCGGCAATTCAGACAGTGATACTTTTCAGTGCTCTGTGTCCTCCTCCTCTCCTGCCTCAGTTTCCCTCCTTGCATCCCGCATCCAGCCTCCCCACTTCCTCCCTGTCTTACACCTTCCATTTCTTCTCCAGATATCCCCTCTTTCTTCTTCTTCCTCTCTCTCTTTTCTGTTCTCTTACCCTTCACAAGGCCTCAGACTGGCTAAATGCAGCAAGATTTGCAGGAAGGTGATGTGGGGTTGTCTCAGCCACTTGCTGGCTTTATGAGGTTGGAACAACCATCTCACTTGTCTGTGTCTTGGGCTCCTAAACTCCAAAGTGAGGGCAATGGGTATATCTGCTGCACTGGGGGCCTGGGGACAGACTTTGGGGCCTGTGCGGCTGGAAGCCCCTCAGAGTCTATGCAGTGCCTGGGGCTGTAGTTGTAGCCCCTGTCGCCCCCTCCATTCTGCCAGAGTCCTCCTTATGCCACAGTGGCTCGGAGACCTGAGCGTGGGTAGCATCTTCCTATGAGGGAAGTCCCAAAGGCTTGACCCCAGTTACCATGTCCTCTCCCTGCCATTACGGACTCAGGCAACAAGGATGGAAGACAGACGGAGACACCCCAATGCGAAGCTGCCAAGACTTGTGCCCAGCACACTGCCCACTCCCTCTCCCAGCCACTTGCTGGCTGGCACGCCCGAGTCACTGGGGTCTGGCCATGTGCCCTCGCGACAGGCAACCAAGGTCACCCATGCACAGGTCTCCCAGCCCTGTTGTGGAGAACACTGGTTCCAACCCAAGACTCCCCAAGATTAACAAACTAGGGCTGTATATTTTTTAAATCTTTTATTTCTACCCTCCCTCACCACATGCTACCCGCCCCCCCCCCGTTATTGTAGAAAGCCTGGCAAGTGGGGAAATGTGACAATTAAAACATTTCTCATCCCCTAAGTCCAGTCCATTGTTACCATTTTGTTAACATTCCAAAATGGTAACAACAGAGTGCACTTTGAGCTTTCCTTTGAGCCTTTTTTACACCAGAATCTGAGGCAGAAAGTCAGATGGGCTTTGTTATGAGAACTACAAAAAAAACCCCACCAATATTTACAAGAGTAATAATAATAAGTAACATTTCTCACTGAGCCCTTACCACGCATGGGACACCTTTGTAAATGTTTACACACATTATCTCCTGTAATCCCCAAACAGCCTGGCGAGGCTGAGTTCTTATCTCACACGTTATGATGAGGAAGCAGAGGTCAGAGCAGTAGGATCTCCGTTCTCGCACTCGGGACCAGTGCTGGGACAGGGGTCACCCAAACCCCAGAGGCTACTTCTGCTTGTCCCTGGGACGCAGGAGTCCACCACCTCTTTTACTCCCCAGGCCCCCAGGTTCCCCCTAACTTGTCAGGGTCCAGGTGCTGTTACAGTGATTTTGCATCGCGTGGGAAACAGCCCTGGGGTGGGGTGAGAGGTGCTGCCAGCCCAGGAAGTGAGGCAGTCAGCAGCAGGGGTCACACCCTCCCACGGAGGACCACGACCCATGGCTCTGAGTCTGAGTCAAATGATTGCCGTGATGCTGGAGCCGCACGTACCAGGCCTGAGCAGATGCAGGACACAAAGAGGGCCCGGTCCTTTTTTAGGGTGTGGGGGTGCTCACCAGCTGAGGGGAGAGGCTCAGCCCCTGCCTTGGGGGACCTCCAATCCAAGGAAGAGGAAGTCCTGTGGAGGGGAGAGGGGAGTCCCTGGTCCGATGACAGAGGATGCCTCTGGTACCCATGGGGTGACTCCATACTGGCAGTGTGAGAATCGGAGACCCTACACCGGCCCCAGAGACTCAGAAACAACAGTGACAGTGACTAGAAACGAAATGACCCCATTTCATCAAATCCAAGATGCCACCGATTGTTAAGATGCATTATTATTTTATATTCTGCTAAGAATGAAAAACACTGGTAATTACACTATGACACACCATCAGTTATAAGATTTAACTGATTTCAGAGATGTTAAAAAAAATATCTTTAAAAGGTAAGGTTTAGCATTTAATGGATACCGAAGTTTTGCTTCGGGAAGAGGACACTGCTGTAAAGAGGGGTGGTGGGGACGGCTGCCTGACAATGTGGATATACTTACTGCCACTGAACTGTGCACTTAAAATGGCTAAAACGGTAAATTTCATGTGATGTATATTTTACTGCCACCGAAAATGAAAAAAATAGGCCTATGGTCAATGAACTACGACAGTGCAAGCTCAGTGCTGGGGACAGAGGGGGCCTGGCATGAACAGGGAAATGGACTGGGGTGACTGTGCCCCTGAATACTTTTTGGACGAGAGGGAAAGGTGCGGGGAGGCTGTCGGGAGAGCAGCATACCAGGCACAGGCCTGGAGGCCGGGGTGCCTGCTGGGTGGGTCTGGAAGGGCAGGCGAGAGGCACAGCCTCAGCCCTGTTGGATTCCCCCGCAGGTGCCAAGAGGAATGCCCCTTTGGGACCTTCGGCTTCCAGTGCTCTCAGCGCTGTGACTGCCACAACGGGGGCCAGTGTTCTCCCACCACCGGTGCCTGCCAGTGTGAGCCTGGTTACCAAGGCCCCCGCTGCCAGGAGCGGCTGTGCCCCGAGGGCCTGCACGGCCCAGGCTGCTCCTTGCCCTGCCCCTGTGATGCCGACAACACCATCAGGTACAAACCGGGGGGGTGGAATGGGGTGGGGTGGGGTGGGGTGGACCCTGGTGGAGTAAGGGCTTCTCCGGACACAGACCCCCCACCTCCAGCCCGATCGTCCAGGCAGGACAGAGAAAGAGCGGGGACCTCTGCAACCATCTTTGCTGACCACTTTGATGAAACGAAGGGAAAGCCCCAGGCCACACAGACAGTTGGGAGCAGGACCCAGGTCATCTGCCTCTGTCCACCATACTTGGCTGTCAGCATTGCCAAATGGCTAACCTGAGATCCCAACACTCAGGAGCAAGAAGGGAGCCTGGTGACCTTCAGGGGAGTGGGCTGGGGGTGGGTTAGTCACACAGTCCTGGGGGCCAGGAGAGCTGGCTCCTGATACCACAGGCTCTGGGGGCATTGTCCTGGAGAACGTTTCACCTCTGCATGCTCTGCACTTAGCCAAATGTTTCCCCAACCTCAAGGGGCCCACAGACGGGACTGCTAGGGCAGAAGCAGGAGCCACCCACAGCCTGTACCCAAAGGGACCTTAAAAATCAGTGCAGCATCCCTCGGGCCTGGAGAGGGCCATCCCAACAGGTCTGAGCCAGGGTGGAGGAACAGGAGGGACAGAGGGCAGGCCCCTCCTCAGGGCCTTGGCTTGGAACCAGCCTCTACCTTCAACCTGTGTCCTTTGGGACTTGGGGACACCTGGCCAGAAGCTGGCTCCACCCCTACTTCCAGAGGAGCCTGAATCTGGGAAGCCAGAGCTGCCCTGGGCCACCTCTCCCAGATCCCTCCACTTCCTGCTTTGCAGCAGCTGGCACCACCCTCTGGCAATAAATGAGCTGATGCCCCAGACAAATGCCCCCGCAGCCCTTTTTGTAGCTGCCTTTATCTGGGTGATAAAGGGTGGGGAGAGTCTTCCTTCTCCTGTTGGACCTGCAGGACAGATTGCGGGGGAGGGGCTGACTGCTTGAGCCGTGCGTGCTGGTACTGTTTGCAGACTAGGGACATCTCTGCTTCACAGCCCTGTCTCTGGGACAGCCAGGGCTTAGCCTCAGCCCCTCTTCATTTCCAGCTTTTGATTCCCCACAAATCACCCAAGAGCCTCTGGCTACAGCAAGCAGAGGCATCTTAGGGAGTGTGATGGCTTAGATGAAATCTGTCCTCTGTCCTCAGTCCTCAGTCCCAGGAACTGAGCAGCTGGGGTGGCTGCCTGCAACAGTGGAAGACTAGGAAGGAGACTGTGTAGGGGGCCCCGGAGCCAACAGAGCTGGTCTGTATAGAGGCTGAGGACTCATTCACTCAGTCATTCATTCAGCAAACACTGAGTGCCTGCAGGGCCAGCCTGCAAGGAGGAAATAAAGAGTCTCTCATCACTAGTCCAGCCCTCCACTACGCAGGTCAGGAGCAGTCACACACACTGAGCACCTTCTACCATATTTCTTCAAAACCATTCATGAGGCACAGCTTTATTTTATGGACTAGTGAAAAAGGAAAACACTCTCAACTGAACCATGATGTACCATTGATTGTATAGAATACCCACTATCAGAGTTGTGGAAATGTGGGAGAAAGTGCATCTTAGAATCAATGAACTATATATGGCTAACCCATGTTATGTTCAAGTCACTGTGACCCAGGGCTGTGTGCAGAAAACCCCACTGGACACTGCTATGCTGTCAGGGAAGGCTTCCTGGAGGAGGCAGCATCTGGGCTGGCAGGCAGGGTGAGAGTTCCAAAGCTCTGAACACAGGGGTCCCACATGGGACAGCACCAGGAACCCCCATCCCTGCTGGGAAGCCAAGGGAGGACCATCTCCGGGACAGGAAGCAAGGCTGTTTCTGAGGTCCAATGCAGGGTGAGTCCCAGCCGAGGAGATCCAACCAACCCCTAAATTAAAGAACTATTGTTTTCCTCCCGTGCCTGAGCAGCCATGCCCTGCATAATTCATCCTTTCTCTGAAGGAGTCTTCAATGCATTATTAATCTGGAAGGACTCCCTCTTCTCTGTCGCTAATCTCAGCCCATCCAATATTAATGGTTATTTGCTTTGTCTTTAATGCATGTCATGTTTCAGAGACTGAGAGGCAGCAGTGCTGCTTGGAAGGGGGAGCTCTGAGAGCACCTGGCAGCCAGCCCCCAAGGCTGGGCTCCTTGAGTCCGCACAACCATCCCCTCACAGCCTGGGCTCCTTGAAGGCAGAGCGCCTGGCTAGTGCGTCTCCACAGCCTCAACGCCCCACCGTGCGGGCGTCTCCACAGCCTCAATGCCCCACCGTGCGGGCACAGAGCAGGTGGCTCTGCCCTTTCTGCCCTTAAAACATATTTCACTCCTTTCTCTTGGCACACGGCCCCAGTGGCTGAGCCCCCACACAGTGTTCAGTCTAACTCAGGGGTTCACACCCTCACCACGATTGGCATTTGGGGCAAGGTAGTTCTTTGTTGGACACTTTAGGATGTTTAGCAGTGTCCCTGGCCTATGCTCACATGGTGCCCGTAGCAACACCCCACCCCCAAGTTCTAAAAACCAGAGCTGAGAGCCTGAGATCTAACTGAACTCTGGTGCTGGACTGGCTTTGTCCTCCCGGACACAGAGAACAGCTCTCTTCCTCTGTGTGGACAGAGGGCACTTCTCTCTTCCCATGAACCATGAGCTTTCTCCTGGGATCCCAGAAAAGCAGAAGGACAACTCTGTAACTGCTGATCCCAAAGCAGGTCAGCTGCAGGTTCTGGTGGAGCCAGGGGCCCCTTTGTCCGGACCTTAGAACTACCTCTGTCTGTGCACAGGCCCTGATACGTGAGCTTCTCTTCTCTGTGTCCCTGCTTCCCAACCTGTCCCTCATCTTTCAGCAGCCCAGTGGGGGTAGACGGTCTCTTGTGGTCTTTGAAAGTAAAGCTTCCACCGGACTCCAGAGAGATGGAGCATGGGACCCCCAGAGGCCCAGCCTCATTTTCCCCTGACTTCTGCTTACTTGTGTTGTAAGAGCTGACAACAGAGCCCCTCCCTGCCCCCCACCGACACACACACACACACACACACACACACACACACACACACACACGCCCACACACAAGCTGGCTTGTGAGGCCTTGAGTATCTTTACTAGGAAGACAAGTACTTCCAGTCCCCAACCAAAGAAAGCCCTCCTCAGGCCAGCCCCAGCCTGTCTGCTCTGTGCCCCTCTGGGGAGGCTACTTCCAAGAAGTCAAGTTCATGTGCCCCGGGAAGGCAGAAGAGGCTGAAAAGATTCCTCAACACTCTGGCTCCCTTTGTGTAGCGCACACAAAGACACCACCCTCCTTCATAAAGGAATGACCTTGAGAGGGTGAGCACTTGTGTGCCGGGCCTGTCCCAGGTCCCCTCCACAATGGGACTGTCATAGACGAATTCCAGCAGTCGTGGTCATGTATTACCTTTGAAAGATTTGATTTAGCCAACAGATGCGGCATTGATAGTAATCTCAGAGCAACCGGAAAAAGAGGCAGAAAAATCCACCCTGAAAAGATTCCTATATTGTTCAGTTTTCAGCTCCCATTAACTTGTGATTAATCTGTGTCTGGGGAAATGGGACAAAGGCGAGGAAAAAGAAACAGAGCAAAGCTGGACACCAGCATTCATGACTTTCGCCTGAGCCTAACCAACAGTCACCTGCCCGCCACGTGATGAGGGACTGGCTCTGCCACCCGTGGGAGGAGGGGGACAGGGACACATGAAGCAGGTGCCGAAGGCCTGGCGACCACAGTTCTCAGGCCTGAGCAGTCGGCAGTCATTCCCGCCCTCTTTTCGGAGGGATTTTGGAGTTTTTATAAAAGCATGAAAAATGACCAAATTAAGAAAATAGTGATCTTGGTTTTTTAAATAAAACTTTTAGGGACATGAGAGAGAAAGAACTTCAAGCATGGGTTTGAGCTTTCTGGCTGTCAGAGTAAAAAGTAAAATTGGTGCCGAGACACATCCCTGAGCAGCCAAAATGCTGACAGCGGCCACGGATGGAGAACGGGAAGTGCAGGAGTGCTTAGAAGCCTGCGTCTGCTGGTTCGCTGTGTTCCTAGCGTGCTTCTCACAGGGTGGTGTTCCCACGAGAGCAAGGGCCCGCAACAAGAGATTCTATGGATGGGAAGGGCGGATGGGTGCCTGAGACCCTTTAGAACCTCCCAGGCTGGGCAGATCACTGCAGCCAGCACTGCTGCCTCCGTTACCCCCTGGGTCCAAGCATCTCAGTCTCCACCACAGCAACTGAGCCGGTCCCTCTAAACCACAGGTGGCGAACAGAAGGCCCTCGGGCTGAATCCAGCCCTCCACCTTGTTTTATCCGGCCTGGCACCTTGTTTCTACCCAGTGGCAGCACTGAGCTCCTTGCCCCTAGTTAAGGAGTGGTTACATTTATACAGTCCTAAAATTATATTTGGTACTTTAAAGGCAAACGTAAGGCTGATGTGGCCCCCGGTGAAAATGAGTTTGACACCCCTGTGTCTAAACCAAAACCTCAGAGGAGGCCTCTGGAAAGTTGCAACTGAGAAACGCCATGCCCCAGGGCTTTGCTCAGAGTGTTGGGGCAAAGAGGACTACCCTACCCTGCCTGGCTGAGGGTCAAGGCCACCAAGTGGGTCCTCCTGTCCCGTGGCACCCATGCAGACCACCAGTTCTCCCCTTACGGTGTGGGGCTCAGGGAAGAATTTTTCTGGAAATTTTCAGAAGAATTTCCAGATCAGGAAGTGTTTCAAACACTCACCTCTTACATGCATTCTTCTTTTTTTACAAATGTATAACTTTTATTACTTTACATGTGCTTATAATAAATGCCGAGTTTGAGAATGTCAGAGAACACATACAATTTTAAAGAAAAAAAACTCAGGATCACTTACAATTTCGCAACCCAGAGGGGAGCACAAAAACCATTTTGTTGTAATTTGTTCATTCACCGTCCATGTCTATATATGTCTCTATCACTTCCTTTCATATTTTAGATCATGCCTTTGCATATAGTTTGCTCATTTCACTTAACTTTATATCATTAAGTAGTTTGGAAAACATTGGAATGCTTCTTTAACATCCTTTCGTGTGACTTGTCATTATTCATTTCACCAGTGTCCTGTTGTCAGAGGCAGCATGAGGCAGTGGACAGAACACGGTCACACAGACCTGGGTGTGAATCCCAGCTGCCACTGCTTTAGCTGTGTGACCCTGGGTAAGTCGCGTAACCGCCAAGCGCCATCTGTGAAACAGAGGCCCTAGTGCCTGACTCACAGGCTTGCGTGATGACTAAGAATGTGCGTAGTGTAAACTGCCTGGTGCTTCAACAGCCTAGTCACATATGATTTTTTATTTAAATTGCTTCCATTTTCCATTGTTATAAATAATGCTTTGGGGAACATATGGGTGCATAAATCTTTCCCCACAACTATGATTATCTCCTTAGAATGCATTCTTAGAAATGAAATTATAAGACCAAAGGGTCTCAATATTTTTAGTAGGACTCCTGGCACATAGCCCCAGATTGTGTTCCAGAGACCTTGACCAGCACTGAATATTGTTCCTTTAAAAAAATTTTTGTTACTGTTATGATGGAGAAAAAGCAATATCCAAGTGTTATTTTGATTTGATGATTAATGAGACTAGTTAATAATCCAACATTTTACAAAATGATTATTAGCCATTTACACTTCCTATTCAGGAACTGTCTGCTCCTGTCCATCCCTCATTCTCTGTGAGAAAACCAGGGCTCCCAGAAGAGAAATAGCCTGGCTGGGCTTCACACAATTAGTTTGTTCATTATCTCATCCACCAAATATGTACTGAGCTTCTCCAGCGTGCCAGGGCCCCTGCTGGGCGCTGGGGTACAATGCAGAGGTGAAATAGACAAAGGCTCTCCCCTGTGGAGCTGTCACCTGGTGGGGGAGACGAACGATAAACAAGTCAACAGACACAGAAAATAATTACTTGTAGTAAAAGGACTATTCATTCCCAAATATTTAATCGGGCCGTGAATATGAGCCAGGCATGGGAGAGCCAACAGTGACCCAGGGAGACAAATCCCATGTCCTTGCGGAACTTAGCAGAACTAAGACCTGTACCCAGGCTCTTCCTACCAGCCCAGGGCATGCTTCTTTCAACCATATCCCTGCGGGTGACTCCGGTGCAGGGAGGCAGGTAACACAGGGAATTTAAGAGGCTTGTCTCTACCATCCAGCATCTTTTCTGGAGTGTTAGCTTCAGTCCTCCCAGAAGGAGATGCCAGGTGCAAGAGATTTGCCAGGCGACAGCTGTGAGGGGACATGGGGAGGGAACTGGGTAGGCTGAGAGAGCATCAGATGGCAATGCAGTTCTGACCCATGTGAAGGAGAGAAGGAATCGAGGAAGAGTGGAGGGGAAGTCCTAGCCTGCAGCACAGTTCTAAGAAAGTTTGGTAAGGTGGGAAATCTTTAACCCAAAATTGCCTGTCAGAGGAGCCCCAGATCTGCCAAGAACGTGCTCTGACTGTACTCTCCCTGCCGCGCTCCAGCTGGGGACAGCCTAGGGAAAGCGTGGCCTCTGAGCAAGTGCAGCGATGGGTTTCAGACACAACAGCTGGGGCCATTGGTCAGCTACACACCTGCAGATGCTCTGAGAAATACAGTCACCACATCCCGAATCCCCTCTGGTCCTGAATGGATATTGCCAATCGCATCAGACCTCTGCCAGCCAGAGATCCCCCGCTCTCCAGAGGTCATGACAAGCAGCTCCCGGCTCCGTCCCAGTGGTCCTTTCTCTGACCTAGGCAGACAGGATGGAGACAAGGTCCATCACTCTTGGGAGCCCTGGCAAAGCACAGGCAGAGGGCAGACACTGCCACAGAGGGGAGGCTCCATCCTCCCTGAGGTTTCATTTTAACTCAGCAAATGTTCACTGATTACCTTCAACATGCCTCTGGGTCTCATGACAACCCTCTTGTGCCTGCCCCCATGCCAGGCATCTGTCTTGGGTTCAGAGTAGGTGAAGATCTGGACCCCATAATCCATAAGGGAAGGAACCTATAAGAGACTACATTCTGTTTTGGTCTCTGTGTATTTTTATTATAAAGAGCACCTGTTCGGGAGTCCAGAGACCTGTATTCTAATCCTCAGTTTACCACTTCCTTGCTATGTGACTTTAGGCAAATTATATAGCCACCATGGGCCTCAGTTTCCTGGGGACGGTAAGACCACATGGCCTCTGGATCATCTGCAAACAACTGAGGCATTAAGACTTGCTGTGGGCAGAGGGTGGGACATGCCCACACCCCTGACCAGACTGTCCTCTCATCCTCTCATCTGCTCAGTTGCCACCCGGTGACCGGAGCTTGCACCTGCCAGCCGGGCTGGTCTGGCCACCATTGCAACGAGTCCTGCCCTGCCGGCTACTATGGCGATGGCTGCCAGCTGCCTTGCACCTGCCAGAATGGCGCCGACTGCCACAGTGTCACTGGGAGCTGCACTTGTGCCCCAGGCTTCATGGTAAGAGGGGAGGGATCTCTCGTTGCTCCATGACCCCACCCACACACACAGGAGAGGAGGGGCCAGATCCTAGTTCCTCCCAGTGGAACAACTTCTTGACTTTGCAATGGTGTCAAAGCAATAGGCATTTACTAGAAACTACTTTTTGAATTTTGATCTTCCCCTGGGCTAGTGATAGGCTCCACGATACTCTCTTGGGATGCTGGGCAGTGACAGTGTGGTGATTTGACCAGCTGTAGGCTATTGTGAGCATTCTGAACCCGTGTAAGGTAGGCCAGTTTAAGCCACAATGTTCGGTAGGCTATGGGCCTTAAATGCATCTTTGACTCTGAATCTTTTCAATTTTCAATGGGTTTATCAAGACACTACCCCATGGTAAGTCAAGGAACATCTGGAGTTTTACATCATAACAACCACAGTGCACATGGGCAGTTTAGAATTCTGCTTTTTTTCACCCACGTTTGCTGCTTGGGCTTCTTAATGATTGTTTTAAATGGCTGCACAACACTGCAGGAGCTGAGCACCCCCAGTCTGCTCAGCCGTCCCTTCCTGGCGGACACTGAGTTGGGTCCAGTGTTCCCAGCAGGGCTGCAGTGCGCGTCTCCCTCCCATGGCTTTTTCCGCCCGTTGAATGATTTCCTTCAAGTGGGTTCCCAGGGGCAGTGGGCATCATTATTTATGGCTCTTGGTGGATGTTGCCATAATACTTCCCTCAAGGGTTATATAAATCTATACTGCCACCAGCTGTGTATGAATGTACCTATTTCAAAACAACTGTGCTAACATTCTTTTTTAAATTTTTTTTGCTAATTATATAGGTAGAAAATGGCTCCTCAATGTTGCTCTAATTTGCATTTCTTTGATTACAAGGGAGAGTGTTCGTTTACTATTTGTATTTCCTCATAAGTTATGTTGGTCTTTATGAGGTTCAGTTCTAGGGAACTCGACATTGGAAGTGAAATCCTGTTCGAAGGTGAGGTGTGCCCAGGGGTCCCCCGTGGCCATGTGTTTAATTACGCTGCAGGGAGTGGTCTGTGCAGTAGAAAGTATGGTCTTGGGACCCTGGCCATCCTACTCACCAACTGTGCGACCTTGGGCCCACAAGGTGACCTCTCTCAGGGTCAGTTTCTTCACCTGGGGAACGGGACACCTGCCTTGCAAAGCTGCTGTCAGGTGTAGAGATGGGATAAAGGATCTTGCCCCAGCACCTCTCAGAATTCAGTGAACTTAGAAATCCCTGGTGGGATTTGTTAAAGTGAAGGTTCTAACTCCAAAGACCCGAGGAGGGGTCTGAGGTTCGGCAGGTCTCATAAGCTCCCAGACGATGCCAGTGCTACAGGTCAGTCACCTCACTTTTGTAAGAAGGGGATGGTGCTCACCTTGGGCTGCCCATTGGAATCGCAGGGGAGCTTGACAGACGCCGCTGCCTGGGCCGGTCTCGGAGACGTGGGTGTGCTTGGTCTGGGTGCGGTCTGCCTGAGGCCAACGCGCTGCCAAGGTGGGGATCCTGTAAGGAAGCCCCTGTCACCATAGGAGTGTGGGTTTGTCGGATGAGTGTCTCGTGGGCAGATTGCCCGGGTCTGCAGAACAAAATTCTGTTCCACTGCCTCCCCCGCTCCCCAGTGCAGACAAACTGGGTGAGAGTTAGCTCCAGTGGCATCTTCCAAAGAGAGAAGTCTTTCTCCTGCAGGCTTTGAGTCTAACTTACTTTTATTGATGTAAGTTTTGTCCATAAGTTCCAGAGAAAAATGAGGTGCCCTGGGTTTGGGGATTGGGCAAGAGTTGATTGGGGTGGAAATCTCACACAGCTCAGGTGACTGAAGCTCAAAGGAACTGACCACACCTGACTGCTAGTGTGAGAGGGGGCATCCTGACCCCTCTCACAGCTTGGCCACTGGGGTAGGTCTGTGGCTTTGGGCACATTCACACCCCAGCTTCTCCATCTGTAAATGATGAGTTTGTAGAGGGACATGAACTTACTTCTTAGATACTCTCCTATGCAGACTCCATGGACCAAGTCAGGAGACACATCCTTCTGGTAGAAATGAGGTAAAGTAGGAGCAAGGAGATGTGTGTGCATGTTTCTGTTGTGTGTGTTTGAGGAGTCATTGAGGCTATTATGGTCTGACTGTGTACATTGTCTGTGGGCCTACTAGGATTCCCACCTCCCTGTTCCCCTCCTTTACCTCCAGCTGTCTGCCTGGTCACTGCTCCTCCAATGAAGGGGGAATTGGGACACCAGGAGAGCCTAAGGAGGCTGGTGTCTGTGTGCCTGCTGCCCCCAGGCTGCAGTGCCAATTGTCTGGAGGCCAGGCTGCTGCCTCTCTCCCACCCCTCTGGGCTGCAAATGACTTCCTGCCCTTGAACTTTGGGGGACTTGGCACTTACAGAAATCATCTCGCTCTGGAGTCCCCCCTGCCTGGGGCTTGGGGCTAAGACAGATTGTGAGCCAGCCTCCCTGGTGAGCCCCACACATTTCCATCCATCTCCCCAGACCAGCCTCATTACACGCAGAAAGGCTTTCCTGGGCCCGGCCAGGTGTCGGGCAGGAACCGCTGGAGGTGATTACAGAAAAGTCAGCGGTTCTCATTCTGTGTGACTCGTTCCTGCACGCACCATTCTCTGAGCAGGAGTCGTTACTGTTGCTCTCACCCCAGCTTCCTGCAATGAACGGGACTTCCTGCAAGTAGCCAGCTCTGGTGAGGGTGGGGGATTGGGGCAATCAGCAGAGCAGACTTGGCTGAGACCCTCCCCAAATGTCCCACACTCAGTAACAGTTATCACTGCCTTTCATTATTGTTTGGTTTGTGAATATATGTACCTGCTTCTTCCTTAAAAGATTTTTAGGATGAGCAGTTAATTAGAATCTAATTAAAAGAACCCTTTTCTGAGTGTTGGAGACCTTGATCCTAGGCTCAGTAACCTTGAACATGTCACTTCACCTTGCTGGGCCTCAGTTTCCTCACCTAAAAGATGGACATTACATCAGCCCTGCCTGCTGTTGGATGTGGGCAGCCAACAGGGTCATGGATGAGAGGCCACATCCTCAGCTATCCCCTCCCACAGAGCTCGCCCTGCCAAGGACTCTGTAAGGAGGCTATTGGGAGAGCTCTATGAAAGCAGTCTGAAGGCTGACAATAGTCTTAGGCTCAATATAAACGTGAAAAGTGCTGATGAAGTAGTACGGAACCACCCCTTGAAGGCAGCCCAGTGACACACCTGCTCCAACCCCTGAGCCTATGAGAATATAAAGCAGAAGCAAGTCCCACCTGGCACGGGATCCCAAAGCCAGTAGTAGTGAGAGCCACTGAACAGTTAAATGTTAGATGACCAGCTTTGACTGACAGGTCACTATGGAACCACACAAATCTGAGATCATGTTCTGGCCCTCCACTTCCCACCCTACCCACAGGCAAGTCACTATCCTGCTGAAGCCTGAATTTTCCTCATCTATGGAGAGGGGACCTGGCCATGAGAGTGAGAAACTTCATATGGAAAGTTTACAGCTCGGTGCCTGGAAGACAGTGGAGAGCGTGTAAAAGTGATGGTGATAATTGGTGAACTATGAGAGTAGTGGGGGAACAGAGCTTCCCCAGGCCCAGCACCCTTTTCCAGGAGAGTGAGGATGAGCTACACCCAGGGGATCCCCCTGGAGCAAAGCCATGAACATGCACCGCTACTGTCCTGGGCAGATCTATCCCAGCACCCTAAATGGTCAGTCTCAGGAGGCACTCTGGGGTGGGCACAGCCATCAGTGTCTGAGGAACAATGGACATGGAGATGGAGTGGGAGAGACTCCGGGCGTTTGACGCGTTAGCATGGCCGCACGGGTGGAATCACTGGGGGCGTGCATGGCTGAGTTAGGTTGGGGATGCCGATTAGAGTCACAACACCCCTCTCCACAGCTTTCGTCTCCACCAAATAAAGCTCAAACCCCAGGCCTTTTGTAACCCACCCTCAAAACTAGTGACTTTAGCCCTGGTTAGTGTGGCTCATTTGGTTGGAGCAACGTCCTATAATCGAAAGGTTGCAAGTTTGATTCCCAGTTGGGGCACATGCATAGGTTGTGGGTTGGGTCCTTGATCTGGGTGCCTACAGTGGTAGGGGAAGGATTGATCGATGTTTCTCTCTCCCTTCCTCTCTCTCTTCCTCTGCCCCTTCTCTCTCTCTAAACAGCAATGAAAAAGCATCCTCCAATGAGGATTAAAAACAACTAGTGAGTTTACCCTAACCTCGTCTGCTAAGTCCTACCACAACCTCCCCTGTAGCCCCTACATAACTCACCTATTCCTAAGCACAGTGTCTGTTTTGGTGCTTCAGCTGTGCCTTTTCTCAAACTTTTTGCTTCCCTAGAAAGCCCATGCCCGCTATTCCTATCCCAGTCTATGAAAATCCTCCTCCACCTTTCAGCTTAATATCAAAGGATGCCTCTTCCATGAAGTCTTCCCTGACTATTCCTCCCTTCAAAATGAACCCTTCCATCTTCTCTTTTCCCATAAAACATGGTTCATTCTCAGAGCCTGTCTCCCTCCAACTCTGCACCTCCCACTGCCCGCCTCCGTGCCTACCATGTGAAGATATTGCTCAATATATATATTTTTGGAATAAATTAAATTCTTAGGAAGAGCAATGCCCTTAAAGCAAAAGTTTTCAGGACTGACCTTTATAGGAAAGAAACTTACTGCATTTCTCAGTGGGCCCTGCCAGCAGGGCCGGGGCTGTATCTACCCGTCGGTGTCTCTGCAGTTCAGATGAACACCTGCAGGGGGACCGGGGCAGCTGTCCCCCCCACATCAGCCCTGGCTTCTCTGGGTAAATGGTGTGAGCTTCTACCTCATGCAGTGCTGTAGAGTGAGTGCTTTGAGAGACTCTGGAGCAAGATTCCCTGCCTTCAAATACCAGTTTTGCCGCTCATTAGCTGTGGGGCCTGGGGCAAGATGCTTTACCTCTCTGCGCCTCTGTTTTCTCATGTGTGAGAGGGGAGTAATAAGGAAGTCCATCGGATTATTGAACTGATTAAATTAATTAGTACCTATGAAGTATTTAGACTGCCCGGCATATTGGTCATCTCTCAACAAGTGCTAGCTGTTATTGCCATCATTAGCGCTGATGCTGCCACTGCTATTGTTGTTATTTACCCCAAGGGTCCCCCTCCTGAAGAGGCTGACTGGTCCCTGCCTTCGTGCCCTGTTTGAGGGTACAGGTCAAAATGGGGGTGAGAGGAAGAGAGCAGAGTTAGTTGAAACTGCCTCCTGGCTGGGAGTTGCAGGGTCCCCAAGGGCTCCTGGGTCCCTAAGGGCAGCCACAGAACCAAGAATAGACTTTCTCTCACAGGGCGGAGAAGACCAGTTTCTCAGCTCCACTGCGCCCCTGCGCTGACCACCTTTCCTTAATTAGGCCTCATGTAGGCAGCCAGCCTGATGAAGCCTCCTGTGCTGCCCTCGGACTAATTGCTGCCACCTTGGCCCCTGGAGTGAACAGCCTGTGGGGTCACTGCTGGAGCTGCGAAGTCTTGATTTGCCATACCTGCTCCCAGCCTCCACCTCCCCGAGTGGAGCCTGTGTGGCTGGGAGATAAGGGGCCCCCCGGTCATTCTTCAGCACAGATGCTGCCTTTCAGCTCTGCCTATAATGGGGGTGAGGAGCATGGGAGGTGGAGGAGAGGAGCCTGGTGTCCCCTCCCATGGGATCCTGGGCCCATATTTCTCCCCCGGATGACAGAATTTCTATTACCTTAAAGGGCTCATCTATTTATGCTGCAATTTTTTGAAGCCCTGTCTGCCGTTATTGAACCCTGCATGCTGGCGAGGGGAGCAGGCACTCCATCACCCAAATGAACAAACTCGTTTCCACATTTTTCTCCCCTTTCTTCATGCCGTTGGTAGGTCAGACGCAAACCCCAGCTGCTCTGGCTGGGGGAGGTGGGAGGGGGTGAGAGCTATGAAAATCCAGATCAGTGGAGCAGTGATTGAATTTCCCTCCAAGGTTTCTGATGCCCTTTAAAGATGTCACCCTCCCCCAGCCCATTGCCACCCCCTCGAGCTGGGGAAAGTGCGCCATATCTAGCTCTTGTGTGGCTCTGAAGCTGGAACTAGGGACCCAGGCCAGCTGCCAGACCAGCAGAGACAGGACTGAAAACCAGAGCCAGGCGACATGCATGTCGTGTGCGGGCATTTCCTGTTCTGTTTCGTTTATCAAACTGAGGTCTGCAGACTATTAGCCCTAAGAGTAGAAACCAACTTCTCTTCCCCTTTCCCACCATTGAGTAGCTTCCTAATTTTTACACTAAAAGATTGTCCTGGAAGGTGTGCTGGGCATGAGGAATTTACCCTCTCGCTGCCATGCCCCTGTAAGCAGAGGAGCCCAGGTAATGCAAAGTGGCAGAAATGATCCAAACACACACACACACACACACACACACACACACACACACACTCACTCCTGTACTCAAAGCCCAGCTCTGCCATCGCCTGCTGGGTAGCCGTGGCCCAGTTACTTAAGCTTCTCAAGTCTTAATTTTTCATCTCTGAAGCAGAGTAAATAATGGTACTATGTGACACTGCTGTTCGTAGGATTGAATTAGATGAAGTCGGTACCATGCTTAACAAAGCCTGCCACGTAGCGAATGCTCAGTCCGTGATTGTCAAGGTTACCTACACAGTTGTGTGAAGACAACACCCTGGAGGCAAAGGGCATGGACTTTGGGGTCAGACACTGGATGAGAATCCCAGGCCTGTTGCTGCGTAGCTGTGTGACCTTAGACAACATGCTTAGCCTCTCTGAGCTCTAGTTCCCCATCTATGAAGTGGATTAATAATGCCTGCCCTTCACAGTCAGTGTGAGCACAAAACTGGGGTTATCCTTCATAATGGCAGAGTTGGAAGAATGCTCAGCTCCTCCCTCAGGCATCTTCTCATTTTACAAAAGGGGAAACTAAAGTCCAGAGAGGGAATGTGACATGTCTCAGGTCACACAGCAAGTCATCGGAAGACCTGGAATGGAAAGCAGGTGACATAACTCCCGGTCAGAAGCTTTTCCACCTTCACCTCCATCTCTGGGTTGCTGTTCCCAGAGCAGACACCTACCAATTTTCCCAGGGCAGAGAGGGGTTGGATGGGGGTGGGGGGTCCTTAGGATGTTAAGTCATTTTGGCAATTACTTGTAATCCTCAGAGCAAAGTAGGGAACATTGGCTTTATGTCTCTAAGGGCAAGTGCAGCCTTCCCCGTCGGGGACCCTGCAGTTTGTGAGTTTATTAGGGGAAACTGCTGACTCTTCTGTTCTAAAATATAAACATACCCCATGTCACAGCACTCTCCCCCTGCAGTCTCCTCATCGGTGCCTCCTCACTGGGGCCCAGATCTGAGGCTTTGACCTCAGTCGGGGGCCTGCGCCTCTCTTCCTGCAGCAGGAGCTGCTGCCAGTGCAGGGCTGAAGCACCCATGCTTTAAACACGCAGTTCCTTTTTTCCCAGTCTCTGGCGTTGACAGAGTTTCTGCCCTGCCGGCTCCCAGTCTGGCCACCCCACAGATGCCAGAGGGTGGGCCCGTGAGTCAGAGGCACTGCCCTGAAATGTCTGGAGGAAGGGGACAACCAGGTTAGTGGGACGATGGTACGCATTTGGAGCACAGAGTGCCAGTGGCGGGCCCTGGGCAAGGCGCTCTGCTCTTCATACATTATCTGACTTAATCTTCACCGCAGCCCTGTATGTGGGCGCTGTTAGGATCCCCACTTTGCAGATGAGGAAACTGAGGCTCAGAGAGGTGAAGCAACCTTCCTAGTTGATAAGTGGCCACCAGGAACGGGGCCTGCACTTTAGTCACAAACCAGAAAGCCCGGAGAGGAGAGGGCTGTGGATGGTGGTAAATAACCAGCTTTGATGCTCTCTCAGGCCTTGTCCTAGGAGGGGACAGCCCACCCTGGCAACCTCATTTCTCATCTGGAGCCTACTGACCACCCGACCTGTGTCTTTGAGGGGAGGGGAGTCTGGGATCCTCAGTCTGCCTCCTTACTTTGGGGCTCAGCCATGTCACACTCAAGCTTGTGAGTCCTCAGAGCTCTCCTGTGAGGAAAGCAGGGCGAGTATTGTTGGCTGTGCTCCACAGAGGATGTAGCTGGTGTTCAGAGTGGGTACAAGTCTTGTCTAAGATGATTGAGCTGGGACCAGAACCCAGGGCTCACAGTCCCAAGGCCGGACTGGCCTCAGGACAGCTGTACGGAGAGGAAGGTCGGTGCTAAGGGGAGGGCCAGCCAGGAGTTGGACCCGGGAATTGACCCTGGCTCTGCTCCGACCTGCTGTTTGGTTTTGCCCAGGTCACCTTGCCTCTCTGTGGTTTAACTCTATCTTCTGCAAATTGGGGGCACAAACTCTGCTTCCTGCATCCTGGGGCTGATGTAAAGCTGAGCGGAAACTGGTTATTGAGAAGGAGTGAAGGAAGTGCCAGGCTCTGTGTGCCCAGAGGCGCAAGATCCGAAGACTAACCCCCACCAAGGCTGCAGGTCCGGAACAAAGGAAGGACCCACTCCCCCTGCACTCAGTCTCCAAGACACCCCCCAGCATGGCCCCTCCCAGCCTCTCCCCTTAGTCATTAGCACCAGTAATCCCATCTGCAGGAGTAATTACGGACCCCAGGAGGGGAAGGGATTCCTGCCAGAAGATGTGATTATGTCTGGAAAATGAAAGATGTTTCAGAAAAGGTCATGAATAAATTATTTCAAGGTGGGGCTAATAAGAAAACTAACAATGGGTAAAATACAAAAAGAAAAACAACAACCCTCTCAAGATTTCTCTCCAAGAGCACCACTAAATAATTGTCCTTGCCTGCCCCAAAAGTTCTGAAGAGGGGTGTTAATTTCCTGATACAGGCACAGGGAACCCAGGCCAGGGCTCCTCAGCCTTCAGGCCTGGATGAGCAGGGCCGGGGAGGAAAATATTGGAAGCAAAGCAGGCCTGGTCCTACGTGCCAGGGGGGGGCTTGTGCTGGATTCAGCAGGCAGAGGGAGCTCGGGCAGGCTTGAGCAGGGGTGTGTCTTGGAAAAGGGTGCTGCATCTGACCTCTGTGCCCTGTGTGGGGAGAGGGTGGCATCACAGCCTAAGAACCCAGAGGAAGCCAGCTTTATTAAGACTTAGACATTTTACAGGAATTGAGGGACGAGAGAGATGGACCCTGAGAACAGTGGAGGCCACCATTCCCACCCTTCCTCCTTTCTGGTTCCCTGGTAAAAGCCTCTCAGGTTTCAGCTTTGGAGCTTTCTTTGCATTCAGTTTCATGGTTCCACAATCGACATGCGATTGGATTTGCCTGAATCTGGGCTCCTGGACTCTCAAACAGAAAGGCGTGGCCCAGACTCCTGCCTCCTGAGGAGGGGTTCCTAAAATAGGCCAAACCCTGGCCTGCTCTTCAGGACCTCCACCTTTGTCTTTAGGGCAAGGTTTGAAGCTTGGCATTCCAGGTCTTCCTGGTTGGCCCATTCCAACCTCCAGACTCCTATACCCCTGCTGTCCCCCACCCTGATGCTGGTGCGCCCACTCTGGAGGCACATGGTGGATGTTTCTGTTTCTCTACTAATCAGAAAGCTGGGGGGAGGGGCAGGACAGGTCTGTCTAACTGGTCCACCCCTGCATCCCTACCCTTTCCCCATCCACCATCCCCCAGACCCCAGCCCCTCCCGGCCTGGCACAGTCTCCTGCATAAAGTGTGATAAAGTGTGATCATAAATATTCATTGACAGGAAGTTTAGCAGCATCCCCTAACTTGCACATGCACCCCATTTTTCTTGGACCCATTGCCCTGGGCAGGACCCTCTGTTCCCTACAATCTAGTTCCCATTTGGGACAGTGTCACCGTCATTGTTGTCAGACTGGCTCTGCTGCCACCGCCGGGGGCCCACACCACCCAGCCACCACCCTGGAGGACCTGGGTTCTGCGGTGCATATGCACACACCCCACACACTCATAGCCAACCCCCATGGCATGCACCGGGCATGTCCGTACCACACACACTGCACTCAAGGCCATCGTGATCAAAACACTGTTGGGTCTCGGTGGCCAGGATCAGTCCAAATGCCCAACACACAGATGCTGAACTTACCCCACAACTGTCACACCATTGATACCAAACCCACTCACACACACCAAACTAGGCCCACCATCTCGAGAGTGGCACCTCCAGAGTGGTACAGGGCCCAGCCTGCACAACTGCACAGAGTAGCCTCAGGTCCCTGAAAGCCCATTCATTCTGGACAGAGCTAGGGCTCCCAGGCCTAACCATCAACCCTTCTCCACCCATCCCCTGTTGTAGCTGGACAGAATGACTCAGCCAGGGCCCTGGGCATCTCCCCTCAGCACAGGGAGGGAGAAATGGGGATAGCTGTGACAAGCGGCCTCCGTCCCTCTCCCGCTCATCTCCCCAGCCCTCTGCTCCTCATGCTTCTTCGTGCCGCATGCAGAGTTTCTTTTCCACAACGTGCCTCCGCTGTCAGTGGCTGCCTCACCGGTGACACACTAATTAGGTCCAGCGAGGTTTGGTCTGCATTGAGAGGCCTGTGCAGCTGGCGTTCCATCCAAGCCGTTCTTTCGTAGATCACATGTCACTCTTTCTCCCTGGAAAATCACAAATGAGGCTCCCCTCCTGAGAGTCCCCCTGCCTAAGTCCGTGGAGCTGGGAGTGAGGGTGACTGAGAAGGGCGGGCAGGAGGCGTGCAGCAGCCCAGGGCCAGCACTCGGTGTGGTGGAGCAGACACCTGCCTGGCAAGGGGCTGTGTAAAATGGAAAGCACACTCCATGTGTGTGCTGCTGGCATTGACTCGACACCAAAACCCCGCCTGCACTGGTGTCCCTGAAACTCCAGGAACAGCAGGGGAGAGAGGAGAACAGGAGCACCCAGAGGGATCAGGGAGGCCACCGAGGGCTGCCTGCAGAACGCCCGGAACTGGGGGGACTAGTCTGTGCCCCTCTCATGCCTCCACCCCTCCAACCACTAGGCGGAAACTCCACAAGGGTAGGGACAAGCCCTGTTCTGCTCACCATGTATCACCTGGCATTGCACAATGTCGGGCATATACTAGTGCTTAACAGATACTCCCTGAACGACTGGATTAATATATTACCTGTGCACTGAGCGCCAGCTGTGGGCGGGGAGGCCCTGTGCCAGGGCCCAGGCCTCAGGGTTGAATGAAACAGACCCAGCCCTCACCCACCTGGAACTTACAGTTTAGTGGATGAGAGGTGACTTTTTAAAATCCAGTACCATTGTGGTAAGTGCCAAAAAGGGGCAGTGACAGGGAAACATGCTCTGGAAGCAGGAGGGCAGGGAGAGAGAGTTGAGGGATATGGGAGCTGAAAGGGACCTGAGGTCGCATCTAGTCTAGAGCAACGGCTGGGGAGACCCAGAGCCTGTCGCGGCACTTGGCCTATAGTGGATGCTCCACAAACGTTTACAGACTGAATGGGAGAATGAATGAGGCCAAGTTACCTTGCGCCAGGGCCTTTGCTTTACTTAAACCCATGTACTCTGAGCCCAGGTCCAGGACCCTTTCTCACCTGAGCCACCCCTCCTCCTCCAACAAGAAGACGTGTGGGCCAGGGCCACCTCCCGGTCCCTGTCACAGAGTCCTCTCTGCTGAGCTCCCACGGGCTGGCAGGAGAATGCCCACCACCTTGGCATGGATCTAGAAAAACCTGGTTCCACTCCATTTACACTGCCTCCCACCCACGGAACATATTTAAGGGGGCCCAGGGGCGAACTTGCACAATTGCCTCCCGCTTTTGTGTGAGGGAGGGTCAGCCACTTTCCATCTTCCTCCTTCTTCCACTCCAAAAAATACTCATTAACCTCCTGCCCATTGCAAGGAAAATGGACGATCAACACAAGAAACCCAGCTGGTGATTAATTTCCCCAAACAGGGCCAAACTACAAAGCAGCATATTGCAGGGGAGAAAATTCAATAAACAGCATTTGAAACAAATTTAATAGAACATATAACTCATTATCCAGCAGGGTCCAGGCCTGTGCCGTTGTGCAAGGAGGCTGGTGGAAGGTGGAGGGGGGATTTGCATCTCTTTAGCAGGAGCGGCACCGGGGGTTCCATTCTGCCAGTAGCTCTTTCAAATCAAGTTCAAGATGTTAATAGCCAATGCTACATCTATAATTAACAGGCCTTTGGATGGGAGGAAGAGTTCATATCCACCCTCCATTCACAGAATGAAGACACTGAGCAAGACTGGCAGGCTTTCCCCAGTGGAACAGGGAACCTCAGGGACCTATTCCACTGGCGAGGGCTCGCTTTCCTGGGCCGGAGGTGTGCACTCGCTGTGTAGGTGAGATGGGACTGAGAGAGGGCCAGAGCATTTGGGCCTTGGCAAGAGGCCCTTCCTCAAGGTCAAAGCCGTGTTGTCTGGATGTTGTGTGCTTTGGTGGTGAACGTGCTGCTAATACAAACAGGGTAGCGTGAGCTCTCCCAGAGTTTCACCACAATAAGAGCCAGGAGATTCGAGTTCCAAACCCATCTCTGCCTAGCATTGGCAGTGTGACCTGGGGAAAACAAGTTGCTTTCCCCCTGTGGGCCTCAGTCTTCTCACCTGTAAAGCAAGGCTGATAGATCAAGTGATTCCCACCATCTTTCCTAGCTCGGGCATCGTGGGCTGCTCCCCCACCATGGGGAGGGGCATGTAGCCAGTCCCAGGTGTACATCGGCAGAGTAGGTGGTCACCCAACTGGTGTGATTCTTAGAGGCCCAGGAGGGCTCCCACCCCTAGGCCTGCATCCCCACCATTCCTCCCTCCTTTGAGTTGAGACCCCTGCTGCAGGCAAGAAAATGCTCAGAGAATCAAAGCTGAAGGGCCCTTAGAGACGACCCTGCCCGTGGTTCCCAGCTAGACACCTGCAAAGCCTGCAGCAGGTTGCCAGGGTTACATAGTTAGGAAGAGGCAGAGCTGGGCTACAAACATGGGCACTTGGGTTCCAGGGCTTTAAACTCATAATTAGGATGCTCCCTTCCTCCCAATAGATTTGGATGTTTGATTTAAAACAAATATGGGGGCTGGGGCTGGTTTTGAACATTTTACGAAGCCTATGGGCAAACTTCTATTACCTGTGGTGAAGCTAACTAAAACACCAAGGTTGTTTTGTTTTGTTCTGTTCTTGCTTTTAATTAGAATTAAATTAACTGTGTGACATCCCAGGTTAGCGTGCACTGATCAGAAGCTCTGATTGGTTGTAGGTGACATTAGGGTTGGTGGACAGGATGCTGCCATCAGAATCACGTGGTTACTGGCCAGATTGCACCTGTCCAAAACATGACTGGCCTTAGACACCACAGAGTGACATCAGTGTCTCTCAGATTGAGAGGGCTTTGCAGAGGGAAGGCACTAACAAGGGTTCTTGGTGGTGAAAGCTGGGGAGACTGATTGATTTTGACAGCCATGTATAACTGATAAGGAAACCAAGGCCTATTACCTAGCATGAACATGAGTCTATAAGAAGAGAAGGCTGTTTTCCAGTAGCAAGATGTATAGGAATTCTGAGTAGAACTCTTGAGGAACAGCTTCAATAAAGGAAGGGCCTTCAGGTGTGCTCCGGGCCGAGGGAGCAGGCAGGGGCGCTAAGCTATGTGAAGCATGCGAGGCCTCTGATCTGGTTCACAGTCCTGGGCTCTCATCTTGTCCTTTTTCCGGGGGTGTGAACAGATCAGCAGATGTGAATTCCAGGGCTGGTGTGGGCCAGGCACTGGGCCGGGGGAGGGGCAGATAAGACACAGTCCCTGCAGCCAGCCCCCTGAGGAGCGTGGCAGGCCAGTGCCAGCTCTGCCCACTCTGATTTCCATCCCCTTCTCCTGAAGGCGATGGATTCGGTCATCTCTGACATCCTGTTCAGATCGGAGGGCTTTGCCTCTCTGAGTGGATACACTAGAGGCCAACAGGTAATTTTCTGGCTGTACTTCTGCCTCTCAGCCTGGTTGGCACGGTTTGGGCAGGAGGAGGCTGGGAGCAGCGTGGAACCACAGACCAGGATCTGGCCTGGCTTTTCTTTTTGACAAGAGCCCCCGGGAAGGCCTAGAATCTGTGGTAGCAGGGGCCATATCCTTAGGCCAGGTAATATTCTGTTTCCTGTGTGTGACGACAGGAGCCGCAGAATCCCAGCCCACTAGGCCCCTCACTCATCTGTTCAATGCTCTTTATAGAGCACCACCCCTCGGTGCCAGGTTCTGAGCCAGAGCCACCGGGCAACCCAGACAGGTGAGATCCCTGTTCTCGTGAAGCTCCCAGTCGACCTGGGGAACAGCAAACAAGTGGACAGATAAACACATCAGGAGGCAGGCACGAGTACGGCTGTGGGCATTGCCTTGGGAGCTGCCGAAGACAGAGGCAAGCCTCAGGCTCCGGGGTGCCTCTGGAGCCCACCACCAGCGCTGGCTCGGAGTTGGCCCCCTCTCAGCAAACATTTGTTGAATTACCTGGCGTGAAAGAAAGCATATGGAAAGTGCCCAGTCCTTCTGGTTCTGAGCACAGTAGAAGCCAGCGTGTACCCATATACATCTCATTTCAATTAACCAACACTTATCTAGGGCCCTTTAGTACCAGCAGGGTTCCAAGCTCGGAGACTCCAGATGGGAATAAAACCAGATCCCTGTCTCCCTGAGCTCACAGCCCAGGACGGAGGCAGGCAGGTCAGCCAGCCAGGACCCCTGTGCGCTAGGACCACCCACAGTGGCTGGGTGTGCACCCTGTTCCCACCAGAGCAGGGCTGGGAGGCTGGGGAAGGAACACACCCGGAGGAAGGACAAGGAAGGAGTCACAGATTTACACCCAAATCTACACAGATGTATAAACAGTTACCCCAGAGATAAACACGCTGAGCCGCCCAGGTGTGTACACTGATTACTGACCGAAGCATGTGTAGACGTAATAATGGCCCCTGGCTGGCCAAGATGGAGGCGTAGGTGGACACCTTGTGCCTCCTCTCACAACCAAGATTAAGGGCAACAAAAATATAGAACCAAAAAAAAAAAAACAAAAAACCCCAGAACAGATAGAGGATTGAATTGTACGGAAGTCAGACAATGATTCTCCCAGACCAGTAAGAGAGGCAGAGTTGGCGGCCGTGGGAGAGGGGTCACATTGAGAAGAGGCAGTAGCTGGTGGTCCCGGGAGCACTGGCGGTGGTTTCCAAGCACAGGGAGGCAATGAGCAGACCAAGAGAGGCGCACAAGGCGGCTGACCACGGTTACACATTCGTGCACAGATAAACCAGGCAAAAATGGGCAGCGAGACAGACTGCACAGCACAGGGCCCCAGCGCCAGGAAATAAAGCCTAAAAAGCACCCATTGAGAACATTTGTGGGGGTTGCAGTGCTGGGAGAGAATCCCAGCCTCACAGGAGAGTTCGTTGGAGAGACCCATGGGGTCCTAGATCACGCACGAGTCCACCCACATGAAAATCAGCACCAGAGGGGCCCAATTTCCTTGGGGAAAGCAGTGGAAGGGACTGGAATCCGAGAGAGCAGAGCAAGCGCCATTGTTCCCTCTTGGACCCCACCCCCACATATAGTGTCACTACCCAGTGACTGGGTTGCCCCACCCTGGTGAATGCCTAAGGCTCTGCCCCTCACTACATAATAGCTTTGACCAGAACCGCCCCCCCCCCAAAAATAAATAAATAAATAAATAAACAAAACCAAGGATGGCTCAAATGGGAAAACAGATCAGGGCCCCAGAGCTAATTCATCTAAGTGACCAAGAGGTAGTCAGCCTATCAGATGCACAGCTCAAAGCACTGGTGATTAGGAAGCTCACAGAATTGGATGATTTTGGTCACAAATTAGATGAACAAATGAAGGCTACACTAAGTGAAATGAAGAAAAACGCACAGGGAACCAATAGTGATGGAAGGAAAACTGGGACTCAAATCAATGGAGTGGACCAGAAGGAAGAAACAAACAACAAAATAGAAAACAAGGAAGAAACAAGAATTCAAAAAAATGAGGAGAGGCTTAGGAACCTCCAGGACATCTTTAACCAACATCCGAATTAGAGGGGTACCAGAAGGGGAAGAGGAAGAGCAACAAGTGGAAAACTTATTTGAACAAATAATAAAGGAGAACTTCCCCAATCTGGCAAAGGAAATAGACTTCCAGGAAGTCCAGGAAGCTCAGAGAGTCCCAAAGAAGTTGGACCCAAGGAGGAACACACCAAGGCACACCATAATTACATTAGCCAAGATTCAAATGAAGGAGAGAATTCTAGAAGCAGCAAGGGATAAGGGGACAGTTACCTACAAAGGAGTTCCCATCAGACTGTCAGCTGATTTCTCAAAAGAGACCTTACAAGCAAGAAGGGGCTGGAAAGAAGTATTCCAAGTCATGAAAGTCAAGGACCTACATCCAAGATTGCTCTCTCCAGTGAAGCTGTCATTTAGAATGGAAGGGAAGATAAAGCGCTTCTCAGATAAGGTCAAGTTAAAGGAGTTCATCATCACCAAGCCCTTATATGAAATGTTAAAGGGACTTACTTAAGAAAAAGAAGATAAAAAATGGGAGAGTAAAAAGACAGCAAACTCACAGATATTAACAACCACACCTAAAACAAAAGCAAACTAAGAAAACAATAGAACAGGAGCAGAAACACAGAAATGGAGATCACACGGAGGGTTAGCAACAGGGGAGTGGGAGGAGGAGAGGGGGGAAAATGTACAGAGAATAAGTAGCATAGATGGTGGGTAGAAAATAGGGGGAGGGCAAGAATAGTGTGGGAAATGTAGAAGCTAAAGAATTTATGATGCATGGACATGAACTAAAGGGAGGGAATATGGGTGGGAGGAGGTGTGCAGGGTGGAGGGGAACGATGGGGGAGAAATGGGACAACTGTAATAGCATAATCAATAAAATATCATTAAAAAAAGAAATAATGGGCTCTGTAGGCTCGATGCCATGTCATGACTAAGGCCTAGTAATGGTGCCCCAAACTGGAGAAGTGTGTCAGTGAGCAAGGGCCTGTATGCTGAGGGTTGGCACCGACATCCTGGGAATTACCGGACCCAGGCTGGGAGACGCCCTGAGGTGGGCAGAGTGGTTAGTTTAAACCCAAGAAGGTAGGCTGATTATTGGCTTGCCTGACATGGCAATTACCAGAGATGGCCAGTCAACGATCAGCGGCACACCAGGCCTAACCCTCAGATCAGAGGCCAGCAGGTGGGGAATTTGGCAAAAAGTTTAACTGTTAGTTCTTGTGCTTGTTGAGGGGTTCAAACCAGGTCAGGGTCGTGACAGCAAGGCCCGACCCGGAAACGGGCGTGCTCAGAGTTGGCTGTGTGGGCTCGCATTCCTGCAGGGCCCTCTGTGCGCTTCGGAAACTGCCCGCTTCTCCACCTGGCCTTTTTTTGCTATTAGGAACAAATATAAAGTGTTTGGAACAGCTCCTGACATGTGGTAGCCCCAAGTTTGTTCCCCAACACCATGCCCTTGGTGTGTGGTGGTGAAAGTTCCAGCCTGTTCATCTATGAGGAGAGGAACCAGGGAACCAGTCTGGAGGAGGTGGCAGGAGGGTAAACCTCCTCTTCTGCAAAGGGCCCAGTAATTTGCTCATTTAGTAAGAGTTGGATCCCTCCTCCAGAGCTGCCTTCCGATGAAACCTTGGATTATTTTGTGTATTCTTTTCATAAGAGATACTATTTCCTTGCAGTAATAATAGCTATAGTGCTTTCTGACTGCAAGGCACTGCTCTATCAGCTTCACATACGGTAACTAATTTAATCTTCACAATCCAAGTAGGGATGTTATCATTCCCATTTCACAGATAGAGGAACTGAGTCCCCAAGTGGTTTAGGCAGTTGCACAAGGTGACACAGTAAGATGGCACCAGAGTCCGTTCTCTTACCATTGGCCTCGGCCCCCTATCTGGAAGGAAGGTCTGGTTTTTTCTCGTTCACCCTCACTAATACACTGCAGGACCCTGGATGTGTCACTGCCCTTCCCTGAGTCTTCGATTCTTTCTCCGGGAAGCAGAAAGTCCTCCCACCTGTGGCCTCCCAGGGCTGACTGGCCATGTCCTTGCATGGGCTGTGCTGGCAGAAAACGGGGCCCAGGTGCAGCATTCTGGGGAGCAGGTATTTCAAGGGTGGTACTCTGCATCTTGCCCCCTGGCACAGTACTCTTAGAGAGTCCTCTTGGAGCCCCTCCAGCAGACCCACAGGTAGGCACACAGGCCCCCCCACCCCTGAGGACCAGGCCTGGGGGCACAAATGAGGGCTCTGGGAGAGAAACCGCTCTCAACATAAACTCATGCAGAGAAAATCATGAACCATGCATGCAGTTTGCACCCGGGCCAAGGTGCTCAGGGCTTAAATAGATTCTTAGGGGCTATTTATAATCTGGGAGATATTAAAGTTGTCTGGGTAATGGGAGTGCTGACCGACTCCAGCTGGTCAGGGCCTGCCAGGGCCTGACAGGGCAAAGAGTGGAAACTGGGGAGCCTTCTGCTGCAGGACTCTGGGCTCCCCAGCCTCTCCTCCCTGACCCAGCCAGTACAGGTGAAACAGGAGAAAGGGCTGGAGAGGAGCCTCCCTCCACCAAGGGCCCGTAATCTTGGGTCTCTCTGTGGCCTAGGTGGGCATGAGGCCAGCTGCAGGACCCTTAGAGTTGAGAGGTGAGCTCCTCTACTTCAAGTCTGTCATCTCAAGATGCTGGAACTGAGGCTCAGAGAGTGGCGGTAACCTCTCCAATGTCACACAGCTAGAGGGTGACAAGCTTTGGTCTCCTGATCCAATCCGAGTCAGCATTCCCTCTGTAAGCCTGGGTGTAAGACCCGGGAGTCTGGCTGGAAACACTCCCTAGGGAAAGACAGTGGGAGTTCAACATCCAGTTACCACGAGGACTCAGAGAACAAAGCCTTTACCTGACATTCAAAGCTTCCAACTCCCCCTTTAAATATCTCCTTACTCCTTCCTACACAAAACACCACCCTCCAGCTACCCCTAGGGCATTCCCTGTCCTCATACTCCTCTGCACTCTTGTCCACACTCTTCCCACCTGGATGCCCTGGACCCCACTCTTCTCTGATCAACTGAAGGCTCCCCCCACCCCCACCTCAAGGCCTCTGAAGTGCCCATCCTGGGACTCCTGCTCTGTAACTGGCCCTCACTTTGAACTCCCTACTGGAGCTAACAGCCCACAAAAAAAGGCCTGCTGTGATAGGTGCTGTAGGGGCCGCCAAGATCACAGTTTAGGGTGGAGGCACTCCTTCCTCCCAGCTGCAGGTAGCTCAGGCTCCAGGCTGAATCCCTCTCCGGAAATGGCCCTCAGCCAGAGATTCACCTGAAGCCGTTCCCCTTTCCCTAGTGGGCAGTGGATGTCCAATGGTTGCAGGGGTATCTCGACTCTCCCTCCCTTTCCTCTGGCGGGACAATTCTAAGGGCCATCCCAGCTCCAGAGCTTCTTCAAATATCAGCTGAGGCTCTTGTTGCAGCTGCGCCTCAGCTCAGTTTCTCCCTCTGCCCAGTCCTGTTCCCTCACCCCTCACCGCAGGCATTCTCAGGAGCTCGCTAACCTCTGTCTCGGAGAATGCTTTCCGGGTAAGCCAGTTGAGGACACCTGGTAACAGAATGGTTAAGCAGCCAGCCTGGGTTCAAATAGAAACCAACCATTTTAGCTCTATGACCTGGGCTGAGTTACCGAACTTCTCCATACAATTGTTCTATTAAGTAGGAAAAATGCCGAGGCAATAGTTTCTCTCTCCTGAGGGTCTTGTGAGTATTAAATGAGGTGATGTGTGTGTGGTGCCTGATATTGAGAAAGCACTTAATGGGCATTATCTATTATTACTTACATTAACTTCCCTGAGGTTCAGGTAAATAGGGATAGGAAATTATTTTCTGTGTCCTGGGGTTGCTGGTGAAAAATAGGATTGAGAGGCAAAGGTTAAGTTCTGTGCTGCTGTGACCTAATAGGGACTCAGTGGTCAAGCTCCCTGGGGGCTTTGCCCATCCTGGAGCTGTGGTCTGGAAGCCTGACCCTCCCCCAACTGATGAGGATTGCTGTATTGGTTTTCTATTACTGCTGTTACAAATTTAGTGGCTTAAAACAAATTTATTATCTTACATTTCTGTAGGTCAAAAGTCTACTGTGGGTCTCCTAGGACTAAAGTAAAGGTGTTGGCAGGTTGTGTTCCTTTCTAGAAGTTCTAGGGGAGAATCTATTTCCTGCTCATTCAGGTTGTGGACAGAATTCAATTACTAGGGTTGTAGGACTGCAGTCCCCCTTTGCATGCTGGTTGTAGAATGAGGGTTGATCCCAGCTCCTAGAAGCCTCTGCATCCCTCCAAGTCATCACAGGCAGGTGGAGGACATCTCAAAGCTACTTTTTGGTTATCTTTTACTTCTAAAGACTCGAGTGATTAGATTGGGCCCACCTGGGTAATCTGAGCTTCTTATTGGAAAGTCCTTAATCACATCTGCAAAGTGCCTTTTGCCAGGTAAGGTAACGTTCACAGGTTCCAGAAATCAAACATGGACATCTTCGGTAAGGAGAAGGTGGGAGTCATTCTGCCTGTCACAGCCGCCCAGCACAGGGCAATGTCTGACCCAAAATTCATCTCCTCCTTTTCCAGGGGGAGGTCTGTGCAGTTCCCTGTGCAGCCGGGACCTACGGCCCCAACTGTTCATCCGTCTGCAGCTGTCACAACGGCGGTACCTGCTCCCCAGTGGATGGCTCCTGTACCTGCAAGGAAGGTAACTCGCCTCTTTCCCAAACCCATACCCCTCAGATGCGCACCCTGCCCTGGAGGGGCCACCAGTCGAGGGGGCAGGGGGCCTGTATGTCAGGTTCCAGCCGAGGAAACCCGCACCTGCCTGCCAGAAACTTCAGCAGCAGGAATGTAACAAAGGGGATTTGTTCCCATGGTGTGAGACAGCTGAGGAGCAAACAAGGGTAGGTGAGCAACTCAGAGGTCGCAGCTGTGGGAGGAGTTGCTACCACTCCTGGTAGTGAGGGCCACCTGGTGGGAGCTGGGACACGGACCGAGGGATGTCACAACAGTGCTGGAGCGCATGCGAAGGGACACAGCCACCACTGAGGCCCTGCCCAAGGCAGAGAGAGAAGAGGTACCTGGTGTCTGTCCTGCTCCCACCCTCCAGTCTGTGGGCCAAGTCTCCCATTGGCGAGCCCATCTGGGAGCCAGCGAGGGGGAGCTTGGGACATCAGGGGTTGGGGTCAGCCACCTGTGACACCGAACAGAGCAGGGGAAGGGGAGAAATGGATCCAAGGGCAAACAGGCCAGTGACCAGCCTCAGAGTGGGCTGTCCCCAAAACAAAGGGCCCTGAGATTAGCTGGGTAACTCCATCCAAGACCAAGATAGCCCTCAGCGCCTCCCAGGTGGTCCCCTGTCCCAGGTGGTCCCCTGTCCCATGTGGTCCCCTATCTCAGGTGGTTCCCTGCCCCAAGTAGGGTTGTCAGCCCACAGCAAAAACAGTGGGAACTGGGAGGTAGGAGACCCGCATTCAAGCCCCTGTTCCCTTAACAGCTGTGTGTATTTCTGAGTGTCTCTGTGTGGCATGTGGGTCCTAACCCAGTGACCAGAGAAGTTGGGGCTTGTGGGGAGTGAGCAGAAAGCTGTGCTGGGCCTGAATGGAGAGCTGACAGCCTCCTGCCCTCCCCTCAGGGTGGCAGGGTCTCGACTGCACCCTGCCGTGTCCCAGCGGGACATGGGGCCTCAACTGCAACGCGAGCTGCGCCTGCGCCCACGGGGCGGCCTGCAGCCCCGCAGACGGCTCCTGCTCCTGCACCCCCGGCTGGCTGGGAGACACCTGTGAGCTGCCCTGCCCGGTGAGTGTCCCGGGCTGGGAGGACCCTGTGGGCCCTGTGTCCCCTCATCCCCTTTCCCTGTGGTTATTTTGTCCACAGAGGTGTACAGAGAAGAGCACGTGTGGAAACCTTGGATCAGGTCTCAGCCCCAGTTCTAACCTCTCTGTGGCTACTTTCCTACTTTGGGCCTCAGCCCTCTCTATAAAATGGCAAACACTTGGCAGCTACGGTGATGTGGCGAGGTGGCATCCCTTTCCCCTTGCAGCTCTCGGTAAGGGGGTATATTTACCTGAGCCCAAATGCAGTTTCAGAACCCTTCAGACACAGTGCTAGAGGACAGCCCTAATAACCCATCAGAGTTCCATTCCATGATAGGCCGTGTCTAAGCTTCCTTCCGGTTCCAGCATCTGTAATTTTATGGTCAGGGTGTGGGCGGACTGAACCAAGCGCTACCAGCAATAACCACCTAGACTTACTGACTGGGTCTCAGTCTAAGATACGAGTAAGTTGAACGACTGATGCGATGATGTTGAGTGAGTACCACCTTCCTCCACAGTAACAAAGGGTAAATCATCATCCCTCACAGGGGATCGATGTGTTGCAACTTGCAAAGAGCATTTCCATTTGCAATTCTAACTAATGGTCATCTCAGCCCTCTGAGTTTGACCAGGGAGAAGCAGGGCAGGACCATCACCCCCTCCTTCCAACTCCCGTGCTCTCGTTAATGTGGCTGGAGCAGCTCCATGGCTGTGTTGATCCCATTGTAAAATGTGCTCCCACTGTGCCCCAGCCTAAATCACTGCGTCCTTGTGGGGCAGCGGCTCAGATTTGTCCTCAAAATCCAACAGAAGTGCATGAAACTCGCGGGGTCCAGATCTGATCGTGTCTCTCCCCTCTGTCCACAGGATGGCACATTTGGGCCGAACTGCAGTGAGCGCTGTGACTGCAGCCACGCTGACGGCTGCCATCCCGTCACAGGCCACTGCTGCTGCCTGGCCGGGTGGACAGGTAACGCCCTTCTGCCTCCCCACCCCCCAGGTCCTGTGACACTGGGTTCTCAGTCTTCCCCTTCTTCTCTTGACTGCTCTCTCCATTACTCCTTCTTCCCTAAACGTGTGCTTCTCCCTTTCTCTCCTGGGCTTCAGTTCTCCATCCCACTCAATTTGACTAAGCAAATACTTATTGAACACCTATTTGCAGGCTGTCTTCTACAGGGTAGGGCACCC
Source organism: Anoura caudifer (assembly GCA_004027475.1). Taxonomy (NCBI): domain Eukaryota; kingdom Metazoa; phylum Chordata; class Mammalia; order Chiroptera; family Phyllostomidae; genus Anoura; species Anoura caudifer. The sequence goes on from PVKU01001376.1 coordinate 216,508, forward strand.
TGATAAAGATTCAGACAAAGGCTGACACCTGGTGGATGTGGGCATTTGCAGAAGATGCGGTAGAGAGAGGGACAAGGAACTTTCTCCCTGGCCCAAGCTCCGTCCTGGGCTCTACCTGTCCTGTCAGCCCACCTTCTGAGCACGTGGCAGGTGCCCCGCTTTTCTCCCTCCCGCTGCCGCCACGCTGGTCCAGCAGGCAGCAGCATCTCTCAGCCAGCCCTGCCGGACCTCCTACTCGGCGTCTGGGCCTCCCCTCTTGCCCAGCTGCACTCGTTCTGCACACGGTGGCCAAAATGAACTTTTCAAAACCCATTCCCTTCCACATCAGTCCCTGCTCAGAATGCCTCAGCGGCTCCCCACAGCATTCATATCGAATCCAAAATCCTTATGGTGGCCTGGGGCCCACGTGATCTGGCCCTGCCCAGCTCTTCCTCCCCTCCTTTCCCCCCTCCCCTCACTCACTACATTCCAGACCCTGGGGCCAGCCACCTTCCTGCCCCCAGGCCTTCCTACACACATCCCCTCCTCTGCCTGGGTACCCTTTGCCTATCTCTTCACCTGCTACAGCCTTCTCACCTACCAGATTTCAACTTTAAGATTATTTCCTTTGACCAGGCTCTCTTTCCCTCCTCAACCTAGCTGAGACTATGGAAAAGGCCCTTTTATTAATTCCACAATACCCTACACATTTCTTTATGCAGTACGTACCACAGCTGTCACTGAGCCCAGATTAGTAACTATGTGTTTATTACCTGCCTCCCCACCTTTGGGGGGAGGGCCCACACCTGCCTCGTTCACCACCGTGCCCACTGCCTGTTGCACATTGAGATTATGGGCAGCACAGAAGGCAGGGCTGGAGCCGCACCACCTGGGTTTGTGTGCTGGGCAGGTCCTTAACTTTTCAGGGCCTGGATTCCCCATCCATACAATGCAGATAATTATAATCCTTAGAACCACAGGGTCTTTTTGAAGTTTAAGTGAGTTAATGCCAGTACGTGCTAACAGTGCCTGGTACATAGTGAGTGCCTGGTGAATGTAAACCTTGAATACAGGAAGTGCTTAACAATGACATACAGTGTGAATCAGCCCGCCAGCCAGTCCCAAGGAGAAAGAAATACAGGCATTGCTGGCGGTGGATGTCCTCAGATAAACAATTCCCACCACCGGCCGCTGAGCAGCCTGTGTTCTCCACAAGCAGGAAGTTGCTGAGCAGCACAGGGCCAGGGACATCGCTTGCTCTGCAGCATCTTCGGCCTGGCTCCCTTTGCCCTCCCTTCGGCCCACTGGCCCCCCAGACTCTTAGCTGGAGCCAAGTAGAACTCCACTTTAATTTTTCATTGCCTTCATTTCAAGTGAGCCGATAAGATTTTAATGACGTCTGGTGCTTTAGAAATTCTGTCTTTGATGGACAACCTTTCAGCAAAGCCTCAGCTATTCTAAAGCTAATTTCCCCAAACATGGTCCTAAAGTCATTTCAAAGGAGCGATTGATGTCCTGAGGTTTATCGTGCAGAAGGACCCCAAGGAGAGGCAAGGAGGGGACGGGCACAGGCCCCAGCCTCCCACCCAGCGAGCCCTCCCCACCCACCCATGACTCCTCAGCTCTCTGCATATTGCTTGTGTCTCAGCGTGACGACGGTTTTTTGGGCCCAAAGTGTGCACATGTCTTTCCCCCTTGTCCCCATAAGCCACAGGCTTCCTGAGGACTGGTATCATGTCTAATTCATCTTGCCCTGCACTTAGTAGGTGCTTACTACATGTTTATTGAGATAAATTGAAATGAGCTGGCCTGTAACCATATATGGTTTTTCCTCTCAAAGTGAAGGAGACCTTGAAGATGATCTACCCCACTCTGTTCACACTACAGATAAGGGTGATGCCCAAGTTGTCAGGACATTTGCAACAAGGGAGGGGAGACACAGGGCTGCATTCTCAGGGGGAGCCATTTATTCACTGGATTAGCATTTTCTGACTCAAGTGGTCACCAACTCTTCATCTGGCAGTTACCATGCAGCCAGCATGGTGTCAGGCTCAGCAGTGAAGGGCAACACTCACAAACAGTGGTGGTCTCTGAGCACCTATTGTGTGCCAGGCACTGTGCCAGGCACCAGAGATGCAAAAATGACCAAGATAGCATCCCTGTCCATTATAAGCACCAAAAAAGGAGGGTCAAAAGTGTCAGGAAACCATAGTCCCTGTCTTCAAGCTGCTGGCAGGGGATACACAACTCATATGTATGAAACATTCAGATAATAGGTGAGGACAAAGCTGTATGCTGGGGACTGTCAATTAGATGCCTGAATCCCTGGGCAGACATCCAGGAAGGCTTCCTGGAGAAGGTGGGCCCTAAGCAGATCTTGAAGGATGATCTTCGAGGGCTGCTGGCCTTGTGGCATAAACTAGAGGTTACACTATGTGGACGCTTAGCACACCAATATAGATGCGTGGAGGGTCCTGAAATACAAAGCAGAGAGAGTCTCTAAGGTTTAGAAGGGGAGGGCTCTCTAAGGGAAATTATTATCTGCCTTCAACTATAGGGAAAACTGGGCCTAGAGAAGGTAGCTGATGAAGCTATGCATCTTCAGAAGCTGTAGTTGGAGAGCCTCCCACCAGGCCATGGTCAGCCCCTTTGACCAATTAGTAAGTCCCCTTCTAGAACTGGGCACTCCACACAGGGAGAACCCTGGGCCATCCTCCCCACTGAGGTCCCACTGTCTTAAGTTCCAGGTCACTCTTAGGACGCAAAAGCAACTCAAACATGATGCAGACTCCGGCCAGTGGGGTCCATGTGTTGTGGCTACAATGAACAAATTCACACAGACTACAAAAGTCCTGTGCAGAAAATGGGACGGCATGGCCACTCTCTGAGTGACAGAGAGAGCCCCAACCCCTGCCTGGACAGGCTTTTATTGCTTTTCTGGGTACATTACATCAAGCATGGTCCTCATTTACTATGCACAGGTTCTCTTTAGGTGGTTACCTTTTACAGACAACAAAGGAGAGGATGTTGCTAATTACTACAAAGAAAAAGGATATTTGCAAATGCAAAGGAAAAAAGTGGTTGAACTGGTTACACTCCATCCTTGGGAGGTTTAGCATACATTTTAGGAAGTTACTTTAAACATATGCAGTAAACATTTGCTGCCTCAATTTAGGTGAGGGAGTTTTAGCAAAAAGCAAGCTTTAAAGCAGCCTAGGTACAATGTCGGCCTGATTCCCAATGGGAAAACCGATCCATGGGCTTGGGTCCTGTGTGCCAACTCGCTACCCACTGGTTTTCCAAGTCAGGGGCTGGGCTACATTCGCCATGCCACGTGGATAGGTTCCCTGTAAAAACATGAGCTCTACTCCCACAGAACCAGACCTAGAATAGAATAATTCTTGCAGCTACCTGTGATCTGAGCATAGTCACCTTGTGCCTGTGGTTCTAATGTCCAAGAAAGAGGACCCCTTTCTGACATGAAAACATTCTGAGGATCCCACATGTGAGAGTGCTATACTTTTACTATCCACCACTTGGGGGAAAGCAATAGCAAAATGCTCCCATAAATTCAGGGTGTTTTGCAAGCAATGTGTCTTATTAATCATAGTAGCATCTGCATATAGTTCTAGGAAAGAGCTGGGTCTGCGTGTGACGCAGGAGCTTGGTGGAGTCCACCTTAGTCCGGGGCGTCCCGCCAGGAACAGCAGCATCCCTCGGCCTGCAGTCCAAATCCTGGGTTTTCAACACCCACAGGCAAAAGAATTCCTTGGGACGGACCACAGCTCCTGGTTTTGCACAGCTTCATGGTTCCCCTTCCAGGCTCCCCTCCAGTCAGTCGATGGTGCCAGTCCAGGGCGGGCCTCCAGTGCCCCTGACACTCCACTGGGAGAGACCTCCATCAGGGGGTGGAGTGGGGCCGCCAGACTCTCCCTGAAGAAAGGTCTCACCCCCTGGGGGAGAAGGCCCCTGACCCTGCAAATAAGTACCCGAATCCTGCTGTGAAAAGGAGTCATCACAGGGAGGGAGCGGGGCAGGGCGCTAGGCGAGAATGAGGCACTGGAGAGGGAGTGAAGCCTGTTGCCTCCCCTTCCTCTCTGTTCTGTCCGGCTGCCCTCCCTCCCCCCACCTTTCCCTCCAGCCCAGATGGGCTCGTACCATCCCAGCCCACCTCTTAACTGGGCGCACTGTTCTCCCGCGCAGCTGGGACTGGCTCTGTCCACTGGGCCTGAGTATCTTCCTCCCTTTTTCTTTCTCTCAAAATCCCTGTCTTTATAACAAAGCCGACATGAGTTTTATACTAATTCTGCTCCTCTCTGAGCTTCTGATATTCGCCTTCCAAAGCCACACAGGCCTCCAGGGCCCACCTGGTCCATTTATCTAATTAATACATGTGAGACAGGAAGCCTTTCTGCTTGGGAGAAAACCCCACCCCAGAGCTGGGGCCTCCAGCCTTTTAAAGTTCCTGCTTAGCCTTTGGCGCTAATCACCACCAACACTTACTTCCTCTCTCTCAGCTCAGAAAGAATGTGTAGACCTCACTTCACTCCTCTCTCTCATTGAGAAATTCCATCTGTTCCCCTAGGCCCCCTCTGGCAAACTGAGGGTCATTAAATCCATTTGTTGGGTCACTGCTAGATTTTTTTTTTTATGAATAGAATATATCACAGTGCAGAGAAAATATTGGAGTGCATCATACACAGTATAAGTGTTATTTTTCAAAGACTTGGTTTCTATTACGCACGTGTGTGCCCATATGACATAAAATACGTACTGTACTCGGATGTGGTCAAGAGAATCTGGAAAGACCCACCCACTCTCCGGGCCCCTGCCTGGAGCCGGCTGCCTGGGACCCAGCAAGAACCAGTGGCTCCTGGGCCGATGCGTGTGCAGCTCATTCCGAACTTGTGCAGCCCCTGGTGACAGCACTCATGTGCCGCCCGGTTGGGCTCTCCCAGGCCTAACCTTGGATACCAGCTAACAGGTCAAAAATGAAGGGACCCTCCCGATTTGGTCCCTTACTCCCACAGTCTCAATCTCTTGCCCTATCTCAGTTTATTCTTTACAGTCAGCCCCATGGCACTACTTTTTCATTCAAGGCATGATTCTCCCTCTTGCTTCCTGTTCTCTGCACGTAGAGTTTATTTTACCTGGTTGGATTCCCTTCAGCATCACCTCTTCCTGGAAGCCCTCCCCAACAGGCCAAGCATTGGCTGGGTTTTTCTTCCACTTTCCCAGATGCATGGTTTGCCTCCACCTTGTCATGCCACATGGTGCCCGCCTCCTGCCGTTCTTCCCTTTGCCCTCACCCTCTCACCACTGACATGAGTCTGCCTCTGGCCCATAGGCATCCGCTGTGACAGCACGTGTCCACCCGGTCGCTGGGGCCCCAACTGCTCCGTCTCCTGCAACTGCGAGAATGGCGGCTCCTGCTCCCCGGAGGATGGGAGCTGCGAGTGTGCCCCTGGCTTCCGAGGACCCTTATGCCAGAGAAGTAAGGCTGAGCCCCTCCACCCCCACCTGCCAGACCTCAGGCAGCTGATCCTCCCTACCCTTTCCCAGTTGGAACTAGTCCTGACCTGAGAGAGGCTGGCGTCTCAGAGCCAGCCCCCATCAATTCCCTCCCTCGAGACCCCTCTCTCCCTAGCTTTTTTGTCTCCAAGTTTAGGGACCTCCTCTCTGCTCCTCTCTGGAGAAGGGGGCCCTCCAAGGAGTGGGGTGGGTGTGGCTCTCCCCATATTTTTGAGGAGCCTGCCTTCATCACTATGTGGGACCAGAGAGGGGACCAGGCTGGCTGGGGCCCCTTGGGCTGCTGACCACATCTCTCCTTCACCCTCAGTCTGCCCCCCTGGGTTCTACGGCCACAGCTGCGCCCAGCCATGCCCCCTCTGCGTGCACAGCAGCGGGCCCTGCCACCACGTCAGCGGCACCTGTGAGTGCCTCCCTGGCTTCTCTGGAGCTCTCTGCAACCAAGGTACTCTCTCGGGGGAAGACAGGGAGCCAAGAGGGTGAGGAGTCCTGGGAGAGGGTGGCAGGGAAGAAAGGGTTTGTGGAGTCTCATCAGACTCTGTGGAGGCAGCTGCTTGCTCCTTCAGGACTTGGGCCCGCCTTCCTGAGACCTGGGCGCCACGAGGCATGAGACAAAACCATGATGCAGTTAAAGGCAGAGGCTCAGAGAGGTTAAATCATTTCTCTGTGGTGTCCCAGCTAGCAAGTGGCAGAGCAAGAAACAAATCCTGACTCCAAAGCCCATGCTAAATGGATGAAAAGTGAAATAAGCGCAGGTGAGGTCCATGTGGCTTAAGTGAGGGCCAGGTGGGAAAGAGAGACAGCTGTGGGTGCTCAGCGGCATGCGCCCTGGCTCCGGCCGGAATTGCAGCTTTCCGGCCCTTCTCCCCTCACCCTCAGGCCCACCTCACGAACCCTGCACCACCAGCTTTCCTGTCTCAGCAGCAGAATCCTACACCAACTCCAGCCAACCTCTGCCACTCAACAGGAGTTGAAAAGAGAGAGAAAGCTTATTTGCTTTGGTGGGCTGCTAACCTGGCTTTCAGCGGGGGAGAGCCCTGGTTTGTAACATTTGTAAATTTCCATGGCACACTATTCTCACCTGTGGCTGATTCCAAGGTCCCAATGGTTTAACACCAGTTACAAAAAACCTGAATATTTAACAACAGAGCAAAGACAGAAGCTGGCTCTAGCACAGACCATTGCTTGTTGCTTAGCCAGGCCAGGACTTGTGGAGGGGGCGTGGATGGCTCCATGGGGGCAGGGGAGTGCAGGACTTCACTGGGCCTTCGCTTGGAAGGGAAAAAGGCATTCGAGTAGAGGAAATAGCCTGGGCAAAGCACAGGGCAGTGGACATGTGACTGTCCAGCAAGCAGTAGGGAACAGCTGAAGGATGGAAGAGCTGGGGGTGGAAAAGGCGCTGAGAAGGTAGTCTGGGCCTTCAGGACAGCCTTGGACTCCAGGTTGCAGAAGGAGGGAAGGGATCTTAGACGAAGGTAACCTTAGAGCTAAAAGCAACTTCAAGGTCATCTACGTGAGAATCTCCTCTGGTCTCTGCTTAAATACTTCGATTGAGAGCCCAGGACCTCCCAGAGACCGGATCCTTTTGATGAAAAATCACCACTGAGCTGGGCTATTTTTTAAGTGCATGGGCCATTAATATGTATGAGTGAGAAGTTTACTCTGTGATGCTTTGAGGTCACGAGAAGTTTGGGCCCCAGGGAAACATATGTGACAGTTTCATTTGCTAGCAGCCCTCCCAGGACAGTTTAATCATAACCTGACACATCAAGGTTTACTTATTAAACATCAGAGGCCTGGCCATCAATACAGATAGGCCGGGTCTAAATTAAGACCTAAGCAGCCCAAGGAGTAACTTTCGGATCCTGTGATGTCTGATTTATCGCCCGCTGGCCTAATGACTGTTTTCCACATATGGATCTAATAGTGTTGGCTATTAATGGCAACTGCCCTGGTTAAGTCTCAAACCTTGTAAAAAATTGAACTGACACTTTCTAATGACCAGCATTCCAGCAAGTTACAAATTATAGACATTGCTTATGCAGAATCATTAAACATAGATTAAATATAACCAGCTGTTTTCTTTTCACCAGCCCCTCCTCTCCACCACCTCTCTCTTCACCGCACTCTTGATTCAGCTAAGAAGTCAACCAATTAATGTATGAGACTGATCACATTAACAGCTCTGTGGGTGGATTTGTCAGCCTTGTGTGTGTGAGAGAGGCTTCAAAGATGAGACTGCCTTGTTAGAGAAGCACAGAGCTGGTTTTGAGATGGGAGTGGATGGAGAGGCTCTGGTCGGGACTGGGGGATGGGTTCCCCAAATCAAGCACCTCCCAGAGGAGGCGGGCTGCATGCTTTCCAGGAAGCTGAAGCCAGGGCCTGCACTTCTTCAAACGGGGATGTGTGTCATCCTCCTGGCAGTGGGCCTGCCCTGGGAGGAGCTGGGGGTTTTGCCAGGAGCACAGGGCCCCAGCCAGCCAGCCTCCCAGAGCTATTAACCCTCAGCCTGAAGCCAGTGGTTGAGGTTTATCACCCCCATGTCAAAGATGAGGGACCCCGGAGAGGACTGATGTAGTTTACGCAAAGGTACTTAGTAAATGGCAGACCTTCCCAGTTGTGTGACCTTGGGCAAGTTACTTAACCTCTCAGTGCCTCAGTTTCCTCATCTGAAGTGGAGTTAATAATAGGGAATAATAATGGAAATATATAATGAGAGTATTACCACGTTAATACATACATGAAACCATGACCCAAACCTGCGGCTTTCAACAGAGAGCTCGGCATACCTTGCCGCCTTTGTCATTTGTCCCAACCACTAATCACGTCCAGGGAAGATAGAGTGGACACAGATCCAGGCACCAGGTCCCCGCAGTCTGCCTGGGGAAGGCTGACAGCATGAGTGCCAGGCAGTGCTGCTTAAAGGAGAGTGCGGCCCAGGGGTGGAGAGGCCTGGGCCCTGGGGAAGCAGCTTCTCTGCAAGAATCAAGACCTCCCCGTGATCCTCCCTGTGGCTCAACCAGCTGAGGGTCTCAGGGATTCAAGGAGTTCCTCCCCCATAACAGGAGTGCAAAGAAGCCTTCCTGGAGGAAGCCTTCCTGGCTGGAACTGGGCTGTGAGGACAGCATGCTGAACTCAGAGGAACTCAAAGGGGCAAGAGTTTCCAGCAGAACCCACTGGAAGGTCACTGCTCCTGGGGCCTATTTTGGCCACTTTGCAACATTTCCTGAGTGTTTGCTGTATGCCAGGCACTGCACTGGGCTCTCAGACCCAACAAAGAACAGGAGAGCCAGGTTCCCTGCCCTCACAAAGCCTATAGTCTGGAGGGGGAATTCTGAGCTCAGCCTTTCCCAACAGAACTTGAGAGCCAAGTTGGGGGAAAGGGGTGGCCAGGGTATTCCCACACATTCAGCCACCATGCCTTGAGGGCCTGTTGTTTTTCCAGGCATTTGGGGGACACAGACATGGGTGGAACCCCAGCCTGGCCTGAAACAGGTGACAAGCCACAGTAACACAAGACCAGGGAGGAAACTGACAGAGTGTTCTAGAAGCTCAAACAGGGACAAACAGCCCCACAGAACAGAGAAGAGGGGTGAATCAGGTGGGATCAAGTTCAGTTACAGGTGACATAAACTCAAAATATCTGGTTTGAAAATGACTAACATTATGTCCCTCACACATTCAACAAACAAACAACAACAACAACAAAAACAGGGAGAAGATCCAGAAGGAGGCCACTGGGAATGGTAGGGTAGCTTACAGAGGTGTCAGGTACCCAGGCTCCTTCTGTCTTGTTGTTCAGCCATCCTCGGCACATGGCTTCCAGGTCTGATGAAAGGTAGCTGCTTAAGCTCCAACCATCTCACCCACAATTCTTATCCCTAATCCACATTATCCCTCATCAAGGAGAAGAGGCAAAACGATGTGCATTTCCACTGACCATTGGCCACAATGTTGTCACAAGGCCATGCCAAGCTATGCAGAAGCCCAAGAGATGAAGTCTTTCTTCCAGGTGGCCATAGGCCCAGCTAAAACTTGTAACTCCACTAAGGAAGAAGAGAATTAATATTGAAGAACTACAGAGTGATCCCGTGGGAAGCGGCATTCCTGTAGGCAGGGTAGGGTTTCTACAGCTGGACCCTAGGGCGAGGGAGTGGCTGGAGTGAATAGAGGCATGGGGCGTGTTTGGCAAGTGGTGTGTGGGCCAGTGGCTCGTGTGGTTGGATGAGGCAGATTAAGTGTTCATCTCTAGGATCTAGATTTTATTCTGGGGCAATGGGGAGCCCCTGAGGATGTCAGGCAGGGCACAAGAGTGCCATGAAGAGAGCTGAAGCTGTACAAAAAAGGTGGAGGGTGAATTGCAGAGGAAATGAAACGTAGGTGCTCAATTAACACTCAGCCCTAGTCCTACAGTTGCTTGCAGCCTAGTTGAGGAAACCAACCTTTCCTCCACAGACCAAGGAGTAACTCCACCAGGAGGGGCTGAGACCAACAAGTGACTCAAAGCGGGGACACCAAGGAAGCTCACCAAGGAAAGAGCGTTCCCTGTGGACCCAGGGGTGGTGGGGGGCTCTCTTGAGGATGGGGTTGAGCTGAGGCTTGAGGAACAGGTCAGATTTGGAGGAACAGAGGAAACAGGTGGACAGGGATAGACTTTCAGGGCCAGCCCTCCAATCAACAGCAGACAGACCTGCCACCTGTATGTGCCCCTCCCCTCCCAGCTGCAAACAATTCTCTTCCATGATGGCTGTGGGTCAGTGATGCTGGAGAGAGCATGTAATGGAAACACAGGCCGAGGAGCAGTGCAGGGAGCACTGGACTGAATGCCTCGGTGGGATTCCCAGCCTCTGCACTTGTGTCTGTGAGACCTCAGCCAAGCAGTTCTACCCCGTGAGCCTCAATCTGTCCCTCTGTCAGAGGGGGGCATTTATAGACCCTCTGAAGAATGCAGCTGTGGGCACAAGAGGGGAACTCATCTGTGTGCAAATGGAGATGGGCAGTTCCTAAGCAGATCCTTGACCCCAGGGTGGTCATGGCTGTGGCCCAGGAACTTCTGCGGGTGGATGCAGCTGTGGGTGGGGGTCTGAGTGCTGGTGGAGGGCAGGTACCAGGCTCTCCTGTGCCCACAGTGTGTGCTGGAGGGCACTTTGGGCAGGACTGTGCCCAGCTCTGTTCCTGTGCCAACAATGGGACCTGCAGCCCCATCGATGGCTCCTGTCAGTGCTTCCCTGGATGGATTGGCAAGGACTGCTCACAGGGTAAGCTGCTGCCTCCTAGGATTGCCCCCCACCATCCTAGGTTCAGGCCACAAAACACGCAGCTCCCCTTGCCCCTGGTGCCTCTACTTGCCAAGGCCAAAATCTCCTTCTGCAGATGGGAATGTCAACCTGAGTCCCACTTAGCTCTCTAAATAACATGAATTATTAGGATTGATCACTGGCATTATTAACTGCTGGTATCAAAGGTATTGATATTGTTGACAGTACCATTAATATTAATGCTGAAAATTAATCTTCCATCAGCACCTGAGCAAGGAGTAGCCCCTACGTTTGGATGGGAAGGAAGAGGGGGCTGGGACTGACATGCTGGAGTTTGGGAGTAGGGAAGTGAGGTGAGGGCAGTCACCTTAGAGGGACAGGGGCATCCTCTGGGTGGCCCCTGTGAATGTCATCCTGGGCACTATAAGCCTAGACAGGGTATTATAGGGGCAGTTCCTGTAGGTGTATCCAACCTAGTATGGAGGCAACAGGGACCCCCAACCTAAAGGCAAAGACCCAGACTACCCCGTGTAGCTCCTTAGCTGATGGGTGAGACCCAGCAGGTACTCCTTAGGGAGGTCCTAGTTAATGGTCTGGCCTGAGGGGATTTCCATTCTGATGGAGAACACACAGGTGCCATCCTCAGGGAGCTCAGCACACAGTGTTCACACAGTAAACTGCAGTGTTCACAGTTTACCACCCACACCTGCACATTCCACGTCAGTCAGGCCCCTGAGAGGAAAGGTGCAGGAGCCCCCAGAGCTGGGCTGGGAGACAGCAAAGAATCTGGGCTTAATGGGGATCCTGGGTGACTGGGTCAAGAAATGGATGGAGAAATTCTGGGTACAATATGGTAACTCCCTGAAAGCCAGGAAATGCCACTTGGCATCTTGGCTCTGACATGCACCTTCCCCTCCTTTCTCCCTTTCTGTCTGCTCCTCTCTGCCTTGCCCTCACCCTCCATGTCCCACCTGCCCACCCCCAGCTTGCCCACCTGGGTTCTGGGGCCCTGCCTGCTTCCACACATGCAGCTGCCACAATGGGGCGCGCTGCAGCGCTGAGGACGGGGCCTGCCACTGCACCCCTGGCTGGACTGGACTCTTCTGCACGCAGCGTAAGCTCCACCTCCGGGCCTCCCAGCTATTCAGAATCCCATGCTGCAACCTACTGGCTGTCTTGGGCATCGTCTAGGGCTGCAGTGGGGGGAAGCGGGTGTGTGTGCGGGGGTGGGGGTGGGGGGGGCTGCTGGGGCCAGGAGCCCCACCCCCCACCTCTAGGAATGAGCTTACCTGGATTCAGGGGTTGATGAGCCCAAAGTCCTGGGAGATCAGGGCTCTTAAGTTTCCCCAGCAATCAAGACAAGACCCTCTCTGCCCAGCCTTGGACAGTGGGCCCCAGAGTGAAGAGAGTGGCCTGTCATTACACCACCAGAAGACACCAGCCTGGCTTCTGGTGCCAAGGCACCTTTGTCCAAGGGACTCCTCACCCCCTTGGTGTGGAAGTTCAGAGTGTGGGAATGGCCTAGGCGCATGGGCTCCCCAGTTCTCACCTCATGCTCAGAGGGAGGCGGCAGAAGGCAGGTTCAGTCCCAGCTGCACCTCCATAGTCGCCCACCCTGTTTCTCCAGGCTGCCCAGCAGCATTCTATGGGAAGGACTGCGCGCATGTGTGCCAGTGTCAGAATGGAGCCAGCTGTGACCACATCAGCGGCAAGTGCACCTGCCGCACAGGCTTCACTGGGCAACACTGCGAGCAGAGTAAGCTATCCCAGCCCACAGCCCTGGGTGTCAGGACCAGGCCTCAGCCTCAGTCAGGGGAAGCCTTCACCCTCTAGCTCCGCCTACTCCGGGCTCCTTGTGCCTGCTCCCTTGACTTCTGGAGCCACTCCCTAGGAAAAGGGTGAAGGTCACCCGCACAATGGTATTTGAAGTTTCTTCCTCCTATTAGGTGGGAATGGCATACCATTGAGCCAGCGCTGAGGCCTGAGGGAGTGAAGGGAGGGAGACCTTGTTTGATTCTTCTTTGAAGCCCATGAGGCACCCAGCTCAGGGCCTGGCATGTGGACTATGCAGTATAAATGTGTACATGAAGAGAAAACAGGGGTGGGTGTCCCCCAACTCAGGCTAGAGCTGCTGTCTAGCCCCAAGTACCAAAGCACCAGAGGAGCCACAGAGAAGTAGGTCTCACTCGGTGAGGCGCCGCTGTCCACATGTGGGGGGGGGGGGAGTGTGACTGCGCCGCACCACCTACCCTGGCACTTCTTTGTGTCACACAGGATGTGCCCCGGGAACCTTTGGCTATGGGTGTCAGCAGCTATGTGAGTGCATGAACAATGCCACCTGTGACCACGTCACCGGCACTTGTTATTGCAGCTCTGGATTCAAAGGAATCAGGTGTGACCAAGGTAACACGGAGATGGCAGAGTCCTCAGGCAAGGGGCTGCAGGAAGGGCCCCAGGGAGGCAGGCTCTAGGGAGAGTCCAGCGAGAACCACTGGATTGTACATGGGCACCTTGTGACTTTATTCCCGTTCGGGAGGAGAGCAGGAGCAGGGCGGGCTGCAGGAGGTGGGGAGGTGGTCCCAGGCGCTGGAGAGGCAGATGGAGCAGGCAGCCTCAGTCCCCGCCTCCCGTGAGCCAAGCAAGCAAGGGTAACCACAGCCAGTGCTGTGGAAAGGTCACCAAACTGAACATCTGCTGAATTCTGCCAACCTGCTAGGTGACCTTGGGCAGGTCATTTCTTTTTGCTGGGCCCATTATTCCACATGCAAAGTGGAAAGAATAAATGGATCCTTGTCCTCTGCCACGACACGAGGTTCTGGTGGAGGAGCCCCAAGGGGTGCAAACTAGGCTCCAAGTCTAGTCAGAAGATGCCCCACAGGGCAGTTGTGAGGGCTGAGGTGAGATGATGTGAGCACCTAATAAATAGTGATATATGCATGACAACCCTTTTAAAGTGCTGCAAACAGGTAAGGGATTACACTGCTCTTGGTACTAGGAGATGGGGGTAAGAAGGGACTCAGCTAGCTACACTACGGAATAGGGGCCAGAGCCACGCCCACTGCACGCTGATGGGGGTCAGGCCCCACACGCATCAAGAGGGGTTTTGTGGGTAGTAAGCATGGGCACGTGGGAACAGCTCTCACAGCTTTCACTGCCTGTCTGTCATATGGTGCTCAGTCCCCTGGGGACTGTCACCATGTTATACAAATGAGCCAACTGAGGACTCTAAGTCACATCTAAGAAACACAGCTGGTAAGCAGGGAGAGGGGTTGAGTCCAATTTTTCCCAACTCCTGAGAAAACCGACCTTACCAATTACTGGTTGGTTGTTTGATCTTGGGCAAGTGACCCAACCTTTCAGTGGCTCAGTTTCTTCATTTGTGAAAGAGAAAGAATTAAATAACCCTATTTCATAGGGCCGCTGGGAAGGCTGAAACTCAGCTCTGGAGCAGAGTAAAATACTCAGTAAACACTGTTTCCCACCCACAATCACATTTGCCCCTCCAGGGTTCCCTAGGATGACGCCCACTTTAGGCAGTGGCGGAACAGGCACAGTGAGGGCCGGGCTCACAGAAATCGAAGAATAGGGCCAAGACCAGAACCCAGGTCTCCTGACGTCAGAGGAGTCCAGGTCCCGCAGAGGAGATCTGGAGAGCAAGCAGGCCGCCCCAGGCTCAGGCCCTCCCTCCACCCACAGCCGCCCTCATGATGGAGGAGCTGAATCCCTACACCAAGATCAGCCCGGCGCTGGGTGCGGAGCGGCACTCGGTGGGCGCTGTCACAGGCATCATCCTCCTGCTGTTCCTCCTTGTGGTGCTTCTGGGCCTGTTCGCCTGGCGCCGGCGCCGGCAGAAAGAGAAAGGCCGTGACCTGGCTCCCCGCGTGTCCTACACACCGGCCCTGAGGATGACCAGCACTGACTACTCCCTCTCAGGTAAGGGCTGTGCCCCCAGCACCCGCTCCTCACACACTCAGCCTAGGAAGAACCACACCCTTTGCTTGGGGACGCCCAAGTTCACTGCCGGAGGTGGGTGGTCACACCTGCAGGGGTGGCAGCTAGGTGTGCAGACTGCCCTGGAGAGGTGATGGGGGTGGAGAGCAGGAGCCTCACTTGGGAAAGGTAGACGGGGTTCCAGGGGGCATCATTTCTTCGGCCCCCAGCACTGAGTGCCTGTGGTTAGGAGCCTCCTTCCATTCCCCTGGGCCTTCCCAGCCTTCAGCCACAAGAGCACCTGACACTAAGCGGCAACTTTCCTAAACTCTCCAGGGGAACCTCTCCCCAGCCTGCTGCCTGTGACACCTCAGGAAACTGGACTTGGGGCCCAGTGCCCAGATCTTGTCCCAATTTTGCTTCCTTGGGGGAAGGTCTCAGAGGAACCTCCCTTCGCAGTCCCCAGAGTTAGGCGGGCCCTACCAGCAGAGTGAAAGGGTGCCTGACTCGGGGGACAGCTGGCCAGGCCTGCTGGAACCCAGCCTGTCCGCAAGTGTGGTGGTAACTGCCAAGGGCATTTAGTCCGGGAGTCCGGGTGGGGTGAGTGTGAGGCTGTTGGGCCAGATCCTTCCTCTCGTCCTTCCCCTCCCCTGAAC
This sequence comes from Anoura caudifer, assembly GCA_004027475.1. Taxonomy (NCBI): domain Eukaryota; kingdom Metazoa; phylum Chordata; class Mammalia; order Chiroptera; family Phyllostomidae; genus Anoura; species Anoura caudifer. The sequence goes on from PVKU01001376.1 coordinate 231,860, forward strand.
TGCTGACACAGAAATAAGGAGGCTTTTTGCCTCATACTTAGCTCAACAGAAGAGGCAGAAATGCTCTGAAATGGCCCAAGCCCTGGACCACAGGAGCTGGGCCTGTCTGGGTGAGCACAGGGGGACAGTTCACTCCAGCTGGCTCCGCAGCTCATGGCTGACCTGAAGCCCCCTACACCTCGTATTCACAAAACCAACACCACGTTAGCCCATTCCCACGACATCTTGCCTACTGTGTGCCCAGCTCCATGCCAGGAACCACAGGACAGACACAGGTGGCCCAGGGGCAGGCCTTATCTTCAGAGTCCCTGGCCTGAAACCCCTCACTCACCCTGACCCCGGGGTTTCAACCAAAACAAGCCTCCTCTGATGAAAGCCTAAGCCCACAGGGAAGTTTTAGGGACCTTCTTCTGTGACTGTGATGAGCAAGGCTGGCCAGGGTTCCCCATGCCATTCCACCTGAATTCCCCAGCCCTGTCGAGAGGTCCTGGAAGCCAAGGGCAGGGGGGCAGGACTGGGGCCTCGCTACTGGGATCTAACCATGGAGGGAGGCAGACAGAGCACAGCCCTGGGACAGAGCAGTGACTCAGGGACATCTGAGGCTGTCAGAGCCAACATTCCCTCATCCGTGCTCCAGCTGCTGGTGCCACCCTCCACACCGGCAAAACTGAGATGCATCCTGCATGCTGCAGAGAGGGCCACCAGGAGGGAAGGGGTGAATCAGGCTCCACAAATTTCTGTTGGGGCAGTGACACCAAGAAGTGTGGGCGACTGGCTGTCTCTCTGCAGAGCACTGTCAAGGCTGCCCGGCCCAAGCATTAGTACTGGGTTATCTCACACCAGGGGCAGGAGTATGATATATATATGTGGCACCTTGTTCTCTTCCCAGATTTGTCTCAAAGTAGCAGCTATGCCCAGTGCTTTTCCAATTCCAGCTACCACGCACTGGCGTGCGGGGGGCCTGCCACCAGCCAGGCCAGCACTCTGGACAGGAACAGCCCCACCAAGGTACCGGGCCCCTGACTCCCCAGCCCCTATCCACTGTCCCTACCTCTGCCCAAGAAGGGACTGCCCCCCCCAACACCCTGCCACCTGGAGAGTCCATGGGGAACCAACTGCCAATACATGACACAGCTCTGTGCTCCGTGGGACACGTAAACACTCTGTGAAGCATGTAGCAGGGAGCCTGCGGGTGATGTGGCATCAACAAGCACCATGGAGCCAACAGGCATCACACAACCAACTCACAGCACCACTCAATACAGCACACATCCCCACACCCTGTGTGTCTCCACTAGCACCAAGTCATGTGATCATGTAATCACATGTAGCCTTCCTGCCACTAACCATGTACACCATGCACCGGCAATCACTGCAGGAGGTTACCGATACTGTGTATGCAACCAGTCCCCACCGAGGAACCAGCTGAGGTCATCAGTACACACCCCAACCGTTTGCTGTGATCGGAGCCAGCGCGGGGGATGTGGAACCCAAGCATCAGCCACAGCAGTGCTGTCACTGGCAGTGAGTCCTATGGACCTTCCCTCACTGCTCTGAGCATGGCCTGGGGCTGGTGGCACGATGTCCTCTCACAGGCCCATGGCAGGATGTCTCAGGACACACATGCAGTGAGCCCTGCTGGCGTGACAGGGCCGTACTGGGCAGAGCAGGCGGTTCAGAAATGAGGAAGATCAGCCTCGAGGAACACAAGGTCTGACAGGTTGACGCTGCACACACCTCCCGACACCCACCTAAGCACAGATACACATACACCCATCCAGGAACACGGACAGAGCAAAGTTCTCATGCCCCAGGCCTCTGCCCCAGAGCCTAGGGAAACCTGTCTCCCTGCCCACCCCACAGAAAATGCCCATGAGCCCACAGACCATGCCCGCTGCCACAGAACTGATGGCAGCGTGAACCCTCTAACGATACCACGGGTACTGAACAACTCCAAGGGGAACCACTGTCAAGTCAACACCCCAAGGCCACTCACCTCAAATTTTCCAAGCGGGAATGCAGCACACAGGAGGACCCGCAGCCTAGTGCACGGTCTGCGGCCACCAGCCCCACAGGGCCCTATGGCTTTGGTCGCACTCCCACCGTATGTATCTTCTCAGCTCAGATCTCCGCTCCCAGCTCCAGCTCCAGGCTCATCTGAGGAGCTGGAGTCTGGGGCAAAGCAACCAAGTTAGGGCCCTTGATTAAGTAGGGCCACATCATCAAGACTCCAGCGGGTTAGAGACGGAGGACGCCAGGGCTGAGAGGCAAAGGTCCTTCGTGGCCATGCCATGGTTGATCTCATTGTAACAGGAAAGTGTCGGCCGCCCTCCTTCAGGAAAGTGTTGGAGTTACTGCAGAGAAGCCCACTCAGTAACTGGCTCGCTGCACCCCAGGGGCCCAAGTGGCGCTGTATGGTCCAAGGCTCCTCAGCCTGGCAGATGTAGCAAAGAACACATGCAAGCAGCTGTGATGAGTCGGAGCTGAGACCTGAGTGTAGACCCAGCTCTGCCACAGACTCCTGTGTAAGCCAGAGCAGGGCCCGCCAGCAGGACGCAGGCCCCCACCTGTGAAATGAGGACAACCATCCTTGCCTCACGTGGCCGTGAGAATGCAGGACAAGGAAAGGCTGCACCGTAAGGACACCCTACCCTGAAGCTTTCCCTTAGTCATCTAAAAAGGGAGACTCACACTCAGCACAGGTCAAGTGGCGGAGGCGACAGTGACAATGCAGGCAGCCCCAGCACTTCCCTCTGCGCAGGAGATGGCCTCATGCTGCAGGTGAGCCGCTGCAGGGCCTATCCCGTCAGGCCCAGCTGGGCTCAGGCCAGCTCTTGGCCCCCGGGGAGGACCTTCCCCTGCCCTCCTTAGCCCCAGGAACCCTACAGCTCCAGCCAGACAGCTTAGATGGGGACATGTTTCTCCTGCTGGCATCAGCCACAGTGGTGGTGTGTCACGGAACACCTAGCTCTCCCTTTCCCTCCACAATCCAGGACTAGGTGGGTCAGGAACATCAGAGGTGGGTGTACACGGCTGGGCAGAGTGGAATCTGGGCAGGGGCACCTCTGGGCACGAGATTATTAACCGGCTCTCCTACTCTCCACACAGCTCAGTAACAAGTCCCTTGACAGAGACACAGCAGGCTGGACCCCTTACAGCTATGTGAACGTGTTAGGTCAGTAGTGGTTTGAGTGTGGTCCCCGCAATCATGTCCCCTCTGTTCCCCTTCTCTACACTAAGAGGGGCCACGTCATAACTCTAATAGAGAGGGTCACTAGATGAATCCTGAGCATGGTTTCCCCTTGGCGGGAGGGGCGTGGGGAGGAAACCCAAGTGCCTGCGCCTGTTCCAGATTTATAAGCAAATGAAGCCCAGGACTCTCTTCATTCCTCTACTAGGGGAAAGGGAGAGGGTGGCTATGACCCAGGGACAAGAGAAACAAGTAGGGCAATCCCCAGGTATGGGGATTCTAGATGGAGGCAAAAGATGCATTCACCTTCTAAAAAAGGAACCTCTGTCTGTAGGCCCTACCAAGGTACCCCATTCAGGGGTTTCTTCCCACCACCCTGGTGGGCACCAATTCCTGTAAGGGGTTGGGTTGGGGGCAGGTGGTATGGGGAAGCAAGGCCAATTGCCTCAGCTCTAGCAAATGCCCATGGCCCTGCTGGCCCCAGCCCCTCCGGATGCTATACATAGGGGCCCCGATTCCTTCCAGTCTGCCCTACCCTGACCCTCACACCCCCATCCCCTCCCCTGCCATCTAACCACCCTGGTAGGGCCCTGCCATACCAGGGCCCTGGGAATAATGGCTCCTCCCTGTCATTCCTCTCACTAGACTCCCATTTCCAGATCAGTGCCCTGGAGGCCAGGTACCCGCCCGAGGACTTCTACATTGAACTTAGACACCTCAGCCACCCCGCTGAGCCACACTCACCAGGTTAGACCCCCAGCCCTACCCTCTATCCCTGGGGCCCCCAAGGCTCTCATACCAACGCAGACACAGCACCAGCCCTACCTCCCATTCCTGCCCCTCACCTGACCCACCCCCATGGGTCTCTGAACTCTCCAATCGAACACCTCTCCTTCCCAACATGAGGAGTCCACAAGCCCAATCCCCTAGTGAATGAAACCTGTCTGGGTCCCATCACCCCTTCTCCTCCCACTATGGTCAGTGGATGTGGACAAACCGTGACTGATGTTAGGTGAAGGGGACACAGCATAACTGTACTCCCTACAGTCCACAGAATACAATCCCAAACCATTGAGAAAGACCTGAGGATGGCAACCTGTTGGCTGTCTGGCCCAAAAGCCCAATGTCCCCACGCCCCACCAGCAGCCTAGGCTGAGCTTTCCCAGGTCCTAGGGTAGGGCTGTCAAGTAGATATCTGGGGAAGTTGGGACAGGATGTGTCAACTCTGTGCTCATGTATTAGGTTCAAATGTGGTGGCCTGGACAAAATGCAAATAGCCAGTCCTACAGCGGGAGACTGTGGGTAGAAGTTACAGGAGGTCACGGGAGTGAGTGTTATGAACCAACAGAGAATGTGGCCTCCTCCAAGTGGCCTCCTTAGGGCAGGACCTTTGCGTACTGGACAACCTGGGCCTGAGTTCAGGCTCTAGCTGGTTTCTGGAGCTCACAGCAAGTAGTCCTAAATACCCTGCAGGTCTCTGGGTCCAGTAACACTAAAAGTGAAGATTCTTCATTTATTTGCTGGTTAAGTAGGCATGTGCTGCAAAGACCCTAGTCCTGTACCCAGGAGGCTGTGTTCTTGGCTGTGGGGCCACTAGGCAGTGTCCAGGGCATTCAATACCCCACCAAATACAACACCCACCCCGACACACACACCCCACCCCACCCCCGTATGTCTTTCCACACTGGGGCATCCTCTGGGCTCAGCCCAGATTTCTCCGTACTCTGAGATCTCCCTCTTCAACCAGTGTGGCCAGAGCCACCACGCAGTCATTTTCCGGCTTACACTCAAGCTGGCTGGTGGCCAACGGGACAGCATACTTGGGGAGATCTGGCTGCAACTCAACTGCTCACTGGCTAGTGTGGTCTCAGATGAGTCACTGCCCCTCTCTGGGCCTCTATTTCCTGTTCTACGGAAAGGGGAAAAGTTAACAGTCGAGCCTCTGTCCCTTGGGGAGGGCAAAGGAAGCCCTTGTCTTGTACAAAGTAAACTAATGCCAGGGATGCAGATTGCTGCAGCCATGTTTCTGAAGGGCACAGGTCCCTATAAGCCACTAGAAGAAGAGCAAACTTGAGGAAACCTGAGACCTGGTTCTGCCCTATCACTCACAGGAAGGCGGGCAGACAGAAAAGATTAAATTCACTTGGGAAGTCTATGTGGAGGAGGTATGGGGAGGTATCTAAATAGCAATGGGTTGGTTTTCAGTATCAGAAACTGAGAGCCAAGAGGAGCAAAGCTGTACTTTAGTAAGCACTTGCTGCATGCCTTGCCTGGTCCTCAGTTAAAAGTTTGGGGGGGGGGGGGGGGGAATGAATGGCTTTGACTCAGAGCCAGTGTCATTACTGCCCCAAACTAAAAATGCCAGACAATTTCTTTTTTCTGGGATCAATAGCAGCAAAGAACCTGAGCTTGGTCTGTGAAGCTGTATGTCCTGCCTATGGCAGGAGCTCAGCACAATGCACTGTGGGAGCCTGGGATAAACTGGGACAGCTAAAAGGGAGAAAAGAAATCTTTGGCGTCCAAAACACTGGCAATACTTTTCAAAGACAGCTCTCAATTAGTTAGGTCTAAGTGGTCCGCCGGAGAGAAGAAACACTGAGAATGCTGACTGTGGGTGGGATGACTGTACATCCCGTAAAGATGGTTACTCAAGAACCTCAGCCCCCGGTCCACCTCCCTCTCCGGGGCCCCTCAGTCAAGCTCCTGATCCAGGAGAGGAGAGGCAGGACCGGAGCTGAGAGGTAAGAAAGAGTCTTCCACCTTATTCTAAAATCCAGTGGAACCAGGATTTGGAATGTCACGCACCTGTACCAAGCTAAGAAATGGTTCTGACTCGTCCTTTATCCTATGCTTTTGGAGCCTGGAACTTCACCTACAGTGACTGCAGGTGGCATCAGAACTGCCTTTGATCACCTCCTGGAAAACGTTCCCCTCAACTGAAGGTTAAAGAGAAGGAATGCTGAGAATGCCAGGGGGTGCTGTAGCTCACCATAAATGCTTAAGAGCCTTTTAAGAATTTCCTATATGGCCATAAAGGTTTAGAGTACAGTAAACCCAGAATAATTTTCTAGCACTAAAGAACCATTTATTTTCTGGGTAGGGGAGAAAGAGAAAAAGGCAAAAAAAAAAAAATTGAAGCCAACACATGTAGTCCAAGTAAACGTCACTCACCCCCACGTATTTTTTTCCTTATATTCTGTCTGCAGGAGCTTGTGGAATGGATAGACGTCAAAACACATACATCATGGACAAAGGCTTCAAAGGTAGAGTATCCAATCCTGATGTCCCATTAGAAAGGGCTTAGCAAAATAAAGAGCACAGATCTGAAATGGCCAGAAATTCTACCAGAAACTGTGCCCCTCTTCCCTCAAATCCCCCAAAAGTTAAGACTATGGGACCTGGGGCTGCTGGGTAGCTCTGCCCAGGAGGAGCAACCATAATAATGAATTCATCTTTTGATTTCAGTTGCACCTGCTTAGCAAACGCTGTGGGTTTTTTATAGATGCCAACTAAATATCTTCGGAAATGTAGAACGTCATTATCCAACTAATTAGTATGAGTTAAACTGATTAAAAATCTGAAATAAAGTCAATCTACCTGCCCCTGAGGCCTCCTGTCATTTCACTGCTAAGAAATGCCACCCTGCACCTGCTGGCTTTCTGGGGCACAAGGAATGGAAATGATACCCTAGTATTGTATGGCGCCCCACCCTTGAGCTCTCTGCCCGAGAGCAGGGACGCCAGGGCTAGTACCAACACAAGGGTGGGATCACCCTTCGAGGAAGTCTACAGGTGAAGCCAAGATGAAAGGTCAGGTCCTGCCCCTAGGCTTAGGCCCTCGGTCTAAATGACAATGTATGAAACAGGCAGCTTTGGAACTATGACACTCATTACTCTGTCACTTATTAACCGAGACCTTAGACTGTGAGCTCTCCAAAGCCTAGTTTCCTCATCTGCAAGTTTGGGATAATTATACCTGTCCTACTGTCTAATGAGGCTGTCATGAGTATTCAATAAAACCACAGCTAGGAAGGGGTTCTGCATATTGTGAAGGATGTACTAATGTAAACGGGCTGTCCTTTTGTCTCTGAGGTCCATTTAAGAGTCTCAACCACAAGGAGTTAAGAGATGACTGACAGCGGAGGTCCCAATGTATATCCTAAATCTAGCTGTGCACCAGAATCAGCTGCAAAGCTTGCTAAAACTACAGACGTTCAGGGCCTGTGAACCAAAGGATCGCGGTTCGATTCCCAGTCAGGGCACATGCCTGGGTTGCAGGCCAATTCCCGGTAGGGGCTGCATGAGAGGCAACCACACATCGATATTTCTCTTCCTCTCTCCTTCCCTTCCCCTCTAAAGATAAAATAAATAAAATCTCTTAAAAAGAACTACAGATGTTCACATCCCACCTCCCCAAGATTCTGATGCAGCAGATCTAAAGTGGGGCCCTAGAATCTGCATTTGCACAGAGTACCTCGGGGTATGCTTATGCAGCTTATCACCCAACTACCACTTAGCAAATGCTGGTTTAGACTGGCCCAGATTCCCCAGATTACTATTCTGGTCTTTCACACCGAACCTGAGACACAGACACAACCATGGTTCTGCAAACCAAGGAGAGCTAGTCATCTGTAGCCCTGGTGTGGTGGCTGTTAGAAATGGCGTAAGCTGGTGGAGTGGGGGAGGTGCTGGCGGTGAGAACTGTGTTCTGAGCAAAGGAACAGGGCGGGCAAGTCCCATGAGTACACGTTAGGAGGCACACTGCTCAAGAGCATGATCTGAGGACAGGAGGTCATCCCTCAGCTCCCGGCCAAAGGACACTACTCCCCTGGGAGCATCATTCTGCCAATTTCCTGTGAGTTTTGACTTAAACCATCCCAGTGAATTCAAGTGTCATTACAGCAAGTAAGGCTTGATACAGAAAAGACAGCTCTGCTGCTTTAGCACTGTGACCTGGGACCTCAGTTTTTTTTTCTCAAAAAGGCGTAAGGACTGGGCAGAAATATTGTTAAGGGCCTTTTCAGTTCTGAGAATATGCATGACCCAATCATGAACAAGCTCAGACAGGCCCAGGTACCACGATAAATGAGCACACAACTTTCCTACGCGCTTCGTTGTCCTGTGCATTGTGACCAGAGTAGCTACTTTCAGACTTGCAACTGAATGTGAAACAAAAACTAAGGAGAGCATGGTCTCTGCCTCAGCGCCATTCATTCCTGTTTTGTGAGGCTCGTATTTGAGCCTCTAAGTGCAGATATTGCTTCACTACTCTGGCTACAACTGCCCTTTACATTACAGAGAAAAGAGGCTGTGTAGGCAAAGGTACCAGCAGTCACTGGGGACCAACACATGTGAACAAGAGAATTCAAAGGAAAATGGAATGTCACAATTCAGATCTTTACAGTAGTACTTATCAGACATGGAATAACCCACACTAACTGCCTGAACTCCCAAATGAACACTTAATAAACTAGTTTGTACCAGGAATGAAATCATTTTCTAAACCCACTGGCCAAACCGTTAAGAATGAAGCGTCTAAGTATTCTCTAACGAGGAAAGAGCCCCGGCGTGGGAGTTAAGATGTGGGTTCCAGCCCTAGTTCTTGCGGTGCGGTGCGGTGCTGACTAGGTCATGGCGCTGTTTTCTGGGTCTAGGTGCATCCCTCTACCAGGCGGACAGCGTTGTACAAACACCGACTTGGGCCCTTTCCACTGTGACATTCTGAAAGTCATGAATTCAGTCAATACTCCCTCTCTTTCCCCTTTACTCTCTACTGAAGACCCTCACTCACTGTCGTTCTGGAGGTCACGTGAGACCACATGCTGCTGTGCTAACCGCATGTCACCTCTCAAACACCTTTCGTTGTCCCCTCCACTTCGCACCCTCAGCACGATGATTCTGCAACAAACTGCAAACTACCTCACGGTCAACTCCTTGTCTGTCAGGCATTTCAAAATGCTGTAGGAGAGACCTTCCCTACTACTCTCCATCATCTTTATGATCCCGAAATCCTGATTTCCACTGTACTGCCACTTTCCGTATCTCATGCCCGTTGGTAATTTAACCGAGTCTCTTCTTGTAGTTTCCCTGGGTTCCGAGGTAGTTAGGAACCCACTGACATTGCAAAACTTTTTTTCAGCTAATGTGGTTGTCCTGACATGTCCCTTCCCTCTCCGCATATCCTCGTTTCTCAGTCAAGAGAAGGATGCTAACTTAGGCCCAGGAAGAGTGTGGCCTTCTGATAAGAGCAGTCAGCTAAGATGGCCTTGCAGTGCCTGGATTTTCCCAGCAGTATATTGGCCTTAACTAGATAGTTGAACCCAAAAGCCCTGGTAAATTCAGATCCCACTCACAAGGTGGCCTTGGAAAGTCACCTCCCCCTCTGGAATTGCTGCTTCCTTTCATCAAATGTTTACATTAGCTCATTTCAGAGGCCTCTTCTGCCTCCCATAGTATATGGCTGCCTGTGATTTTGGGGAGGTAGGAACGAGGTGAGAACAAATACCAGGGTGTTATAGGGTTAAACCTTTAGTACTGATGCTAACTGCTAATTACAGGTCTTGGAGGAGTGACTCCCCAGAGCTTGGGTATCATTGGTTGATGCTTCCCCTTTGCAAAATGTCCTGAAGTACAGAGACTGTCCTGGGTGGGGGTGGGGGTGGGGGGGGGTAGGGTGGAGCTCTAAAAGGATGAGGAAGTATCTTAGAGCAGCTGGCTACTCTTCCCCTCATCACACCCTCACTCTGGGCAGGCAGGTAGATAAATCAGCTGGAGAAAAAGAGTAGCTTCCAGAAGCAGTTTCCCAGCTTGCCTAGCCCTCCCCCCACTTCCAGTTCCCAAACAGGAACGCAGATTACTATTCATAACTCAGCACCCTCCCCTACACAGACACGCAGACTTCTCCATCCTTGTCTTTACCACTTGCCCCTTTATGGAAGATGTAGCTTCTCCCTAACATGAATCCCCTCCCCCACAACCCCCAACTTCTCTTTCATCCATTTAGGTGCATCCCCTGCTGCAGAGCAAACAATTTATCCCCCCAAATTTGGAAGCAGCTCTTACTTTTCTGTTGAAATGAATAGAGGAGCACTACTGCCTGCGTGAGGCTCTTTCAGGCATGGAGTTAGAGCTCCAGGGCTCTCCTACTGCCATCACTGAGTCAGTCATGGGATATCCACAAAAAAGCTGAGAGCTTGGCCGTCCTCTCTCACAGATAAAACGGTGTTCCTGCAGAAGGTAACGTGAGGCTGCTGCAGACACACTTTGCATTTAGAGATACCAGAGGAGCCCAAGGAGCAGGAAGAAACTGGTGGGAGGAAAAAACACCTTGACTGGTTATCAGAGAAAACAGGGGTTGAGTCTTCATGACTTACTAACATTAAGCAAACTTTATGAGATTCCGTTTCCTCATTTCTAAAGTAGTAATACTGGTCCTTCCTGCCCAGCTGTAACAGATGTAACAAATTTCAAATGACTAACCTGAAATGCTGGTTTTAAGTGCCGCACAAATAAAGCTATTCCTTAAGTTCTAGAAAATATACAACTGAAGCAGCTGCCAATCAAAGTAAAAGGATGCATCTGGGAGGGGAGTTGGGGAGAAGTGTTAGGACTTTTCTCAGGAGAAAGCCCTTCTTCAAACAATTCCAGTCCTCGGGTTGCAAACAATCTACTGAGTCATATGGCCTTACTCCCTGGCTGGTGAGTTCAGATCACCCAAAGCGAACCGATGACCCATGCTACCAGGGCTCCTGGACTTAGCCCCACTCCTTGTTCAAACAAAGTACTCACTAGAGGCAAACATGCATGGCCCAGGACCTTCAGCCACCTTTCCCCACTGAGCCTCACCAGCAGCTGGGCCGATCCAGCCTCCCTTTCTTTGGTCCTTGCTGGAACCACGCATTCATTGTCTAGCAAGAATGTTTTCTCCTCCTTCTGTCTAAGGTAATATGCTAGAAAGAGGCCATAATGTAAGATGGAACTAAGCCACTATTCCTCTCCACTGTGGGCTAAGCTGTGATGAGAGAGTGCTCTGTGCCTGGTTCTAGAGCCTGCTTTGCTACCGATTTGCAGTATGGCTGGGGAAGTCACCACCCCATGCCAAGCCTCAATTTCCTCATAAGAAATTAAGGGGAGGCGGATAATATTATTGCTCTACCTACACCACAGGGTGTTATGAACACTTGAAGGAACTAACGGGCCAATGTCCTTTTGCACAAGATTGAGGAAATGTCACCTGCTGAAACGGATATCAGTAACTCCACACCAACAGAAAAGTAAACCCTCTCCCAACCACCTGTTAGGGGTAAAAAAACAACTTGTTCTCACACACACATTTCAGTTCCTTCAGTCACATGGAGTGTTCCCGGTCTGCTCTCACTGGACCAAGATACATCTATCCAGTGGTCCCTTGAGTTACATTTTCACTTTCACTTTTTTATATTTCCATTAACTTCACACGTTGAAGGCTGAAAGCATAGATAAATAGCAGCACAAATGTAACCTGTGGTAGTTCTAGAGAAGATCCAAGAATATCACTATCTGCTACCACTTGTAGAAATTTAGAGATGAGAGGCCACTGAGATCACTCTCGACTACAAAGCTCCTCCAACTCAGTGCTGTTTCTCGTCCCCTCCCCGGCGGGGCTGGCAGAGTCCCAGGCAAAGGAGAACCAAAGCTGCCGATTAGAGAGTAAGAGTAATAAAGTCCTGACTCACTTGGGACAATCTACAAGGGGCAGCAGAGGTTGAGAGAAGGGCTCCCCTTTCCTCTCATGACTCGCAGTCACAAAGAAAACTTTCTTCCTCTAGTGGACCTAGTTACCTGGCTTCATGTTCGGAACTAGTTTGCATCTCTTTACCCTAACACACCCTGAAGTCTTAGGGATGATGCGTGCCTGAGAGGTGGCAGGGGAGGAAGCACTAGTTCTCCTAGTTAAGACCAAATGAGCTTTCTTTTAGCATTCACAAGAACTGAGGAAAATGACCCCCGGGGATACTTGCAGGCTTGCTAGAAAACAGGAACTTTCCAAATGCTAGCTTGAGCCCCAGGTGCTTTTGACACCTCTATTACACTTCTGTCTGCCCCACCTCTGACCACCAGCTTCTCAGAGCTGGGATGCAGCCAGCTGGCTGATGAAAGGATGCCAGATTGGTGACGCATGCACGCGCGCACACATACACACTCTCTCTCCTCCTAAACCTAAGGTGCTTAATCATCAGAATTTTCAGAAGAATGATGTTATAGGAAATGTACAGGCCAAGGAGTCCCGAGACGCAGGCTGAAGTCTTGGCACTGCCATGTAAGAACTGTGTGACCTTAGCCAAGTCACTTCGTCTCTCTGGGCCTTTCTGTTGTATAAGAATACAATGCAAACTATCAACTGTCCTTGGGAAACTTTGTAAAAACATGTAATAAAAGATGTAAAAGTACATTATGAATATCTTGAATTCATCTCTTTCTGGTGCTATAACTGAGTACTAAAACCAAAAATCCCATCCCTCCAAAAACATAAGTTTTATTTATTTTATTTTATTTTTAGAAAAAGAACTCTGCCTACCTGGGAAAACTCTCAACATATTTAAAAGGAAATCTTGGTCCACCACAGGCTTTTATAGGTCCAGAATCCCAAAAGCACATGAACCTGACTATAGTCTGTCTCTGGTATTTAAATTAAGTCATATGTCCTTGCTTGTCCTAAGAAATCTCTCTTGCCTTGCAGATTACATGAAAGAATCTGTGTGCAGTTCTAGCACTTGTTCCTTGAATAGCAGTGAAAACCCTTACGCCACAATTAAGGACCCACCCATCCTCACCTGCAAGCTTCCAGAAAACAGCTATGTAGAAATGAAGTCGCCTGTGCACAGGGGGTCTCCGTACACAGATGTGCCATCCTTGTCGACATCTAATAAAAATATATATGAAGTTGGTAGGTGTCTCAAATAAGTACCTTAGTGAAATCAGGGCGATAGTGCAGCATCTGCAGTAAAAAACAATCCCTCTCCACTCACCCTGTCTTGAAAACACACCTTTTCTTTCGCTGCTTTCTAAGGAATCCAAGGTGCACTGCCTTTCCCACGGCTGCCCTCCTCTTATGCAGGATATCAAATTCCTGTGCCAATTCTGCTTTAAAAAAAACCAAAAACACACCAGGACTAGTATAAAGCAGAAATACTCGAGGCAGGGCGTGGGTAACACATGCACACACCTCAACTGGTTGTTTACACAAGCCCCAGTTTAAAAAAGATAACAATCAAAACATTTAACTTTCTAAATCACCACTTTCTACTTTCTCCTTTAACCCATGTCCCTAGGCTCATCTGTAAGACTCCCTACTGCTAGGATATTCTAAATCTCTCGCTTTTGACCAGAGCCTGGGATTCTGACAGCATGCTCACTGATGTTCTCCATCTCTTGAGCAAGCCTCAGTCTTAACCCTCATATATTTATCACAGATTTATAAATCCCTGGCTTCTCTCCCCACCCAGTTAAACAGAAACTCTTCCCCCAACAAGGCAACCAAAGCTAATCTGTTCTCTGAACTCATTTTTCACTATATTCCTTAGAGCCCACAGTCAGTGTGGTCCAAGAAGGCCGTGGTCATAACTCCAGCTATATCCAGAATCCATACGACCTACCTAGGAACAGCCATATTCCTGGTCATTATGACCTCCTCCCCATAAGGCAGAGCCCCGCCAGTGAGCCCTTCCAGGACAAGCAGTCTTACGAGGGATAAGCTTCTCTCTTGCAATGTGCTCTGCTGAACATTCTCTGACTCTCTGAAAGAAGACAATCCCTTGACTTGAAATAATGGTACAGACTGACTCCAGCTGCGCGTTAGTTACTACTTTCACCTGAAACTAAAGAAGAGCTTCTAAGTGGGACTGGGGCATTGTTCAAATGGCCTGTTCACAAAGGCAAATCCTACCACCCACCTAACCCCAACCCCGGGATGCCTTGGATATGATATTTCAAAACATTTACGATACAGCTACTCAACATCAGCTAAATATAGCTAAATATATTTATTTATATATTTAATCATCTGAACCATGATGCTTCAAAAGCATGTAGAATAGGTTTCACAGACCTTCCTGGGGGGGAGTGGGGAGGAGAGAGGATTAATTTAAAATACCGGAAATGTGTATGTACTTCTGGTTGCTGTTACCATCAACACCTGTTTGATTACCTATATAATTAGTACACAGACACAAACTGTGTTAATATCAATCCTAAAGTACTTGTACATATACATCTGGTCCATCAAATTACAATGGCCAAGATTACAGAGTTTATTACACAGTCCAATGCTAACAACTTCAATTTTTAAAAGTAAGACTTAAATAAATAGAAATTAATTTTCCCTCTTCTGCCCCTGCTGGTGGAAAAAGAAAATGAGTTTTCAAAGTTCAACAGCCTTTTTCAGTCTATGATGGTATTTCTGGATCCGCTTTTTACCAACTCCTGCCAACCCAATGTTCCAGAACATTGCAAGTCACCCTTGGCCTTGTCATCCACCCAACACCCAAGTCATTCCATGGGAAATAAAACTGAGATGATGCTTTAAGGAAGCAGTCACAGGCCGAAAAGGATTAAGTATCCCTAAAAATGGCTATGTGGCCTCTCAAATTTATTTAGTTGGCATTCCTCGACTGACTCAGAAGAGTGCGTGCTTTCAAGCATTTCTTCGTTCGTCTTGAGCTTGATGTGATATGAAACCTAAAAGTGTAGAGGAAAATAGACAAAAGAGGGTATGTCAAGTTTAAATTGCTTAAAGTACATTATGCTTTTTGGTGGAACTAAATTGAAATGATCAAAGAAAGAATGGAATGTTGTTGGGTTGCGGCAACATGATGTAAAAACTTTACAGGATTAAGGATGTGAAGTACTTCTACCTTCTACCTTCAGCCCACCACCTGCTGAGATGGCCCAAACTGAATTACAATGAGCAAATACTCCAGCTCCCAGTATTCCAATGTGTCCATACCTATCATTACTAATGTATGCAGGTAAACTGGGGCTCAGACAAGTCAAAATGGAGCCAACTCCCAAGACCTAAAGAGGACCTTCTCACAAGGATTAAAGACAGAAAGGGCAAAGTGAGAAAACTAATGGCCATCCCTGTATACTCTGTATTCTCTGACAACAGTTCAGCTAGTAAAACTTCCAAAAGGTATACAAAAAAGGCTGCAAAGCTGGAGTAACTGCTACAGGAAGTGTGGGAGTTCTGAAACCCTTGATACAAATTACAAGTCTGCCATGGAACCCATTCGTTTGGGCACTAACCAGCAACAGCGAGAAAAATGATGAGTTAACGCCCCCTCCCCCACTTCACTCCAGGCTTAAGCAAATGTTGTTAGGGGAAAATATCTAATATTTAACATGAATGCTGCATGTGTGCATGGGAGCAAGTGATCAGCAAAAGCAAATTTACTTTCCAAAAATGCCTTATTAAATATAAATACTAGGAAATTACTTTGTAGACCCAAGTAAATATTTCTCATACATATGTAGAAAGAAGCATAGATAAGAGACTTACCTCAGTATTTCAAGGCAGCAAGTACTCAATTATCGTTGTGAAGCAAGGACCGAGAATCACGGTGAAGTCAGATCAGCAAGGAGACACTCCATCTCAATCCCAGGTTTTATCTTCTTCCCTCCCCCTGCATGTAAGTGCTGCCTGGCAAGCTGCAAACAAGCACCATCACCCACCCAAGTGTCAAGTTTCACCTCTTTTTTGCCAACTATCTTCTGCACAAATTTCAGCAAGAGGTGGCATGGTGAAATTGCTAAAGCACTGGGTCAAGAGATTTGAATGTTACTTGCCTTCTTGAGGCTCTTTTTATCCCTGTATGTAAAAAAAAAATATGGGGCAGCAAAGAGGGGTAAGGGAACCCTAAAACCCTTCAGCTCTAGCATTCTCATTTTTAAAGAAATGTACTGCAAATTAAATCAGGCAGTACAGGAACAGGGAAAGACAGAGGGTGTGATTAATCAATAGTGACAACTGTTGTCTTCGCATTATCTAAGAGTTACTGGTAAAAGACATTTCAATCTTACAGAGCAACTATTAGGAACTTATGTCTAGCACTGTCGCAAGTAAGTTCATGGTCAGCCTAAACATGTGCAATGTGCATTTTATTGACAGCTTGGAAAGATCTGTTCAATTAGTTTATGGAAACTAAGCTTTCACTCAAAGTGATCTGCATATAATTCAAATGAATAAAGAAAACACAATTATTGTGTAATAGCATTAAGTGAGACTATGAAATGGCAATACTTTTTTAAACAACCCAGATTTATATTTGTTCACTGTGCAGAGGGATCATACCTTGTACAAAATAAAATTAATTTCTCAAACTAATTTATAGGAATGCCTACTGTTGTGTTGCGTTGCAAACCAAAAAGTGTCTATAATCTACACCTTAGGTTTAAAGGTAGGAACTAACCTACATTTTGTGTGCTCACTTTAGACAGCTGGGAAAATAGAAATTATCCCATCGATGCTTGAAACTAAAGTGAAAAAGTTCTGTCAAATTTATAACAAGAGAGTCTCTTCCTTTCAAGTAATGAATGGAAGCTACATATTAATTAATGTCAAAGTTATTGAAATATAAACATCAGTATATTCAAATAGAGAATTTCTCTGCCTTCACAAAGATGTGAACTCAAAAACAACTATTACAGCTTGTGCTCAGACACAGAGGTACAAAGGCAGTTCTATGTAATGGAATAAAGGCAAGTATAAGTGCCACCTAATTTGCATAAGAGCAATGAATAGCTTTCCACTAGCAGAAGTTATCACCCAGTACAGTACTCTGGGTGCATCTTTTGAAGGACCTTTTAAAACAAAACCTTGTGACCTAAGTAGTAAAGAAGCAGCAGGATTAATTTTATTATAAAATACAGATTCTAAAAAATAGCTTACTAAATGTATTCCATGGTGTAATTTTCTCCTTCAGACTTTCAAAGGTTTGCACTTACTTGTCAAATTAAAACATCTCAACTTATCCATTCACAAGGCTTATGTGATACTCGAGTTACTCCTATTTAGTAAAAATGTTTAACCAAGAATAAAATTCTGCTAGTTAGAGAGTTAAGACTCGTTCGGAAAAGAACCTCCTCCTAACAGACAACTCTCAAGGGCTGGAGCTTGGCATCTTAGTGAAAGATAAAGCATAATTATGAGTTACAAGGCTAAAAAGAGTATTTACTGAGAATAACAGTTTATGTCTTGAGAGGCTCAGAATACTATCCAACACCACAAATGATAAACAAGGGCTGCAGGTCGTGTATTCAACACAGAAGATTCAAGAATGATACATTCTATTAGCCATTCATCTAACCATAGGGAACACAGGCCCTTTTAATCAGTATGTGGCAAAAGAGATGGAAAATCTGTCTCTTTTTCCAAGATGGATGGATATATAGGGATTCATTATACTATTATTAATAAGTTTGTATAATAATTATATAAATGGAGGGTCCAGGTAGTTAGTGGAGTACCGATTATACATTTTCTTCCCTGACTTACAAAGCTAGGAAGACTCTGAGCAGTGGTCCAATCCAAACCCACGTAAGGTAGAAGCTCTGGTCTGTAGCTAGAATTGTAACATTCCCTCCTCATTCAGTGTCTGTCTCCCAAGCCCTTGTCTGGCCCAGCAGATAGTGGTTCTCCAGAGCCTTGTGTAAGAGACAACATGGGCACCTGAGATCTTACACAGTACTGTTATTTAGGCATCCACTTAAATGTAAACCAAGACCAGTAATTGAGGACCCTAACATCCTCTTCCAGAATTGCTTTTGTATCAAAGACAGCCTGTAGAAACAGTGTCACTTCCTGGGGCTTCCCAGACAGTCCTGCTTCAGGCATGACCTTCTATAATATATTCTTAGGCCCATATGATGAAATGCTTTGGCATAGAGGCTAGTGCAATAGCCAGCAACTTCTTAAAGATAAGGAACCATACCACTTCCCTAGAGAGATCTGAGAAGAGTATCTTCTCTAGAAGACTAGAGAGTGCTGAGAGAATGGAAGTTTTCAGCAGGGGAATGGGTGCTAAAAGCAGCAGTACCCTTACTTATTGGGGTGAGGATAATAAGGTCTAAGATTTTGCATCTGAGGCAGTGTTCAGTTCCACTGACTTAAACGAGGAAAGGAATCCTGTTGGCTCCTAATTTTCACTACCATCACCAGTAACGGAAACAGAGTGGTTAACAGCCATTATACATGACATGTGTACCAGTATCCATCGATTCTGTGCTTAATAATGCTAAATAATTGAATTCAAATGTTTAAGACTACTACTAATTACCACGCTAATAGCCAAATAATGCCATTACTATCATGTTTATACACATAAACTTATTTATATTCTTGGATTCAATCATTGGTTCTACTGGATAGCCAGCTCTATGGATTGATCAACCTTCTTGTAGATTCCAATTAGAGATAATAAAAAAAATTAAACACAGTACGTTTTTTAAAGTTCTCTCCCAGACATGAATATATTTTAAAGTGTACATTAAAAGCCAGCAATTTCAATAGCAAAAGCAAAAAAAAAAAACACCAAGCAGTTCTCAATTTACAGCTGATACGGCAGCCCGTCAAGTGCTCCTCCCCCTTGGTGCACATGGCACTTTGATGCATTTCATATTGTGATACTGACATTCTGCAACTGTTCTGAAAGCTTTCATCTTATTTACTGGAGCTAATATGGAAATAAAGATAACATTCTAATGAAATTGTGATAAAACCAAAATAATCATGCAAAGTATACACTTGATTTTTACTTAGCTATAACATTTAAATTTCAGTGAGAATAAATAACCTGGCTCTAGTACCTGAGGAGAGTTCATTCACAGAATTACTGAATTGCACCCCAGAAATGGTATAATCCTATCCCCTCATTAACTAGAAAGTGAGACTCAAAGGTAAAACGACCAGAAGACCTGTGACTGGAATCCCGTCTTTCTCACCCAGTCCAGTGCTCTATTATACCTGTCACTTTCTTTTAACTCGGAGTTTGCATATTTTCTAGTGTCTACCTAGTATCAAATTCCTTTCAAATAGTCTTTACCTTCCAACTCAACTTTCAGGGAAATGAATACTTCAATTAAATTATCTATCAGACTAATGGTTCTCCCTTACAGAAGTTGTAATGATAACAGCATTTTGTGCTGTTTTATTGTTTCCTTCAGCCTCCTACAGTTTGAGGAAACACAACCATTCTTTAAAACTTTAGAATGTCAACTTCAGTTTATTTGGCACATTGTGTAGGCATTGGAAAAGGTGACCTGTATTGTATAGGCGATGGAAAAGGTGACCTGTCAAATCCCAGAAAAAGGGTATGGCACCAGCAAAATCCCAACCAGCAGGAAAAAGACAGCCCTTTTGCCTTCAGTACTAGTATGTTATGCTAACCCTCTAAATGATGTGGTGGGAGAGGATGCTTTCATGGTTTTTGTTCTTTTTTTTATTTTTTCCACACAGGGAGTGGATATCATGCACAGTCCTTATACAAAATAAGATACTTTGTTTTGAAAATTTTTTCGGCTTATGATGTTTGTGTAACATCAAAGCAATTTCCAATTTCTCCTCTTTTAAAAGAGCTCTGTAAACTGAAACCTAACAGGCTGGAAAAAGTTTTTAATTATCCACCTAGCCCTTGAATTATTCTGCTTCTAGTATTGACCAAGTTGTCTAAGTAGTACTTTTGTCTCCTTAAGGTAGATGGAAGAGACTATCAATCACAATAGCTGAAACCACTGAGAGCATCTGTATTTTGTAAATACAAGTCAAAAAGACAAAAATTAAGAGGTTAATTTTCCCAATGATAAAATAAATATGACTAGCTTTATGGGCAATCCAAACCCTTAAGAAGTTTAACTTTTCTGCAGTACCCTTTAGAACTTAAAAGACCTCTGGATTAAGCCACAGGCTAGAACTCCTTAGAATTTAGCATATCCTAATTTAGCATAATGGCTAAATTAGAAAACTTACACCTACGCAGTTAATAACTACTTTTAGAGAGATATCAGAGATAGCACTTGAGAACATTCACATGTAAGTTTACCAAGTCAAGACGGCTAACTGACTTCAGGAGAATACAACAGATAGATTAAAAAAAATCAAAATTAATTGAAAAGCAGGGTCAAACACCAAAATACTTCTACTAAACTGCCTTGAGCCCTAAATTGTCATATTTTAAAATTTAGTGTTTCTTACTTGAGACAGTTTGTTTCCTGAGATATTATTCAGAATAAAGGCACTTGTTGAAATGCAATCAAAGCCATTTCCCACTACTTCCAGTTTCTTGGACTGCTCCCAAGATCCAACCATGCCCAAGGCAACATTAAGTCTATACTTGATAAAAATTTAGTTACTAGTACTTTATCAATTTCAATTCACTATCCAGTTTCTCCGTCTCTTAAATAATTTTGTAAAAAACTTACTACCAAATTTCAGTAAAATAAGTGGTGATGGAGCCTCCTCCCGGGTCTAGTGACATGGTTATGTATGTATGAAAATACAGACAGTAATTACTTCCCTTATATTTTTGGTAATACTTTTTCCAAGAAAAGCATAATTGAACTACCTGTCTAAAATCAAAGCTGAATTTGCACAATGGTGCCTCCAATTCAATGTTTACTCTGTAATGAAAGACCTATATGTTCTCATTCATCAAAATCCAATATTCCGTAGCTACATCCAAAGCAAAGGGAAAATGTAATCTGACAACATGAAGAACAGTCCCCTATAACTGTTTATTAGAATGTGAATATATTCCAAATCAGTAACTAAAATAAAAAGTTACAGAGCATGCATAAAATACAAAGTAGTGATTTACAAATAGATAATAATCTTCATACCAATACACTAAAATTCATAAGAAAACCGAAACGACCAACCACAGCAATGCCTTCGGTGCACCCCACACGTCATGAGCATCGCAAAGACAGGAGATTAACTATGAAACATAGTAATCTATGCAATCCCACACACATATATATTTTGGGGACATTCCACCACCCTGAATAGTATCACTTCAGTTGACACAACTTTCAGAACACTGCAGAGTAAATGCTTAATATTATCCACAAGAAAGTAAAACTAAATATTAGTGTGCACATTTCTGAATGAGAAACTAGTTGCTCCACTTATTTCAATAATGTAGTGGAAAGTCTGTATAATGGCCTAAATGCATTCTATTTAAACTCAAAGTACTATTTCATCTTAAGTACTAAAAGAATACATGCCTTTAAGTGATACCACTTGAGCAGAAATTAACCTCTCACTGTATTCTTTTGACATATTGAAACCAGATACTTAACTGAACTATATCCCATAATGTACTGCAAAACTCAAACATCAGCATCGTTAACATAATTGTCCATGCCTGCTGGTGAATACGGGGACAAAACTGGGTTACATTTCAATTAATGGATGGTTTTGAGACAAAATTAACACCTCACAATTTGATACTAAGAGCATTAAACCAGTTATTGCCTGAGCAATAAAATGCCACATAATCTACTGCTGGGAAATTAGATTAATTAAATGACATCATTAAACTCAGGCTGCCCGATCATCACGACAGAGCCACCTCAGATGGAATTCCACCAGTCTCTCCAGTTCCCGGCCTGCCAGGCAGCACTAACACGTGACCCCCTGTCCATACCACAGCTGAAACCACGATGCAGTCTTCTGTGTTTATTAAGGTCATTCTCGTCCAGCAAAAAAGTGCCCTCTCAAATCACCTTTGATGCTTACAAAAATTAAAACCAAAAATTACTGAACTCCATAACCCTATTAAGGCATTTTAGAAAGTGACTTCCAGAATAATGGAAAATTTTCAAGCTCAAAATCCTGTTATGTTTACAGGGCAATTTGTGGAAATATATACTGCACTGAGAGAAGAGTGTATGAATTATAAGCTGCTCTGTGGCAAAATGATAGCTTATTTCTAGAGTCTTCTTAATTTGATTTGATCAAGACCAACAGGTCTGAGTTTCAAGTGATCAAGTTCTATTATGTCCTACAGTGACAGGTTTCCATGATGAAAAGTAAACAATAATTGACGAATCCAAACATTCAGTTTATTAAACTAAGGCTAGTGAAGCCATAGCATGAAAAAAGCTGCAGTCATTCGGGACAAACGGATGATTTTTATAAAGCTGAAATCAAAAGACTTAAAACATGGAACATTCATTAAGTATAAGGAAGTAATAAAACACAAAAGTGACCACAAGAATTACAAATATATTTAAATCTCAGACCTGGGAAATGGACTATACACAGCCTTCTAGGGGAGAAGAGAAACGCCTTATATGTTCTGACAGCACTGCACCTTTGGCTTATTTTCAGTGGTTGGTGGAACATGAATAGGAACCACATTGTTGCTTGGAGACATGTCATTTTCACGTCTGTCTGACATTTGCTTCTGGGAAACAATGCGGTATATCTCTGAATAAAAAAAAAAAAAAAAAAGCAGCGATACCCAGTGTTATAGGCCCATCAATAGTTCACATAAAAGATACCTAGAGGTAGAAGATACATCTGCAGGAAAAACTGCAAATAAAGTGAACACAGAATTATAAATTTAAAGTTTTATTTTCAAACAGCCAGTGATTAGAATCAACCCATTATTTTAATAAATCCCCTTATGTTAAGAGAAACAAAGGTTTTCCATTTCAGAGAGTTTTGCCAGTCAATTAATAAATCTTGGTTTAAAGAGATTTCACAGATTATCAGCTTAGATCTAAATTAAACCATGAGGGTATTTTCATTGTACCTTTACAAAAAAACAAAAAAAACAAAAAACAAAGAAAACCCTACATACACTGATGTACCATTGAAAAATAAAAATAAATTTGCACCATCAGGCACAGTAAGGTATTTTTCTTGGCTGCATAGGGAAAAGCCCAACTTCATAAACATGCCAAAATCCCAAAGGACTCTTGGAAAAGGAGGGAAAGAATATTCATCAGTGCCTCCCGAACTAAAGTTAAACTGTAATTAAATAATTATTTAAAACAGGCAACTTAAGATTTTATATGGCTTATCAAAACTAATTGTTTAGTATCTACTCCTTCCACTTAATATTAAACAAAAACTGTGTCTACCTTATTCATTGCTATATATGTCCAGCATACAGCAGACAGTAAGGGTTTGATAAGTAACTAACTATATGAATAAATGTTACTAAATTCTCTACAGCAAGTATCTCAAACACATTTTATTTGGTCTTCTACTGCATTACCTAACCGTGGTTCCCTCTGACTAGACTATGTATCTCATGTACCCTTGTTCTCTCAGTGCCACCCCCACCCCAAATACCCTCAAAATGTAAGTGAATTCTAAAAATGTGACAAATTGACATGTCTATTATGGTGTACTATGAAGGATACAATGGACACCTATGTATTTCTGCCAAAAATGTTTAAAAGGAGTTTATCATGAGGAAACAATTAGATAAATTCAGATTGTGGGACATTCTACAAGACGATCCGCCAAGACTCTTCAAAAAAGTTGTCATAAATTACATTTGAAAAATGGGGATAGTCTACATCTGTACTATCCAATACAGTAGCCACCTACTAAACTGATTAACTAAATTTATTTAAATTTATATTAACTAAATAAAATGTAAAATCCAATTCCTCAGTTCACTAGCTATATTTCAAGTACTCCATAACAACCTATTACCAGTGGCTACACTGTTTGATACCACACATATAAAACAATTCCATCAATGCAACTGACCAGACACTAGATTTAAAATGTAAAAACCAATCTTATAAAAGGACGTTATTAGTACATGTGGGAAAAACTGAATGTGAACTGCACATTTTTAATACAGTATAAATATAAATTTCTTGGGTATGGTGTATGGTATGTACATGTAGCATGCCTTGTTCTTAGGAGAGAAAATACTTAAGTATTTAGTAGTAAAGTGCTACAATGTCTACAATTTATCTTCCAAAGATTCAGTAAAGGGGAGAGGAAAGTATATATACACGTGGAGAAATAATCTAAATATGACAAGTTGATGATTCTAGATGAAGGTTCTAGGGCATTACCTGAAAATTTAAAAAACACCAAGTCATAGGGTAAAAGTGAAATCATGTTTGCAAAATGCTCCAAGAACAAGTCAACCAACTGCAATATGAACATCATCATCTGGATTTTAATTTGAAGTGAAAAAAAATTTAATATTGTTTGAATAATAAATGACAATTAGAAATTACTGCCACTTTTTAAGTGGTTTTGCTGTTATGGGTTTAAGTCTTACTCGTTCAGATATAGATCATGAGGTGTTTCTAAATGAAATGATATAAAACCTAGAAGCTGATTCAAAATACTGGTAGAGGGATCAGGTGGAGGAAAGGTGAGCCATGAGCTGATGGGTGACAGCTACCAGAGTTCATGATACTATCCTACCTTTAATATGTTGGAAACTTTCCATGATGAATAGTTAGAGAAAAAGAAGTGTACAAGCTGATTTAACACACTTTCTCCGAAACAAAAACTAATCTCCCTAAAGCTGAACAGCAAGCTGTACATGTAAACTGAATGCGTAAAATAATGGAAATAAGGACAGCTAGTGTGCCCTTTTTAAATGGGGGGGGGGTGTGGGGAGGAGTGGGGCTGAAATTTGTCTTTGAGAAGGTTGACAGTGATTCAAAGCTTAAAACCCATCAAGAGAAAAAAAGAGATTACAGTAAAGACTACTGACCAGAATTTTAAAAAATAAGACCAACAAAGGGTATAGAGTCTTCATTTAGATTTTCACTGAAAAGGGATGGCCATGGCTGGAGTGTGTCAAGGGTAAGAAGACAGTCATTCAATCAGGCTAGTGGCTAAGGCATAAAGACAATCATCAATTTACTGTAAAACTATACCATTCATTCTTTATTTTTGTTTTCTAATTCCAAACTAGGTGGGGCTAGCTCTTCTTTTTCAAGTGCAAATGATTAAATGTGACCCTCTACAAATTTCAACTTCTCTGCAAGTTGTATTAAACATTAAGTTAGGGGAACCAGAACAAAAAAAAAATTCTACAGGTTCTTACATGAAAAGCAAATACTGAAAGGGAGGAAAAGGAAGAATTCTCTGAGAACATAGAAAGTTAAATAATTAAAGAGATCTCATTACAAAGCAAGAAATTTGAGTACTGTTGTATAACTGCCTACAAGTGCTGCAAACTGTTTTGTAGAAATGGATTACTGCTACATTTGCTGCAGTCACTAAGATGTCTGTCTGCCACTAAAAACAATAAAGAAAGTAATAAATAAATAGGAAAGTACTGGTTGGACAATCAGGAGAAAATTTTTCTTTCAGGTACAATGGGCACTAATAGGCTACACAACTAATTTACTTAATTGTGGCTAGATATGTCACTAAAAAAAAAAGAAAGAAAGAAACTTTGGGTAAGAAAATAGGATGCAGGTACCTTTCTAGGTGGTACCTGATTAGAAAAGGTTATTGAAGTGGGGGGAAGGGAACAGCACTAGTAACTTGCTAAAACCAGATGCAAATATTTTCCTTTTCCAAGGGCATGTTTTCCTTTAGAACTAAATGTATGTGATATACCAATTCCTGTACAGTCCCTTTTTAAGACATCCAAAGAATACATAAGGTCAGAAAGAAAAGGAATACTACTTTATCATTCTTATATAAGAATCTCTTGTAGACCTAAATATGAAGTAAAACATAAATATAAGATAGCTTTAAATATAACCAGGTAAAGGGAAATTTAAAACAACAGATACCTATCTCTACTTTAATGGAAGTATGGGTCAAGTTTCAAAGCAAATTCTAAAGAAATTAAATGCCACTGTTCAAATTTGGGAAACAAAAAGAGCTAAAATTCTTCAGTTCCTACAAAAATTGTGAAAATAGCAGAGGTTTGAGTTATTCCACTACTACAACCTCGGTCAAAAATTTTTAGGTCTTTTTCAAACCCACTGCTCACCACATAAGTTTCTCAAAGGTCAAAAACTGCTCCAATTTGATATACTGACAAGTATTTAAAAGTCGCCACATGCCAAAAACAAAGCTACTACACTTAATTAAGAGATTCTGCCAGGGATACAGTCAAAAAAAACCCAGTGGATGCCTAAAATGTGTCCAGGGTTACTTGAACACAATCACTGCTATACAGTCATCTCGCAACCAAGAGAGACTACAGGGAGGCTAGTGTAATCAGCAGGAAATGCGGGGCAAAGGGGGGCTGACGTCCGGGGCAGGATGGAGTGGAGGGGCACGAGGTTTCATCACACTACGCAGAACGGCACACAATTTAAAACTTATGAATTGTTTACTTCTGGAATTTAATATTTTTGGACCACAGTTGACTGTGAAAAACTAAAACTGAGGGAAGTAAAACTGCAGATAAGGGAAGACTACTGTAATACCTGAAAACTCTCACTCTACTTTTAAGTCAATATGCTAAGTGAATCAAAATTTTTTCAAATACAAAAGGATTTAGTCTTCATACTAAAAAGATGGCTTGCACTTACTAACTACATGGAGAAACTGGCAGATACCACCCTTAACCAAAGTATCAAAGTTAACATCACCAGT
Source organism: Anoura caudifer (assembly GCA_004027475.1). Taxonomy (NCBI): domain Eukaryota; kingdom Metazoa; phylum Chordata; class Mammalia; order Chiroptera; family Phyllostomidae; genus Anoura; species Anoura caudifer. Next base: position 258,633 of record PVKU01001376.1, read on the forward strand.
ACTGAATAAGACAAACCAGTATCACGAGCCTCCTGATATGGTGCACTGAGCACACTTTCTGTGCTGTTCCTGCTGTTTCTGCTGAAAATACATAACCTGAATGTAATTATCAGGAAACAGTAGGCAAAAAAAACAAACTGAAGTACATTACATAATAACTAACCTGTATCCTTCAAAAAATTTCAATAAATAAAAGACTGGCAAGCTGTTCCAGATTAGTGAAAACTAAAGAGATACAACAGCTGAATACAGGGTGGTTTGACTCGTCTGAATTTGCTAATAAGTGGAACAACTGGCAAAATCTGAATAAGGTCTGTAGTTGGACAGTGATGTTTAGATTTACCCTCTAACTGATTTTGAGAACTGTACTATGGTTATGAAAGAGAATGTCCCTATTTTTAAGAAATACACAATAAAAAGTGCTGAGATATAAGGGGCAGCATGTTTATCATTTGAAATGGTATAACATGTATATATTTAGAGAGAAAAATATGTATATATTTAGGGAGAAGTAGAAAAAATAAAGCAGATATGGTAAAATATCAACATTTGGGAAACACAGGCTAAGGATATTTGCAAATTCTTTGTACAGTTATTATAACTTTTCAAGGCTGTAACTGTCAAAATTCAAAGAGAAAAAATAACAGACTATGGAAACAATAGATTAATAACATTTCTTAATGAACCTGAGGATGAAAGAAAACAGAACTGCACTGAAAAGCAGAGGCTAGGCAATCTTATCAGGCTCACTCATGCACTGGCTGACTATCCCTAAAAACACCATCAGCAAAATTATGTCATGGAATTATCATCAAATTCATGAATGTCAAAAATGCTGTGGCTTTATTCTAAAAGAAGCAATACAATTAATTTTGGAGTAATAATGTAAGATAAAATTCTCAATACATAATTTTGCATCTTAAAAATTAAAAAGCTATTCCTTCTTACAGCAACATCTAAATACAATGTAAATGCTGTAAATGCTCCCTTAAAACTGTTAACATTTAGGGTGAATTAAGCCTAATGAGGTTTTTTCCTCTTTCCTGTGTTTTTTAATACATTAATACTCCCACTGATATTAAAAAAAAAGTTTAAACAAACATCCTAACACTTGCAAAACAGCACAGATGTCTGCTGCCATATGCAGTGATCTCTGATCTCACAGATCAACACTAACACTTATGCAGGAAGCTGAGGAAATGGTAAATATAGAGAGGAAAAATGGTACTAAGTGAAGCTAAAGTCTTGCTGGTTTATAAGCAACATTATTCAAGCAGTAACAAAAGTTTAATCTAGAGTGAATTGTAAGAAAAAAATGTTCTTCACCTTTAAGGATAAAACAGCTCACTGGTAAGTACATATCACTGTTTATTTTTTAGTTCATAAGGTCTATTTAGTAGATCATAAAGTCAATGTTACCAATGATGCATACAATAATTAACAGCAGGTGGAAGACTTGGTCTCACCTTCACTTAATATCTGAATAAATGAGCTAGAATTATAGCAGAGGTTGATGGGACATAAAAAATACCCCAACAACAAGGATTCACTAAAAAGTTTTGCAAGTGACATTTTTAGAGGCCTTAAGAGACTCAGACCTTCAAGATGAACTCTGGCTGATGTGGCTCAGCGGACTGAATGCCAGCCTCCAAACCAAAGGGTTCAATTCCAAGTCAGGGCGCATGCCTGGGTTGAAGGACAGGTCCCCAGTAGGGGGCACACAAGAGACAACAACACACACGTTTCTCTCCCTTTCTCCCTCCCTTCCCTTCTCTCTAAAAAATAAATAAATAAAATCTTTCTTAAAAAAAAGAAAAAAAGAGAGAGAGAGAGACTCAGACCTTCAAGATGACTTTCGCTTATTCTAAGATACTATGAATTGGAGGACCAAGGAGGCTCAGTGAGCTCAGTTACAGAGGGAGTGGGAGCAAAGTGATAAAAAGTAAAAGCTTACCACTCCTGGATCTAAATTTAGTGCTCTACATATTGACTCAACAGAATCCACACAAGTGGTTATAAAGGAAAAAAAGTAGGATTTGCAGACATACCGCATATTTAACCAAATCTTACTTGCTTGAAACGCTCCGCAATGAAACTTGACAGAAGAGTCTAAGTAAAAGCTAGCTACTATGTTCCAAAGACTATTAATCCAACTCCAGCAGCAGTTCTTTCGGTTACCATTTTTCTGATAACAGAAAAAAATTCTAAGAATTCTAATAAAATAGGTATGTGAATTAGCAATATTTGGTTTCTTTTTCATTAGATTTTTTTTCCTGCCAGAACTGCTATTTAGCTACTAATTTATCAAACGTTCACTATGTACCAGGGATAGCTACGCATTTTACATGCACGAACTCATTCTGGAGTTTAGAGCAGATGTATCAGTGACAGACAATTCTGTGGGCTACAGAGGCAAAAACTTTGCAGTCACACATTAACAGTTGAGTTAAATCTTATCACAGGTTTTTATTATTAATACAGACCCTCTCCAAAAGGAAAATAACAGAACTCCCCAATACATATTTAAATTTAACAGACAAAAAAATTAAGGCCTAGAAAGTTTACGTAATTTACCTAAGATTACAGAGCTAATAATAAGTGGAGGAGCCAGGACTAGAACGCAAGTCAGGCTTCCAAGTCCATGCTCTTAAATCCTAGGTTCAATTCCCTATATTTCTTACAGCAAAATAGGACAACATTTAGAAGGTAAAATCTCTTGACCTCTAACACAAATACACAAAGAATATTATAATTGGAAACTCATTTACTTAACCATTTCTCCATATAGACTTTTTAGAACAAGACTATACTATGTATTAAGACTAGCAAGTTCTTAAAAGTAACATGAAATTTTAAAGTACTTAAAACAACATATCAAAGTATTAGAGGATTAAGATTAAACTGGTTATTCTAATAAAGTCAGGGCAAATATGAGTCAACACTAATAAAATGCCATCTTATCCCTGAGGCTGATCTGGTATGCTCATCCACCTTCCAAAACGGCTAGAACTTTGTTCCTTTCCCACTGTACTGAGGCTAAACTTTGCTATATGCAATCACTGGCTGATTTTCTCCACAGGTAACACCCTGCTTCTTCTACAATATATCATGGGAGAATTTTACTTTTTGTTTTTTTTTTTTTAATTTTTAAGAACATATTTTTCCCTAGCTTCTTCTTTAACACATCAGAACCTAGAATGTATTTACCCTACTAAATTTCAACAAGAAATTTATAACTTTCCAAAGCTGGAATTTCAATATTTATCTTAGAAAGTAGATTTAAACATTACTTTGTGTTTATCACCATGAATTATATGAATTATAGACTACGTGGATTGAGGTAATAATAGAAGTGAACAATTTTAAAGTGTATTTCCCACTGTAAACCAGATTAATTAGGATGATTAAAGCTCAGCAAGCAATGGTTGTAACTAATTTTATAGCTCTTGCTATAGTAGCTCTCAAATAACAGTCATTCTTAGATAATGTGTTACATAGTTTAGATAGTTTGTTTTCCCAATTACTTTGTTTAAATTACCTCCCTAGGTCCTGGCCAGGTAGCTCAGTTGTTAAGAGCATCATCCTGATACACCAAAGTTGTGGGTGGATCCCTGGTCAGGGCTCGTATAAGAATCAACCAATGAGTGCATAAATACGTGGAACAACAAATCAATGTCTGTCTGTCTCTCTCTCTCTCTCTCTCAAAATAAATAAATAGCCTCCCTAAAACTTTTATTTCCCACTGGTATAATCTGAACATGCAAGTCTTACCTGTCAGAATTGTCTGAAAAGCAGCTTCTACATTTGTAGAGTCTAGAGCTGATGTCTCAATGAATGACAAACCATTCTTTTCTGTAGGGAGACACAAAAACTTCACTTTTGTCAAATTTTAATACAAGGGATGTAATATACTCAAGCCTTCAAAGGAAAAAGTAAAAGACTTTTCTTAATCCTAAAACCTCCCCAACTTCTTGAGCAATATGGATACCATTCTGCTTACATTTTAGATTAAAAATAACCAAAATTTTTTATTGAATTCATTAAAACTTATTATATCTCAATATTACCACCAGAATGAACACACTACTCAAAATGTACTAAACCTATCAAATATGCAGCTATTTCCACCTCTTATTGTCCTTCAACCACACAGCTACAGCATGAATAAGAATGGATACATGCGATTCACTTAGAACTCTAATTGTATTATCTGAAATAAAGCTTCTTGCCTGAAAAACTAAAGAACTGTTATAGAAAACGGCACAAAAAACGGTCACAACCTTCACTAGCCAAGAATGTACAATGTTGCCCTCTGGCAGGATTTCCCTCCAGAGCAGTGTCAAGAGAGAGATAGGCGGACCCTCTATAAAGCTAAAAAGTTGTAACTCCTCAGCAACTACATGTCTGTTGGTCTTCAACACTCCCTGGGCTACTCCTTTTCAGACCCACACATAGAACAGCCTCGGTAAATCACAGAGACATAACAGAAAAAGAAACAGAAGCACAGAATAGGTTTCACCTACCCTTCCCAGGGAGAGAAAAGAAAATACTACTTACATTCAATTTTTGGCAGCAAAAACTCAAAATACTAGAGTTTTAATAACTCAAAGTTAAGCAAAAGAGCCCTGTAGCCATCACACACTTTCAAAACAATCCTTGCTGAGCATTCATTATTCATTCAAGTTTACCTTTCTGAAATTACTGTAACTGATTACCCTCATTGGAAGGATTATCAAAACTGCAGAATATAACAGTAAGAAATACAGAATCACCGTAATAAGATGACATCCATATCACTAACCTGCAAAAGCTCTTGCTTCATCTGTAGGAACTGCCCTGAGATGACGCAAATCACTCTTATTGCCCACAAGCATGATAACAATGTTACTATCAGCATGATCTCTCAGTTCTTTCAGCCATCGCTCTACATTTTCATAGGTGAGATGCTTAGCAATGTCATAAACCAATAAGGCACCTACAGCTCCACGATAGTATCTGAAAACAGAAATGCATGTAACTATTAGGAGACAACCACAAAATGGAAGGGAACACCAGGAAAAACTAAATATATGGTTTATATATATCTAAAAACACCTTTATAAGTAAATTTCAAAATCCTAATACTGGATTTCTGAAAAGGGGGGGGAACCCAGTAACTTTTCCAATACCAAAAGTCTGTTAATTCACTTCATGGCAGCCTATTTCACAGAACTTAAAAACTGTTGAGACTTACGCTGATGTAATAGCTCGATATCGCTCTTGCCCAGCTGTGTCCCATATCTGTGCCTTTATTGTTTTCCCATCAACCTGGATGCTTCTTGTTGCGAACTCTACTCCAATGGTGCTCTTGCTTTCAAGATTAAACTCATTTCGAGTAAATCGAGACAGGAGATTACTCTTTCCAACACCAGAATCTCCGATAAGGACAACTGAAAAGACAAAGAACTTTATATCAGATGAATGAGACAAACACACTACCTTAGAACACTGATTTTCAAGCAGTGTGCCGGGAGAATTTTTAAAACATGCAATACCTGACTATTTTTAGTCAGGGGTACTAACCTTTTTCCCTTTAGACTGTCAAATTAAAAAAATGACAACACAACAGTAGCCTTCTGGTGTGAGTGAATCAAAATTATACCTATTTTGGGGGGTCAGATCAGCAAAAAACAATATTTTTTGGGCGTGTTACAGAATTTTATTAATTACTTTACGTATACCATGAGGTAAAAAATGTGGAAAATTGCTGCCTTAGAAGGTAGTAACTTGAAAGATAAATCCTAAACCAAATGAACAATTTGTGATATTAACTTGTATGACATGAAAGCAACAAAGGATGTTGTTAGTGTGTGGTAGAGAGAAAAATAAATAAATACTATGTTCTACTTAGTTTCATCGAAGACTGGGTCTTAGGGCTCACATATAGGCAGAATGAAATATATGTAACATACGAGGCAGCAGGTTTATAAACTTTGCCACCTAAACCACAGAAACTACAATGACCCTTTAATAGCTTCATTTATCAGATTGGCAGGAAAGCAGAAACCCCTCCAAAAACAAATACTCCACCCACTAAGTTTAACAGGGGCCCTAGAAAGCTAGTAATTCTGAGCCAACAGCAAATGTATACTTTCACTTACCACTTCATGAATTTTTTTTAAAACTCTTCATTTTAGAGATAGAAAGCAGGGGGAGGGAGGGAGGAAAGGAGGCAGGGAGAGGGAGCGGGGAGAGAGGGAGAGACAGAGAGACAGAGACAAACAGACATGGATTTGTTGTCCCACTTATTTATGCACTCACTGGTTGCTTCTTGTATGTGCCTGGACTGGGGAGCAAACCCACAACCTTGGCATATCAGGGACAACACTCTAACCAACTCAGTTACCCAGCCAGGGCCTTAAGACAGGTTTTGATTAGATGAATTTATTTCCTATAATTATTATTAGAAGGCAGTTTATTTACTAACTAAACACATGAGGATTCTTTTTCACCCAAGGCAATATTACCCTCAAGAATTTCAAAAACAATCGGGAAATAGGCAGTTAACTTATTTTACATCATGTCTATCTAAATTTAAAGAACAAAATGAGTTCACCAATTTATAGGATCTAAGCTTCATAACACTTTTTTCCTTTGCAAAAATTTTATAGATATTTCAAAAAATATTATACTTATTCCTACTATGAACTACTAATTCTTCTTCTTACCAGCTCACTGATGGGGGGGGGGGGGAGTGGGGAAGGAGGTAAAAAGTGAGACCTCGCTGCATTCTGCTTGGAGGGCAGAGAATCCATAATGCATTCCTTCCTTGCCACAAGAGCGGATATAAGCTGGCCTCTAGACAGTCTTGGAAGCAGGATATTATCAAATGTGTTTCTTTCTGGTTTCTCTATCAGTTCATTCAGCAAGAGCAGTGATTCCATGCAGCACAATGAGCAGTTATTTCTAGCTATATAGTCGATTAGAGGTAGCAAAGGTATTGTGGCAAGCGCAGATATTATAATAAATGCTTTTATTTGGATTACTAAGGAAGAATATATTAATGTTATGAAAGTATCCTTCAAAGATAATACAAGGTTTGTCCAGAAGGTATCCAGCCATGTACTATGAAAAACAGAGACATTTATTGAAGAAGATTCAAGACACAAGAAACACTGTAAATAGGATAATGCCTCAGTCCCCTTCAAAGCAGGCACCTTGGGACCTTACAAAGTTCTCCCAATCACCACCAGCTGCCCCATGGTATCTTCTTGAATTTCATCAATGTTCTGAAATCTCTTCTCTTTCAAAGGTGATCTTAGTTTTGGGAAAAGCCAGAAGTCACACAGCGGCAAATCTGGACGGGTGGGGTGAGGGGGGCTGAATTACCTGGGTGGTTTGCAGTTTCATCAAAAATCTCTGCATGGGACATGATGCATGAGTGGGCACACTGTTCTGATGAAGCTGCCAATCACCAGCTGTCCATAGCTGTCGCCTTCTGAATCACCCAAATAGTTTCCACGGAGGAATGTTCAAGCATAACACAAAATCTGATGCAGATTTGTTGCTCTACTCATTCATTTTGAATGTGACAGCCACACAGTACACATGCTCACTCAACAGCATCTACCACCCCCACTGATGAGTACAGTGAAATTGTCATTGTTTACACATGTGCACTCTAGTCCACTCTCCTTGGCCACCAGGTTACATTGATGTATCAAAAATCATTCCTATTTATTAACAATGGCTGGGCTTATTCCAGACAGACCTCGTCATATACTTCCAACTTTATAGAAAGGTTGATTGACGTCTCAATTTCCAGGGTCCACCACTCTGGACATGAGGTCAAATCCCAGTTTTCAGTTATAAAATCAAACCCTCTTAAAAGGATACTTACTACTGCCTCTTAGTGTGAGAGATCAAATGTTCTGCTGAGGAAATATCCTTTGAATCATTTCTTGCCCCTCACTAGCACTGAGGTATAAAAGTCTCACTTAAAATGGGAATAGGCAAAAAACCAAGACGTTGACCGTTTCTATTTCATAGACACTCAGATATCAATCAGTAGTTCAGGAGCCAAAGAGCAAGACATCTAGAATGACAACACCTTTAGAAAACAAAAGAACACCTTCTCCCTCCCACAAAAACTCTAGCCCTTTGGTTTCTTGCCTTTCAGCCTTCACTCTAATAATTATCTCCACTGTCTCCTCACCCTCAAATCTTTAAACCATGGTGAAGTTAGTGAGGGCATTTTTTTCCTCCTGAATGTAACCAATTAATTTTATTTTTTTAAAAATACTATTTATTGATTATGCTATTACAGTTGTCCCATTTCTCCCCCATCATTCCCCTCCACCCTGCACACCCCCTCCCACCCATATGCCCCCCTTTTAGTTCATGTCCATGTGTCATAAATTCTTTAGCTTCTACTTTTCCCACACTACTCTTGCCCTCCCCCTATTTTCTACCCATCATCTATGCTACTTATTCTCTGTACCTTTTCCCCCTCTCTCCTCCTCCCACTCTCCTGTTGCTAACCCTCCATGTGATCTCCATTTCTGTGTTTCTGTTCCTGTTCTACTTGTTGGCTTAGTTTGCTTTTGTTTTAGATGTGGTTGTTAATATCTGTGAGTTTGCTGTCTTTTTACTGTCCTATTTTTTATCTCTTTTGTCTTAGATAAGTCCCTTTAACATCTCATATAAGGGCTTGGTGATGATGAACTCCTTTAACTTGACCTTATCTGAGAAGTGCTTTATCTTCCCTTCCACTCTAAATGAAAGCTTTGCTGGATAGAGCAATCTTGGATGTAGGTCCTTGACTTTCATGACTTGGAATACTTCTTTCCAGCCCCTTCTTGCTTGTAAGGTCTCTTTTGAGAAATCAGCTGACAGTCTGATGGGAACTCCTTTGTAGGTAACTGTCCCCTTATCCCTTGCTGCTTCTAGAATTCTCTCCTTCATCTGAATCGTAGCTAATGTAATTATGGTGTGCCTTGGTGTGTTCCTCCTTGGGTCCACCTTCTTTAGGACTCTCTGAGCTTCCTGGACTTCCTGGAAGTCTATTTCCTTTGCCAGATTGGGGAAGTTCTCCTTTATTATTTGTTCAAATACGTTTTCCACTTGTTGCTCTTCTTCTTCCCCTTCTGGTACCCCTATAATTCGGATGTTGGAATGTGTCCTGGAGGTTCCTAAGCCTCTCCTCATGTTTTTGAATTCTCGTTTCTTCCTTGTTTTCTATTTGGTTGTTTCTTTCTTCCTTCTGGTCCACTCCATTGATTTGAGTCCCAATTTTCCTCCCATCTCTACTGGTTCCCTGTGCATTTTCCTTCAGTTCACTTATTGTAGCCTTCATTTGTTCATCTAATTTGTGAACAAAATCAACCAATTCTGTGAGCATCCTGATCACCAGGGCTTTGAACTGTGCATCTGATAGGTTGGCTATCTCTTCCTCACTTAGATGAATTGGCTCTGGGGCTTTGATTTGTTCTCCAGTTTGAGCCATTTTTGTTTTGTTTTGTTTTTTGTTTGTTTGTTTTTGGTCTGGTTGCAGCTGTTATGTAGTGAGGGGTGGAGCCTTAGGTGTTCCCCAGGGCGGGGCAGCCCAGTTGCTGGGTAGTGGCGCTGTATGTGGGGGCAGGGCCCCAGAGGGAACAATGGCGCTTGCTCCCCTCTCTCTTGGATTCTAGTCCCTTCCGCGCTTCCCCTTCGCCTGGATTATCTGCGTGCAAATGTGGGACCACCTGGTCAGTCAGCCGCCTTGTGCGGCCTCACTGGGTCTGCACAGTTGCCACCCCATGCCTGGGGTGCACTAGCTGCAGCCTGCGCAGCTGGGATCTGCCAGCCGCTGCTGCCTGCATGCCATGGTCCGCACCTCCACTTTTTCCTGCTGCAACCCTGCCCCTTTTCCTGGTCTGGATGAATCGTTGTTAGACTTCCGTAAAGTTCAATTTTCTATCAGTTCTGGTTGTTTTCTTGTTTCTAAATCTTTGTCATCCTTAAATTTGGCTGTGAGAGGAGGCACAGTATGTCCACCTACTCCTCCATCTTGGCTGGAACCAATTAATCTTAACATTATAAAAAATAGCATCTTTAGCTGAAAATAATTCAAGGCTCATGAATGCTTTACACAGTATAGTTTTTTCAACTAGACATAAGATTGTCAGAACTAAGACTAGCAACTTGTTAAAGGGCTTTTAAATTACAAAAGGAGATAACAGTTGTTTTAAGAATAGTGCTACAACCTGCCCAAGTGGCTCAATTGATCATTCCATGTACCAAAAGGTTGCAGGTTCAATCCCCAGTCAGGGCACATATGGGAGGCAACTGATCCATGTTTCTCTCTTTCTCCCTTTCTCAAATCAATAAAACATCCTCGGGTGAGGATTAAAAAAAAAAAAAAAAAATAGTGTTGCCAAGCTGATGCTGAGAAATGACACAATAAGGAAAGCTGCTTCTATTCAGTTACCAAATGAGAAACCAAACCAAGAAGTAAACATTTAGGCTTACTGAAAAGATAAACTAGAATAAATTACCTAAGCAACAGAAGAGAGTTTACTGGCTATAATCTAAAAACAACAACAAAAAAACAACTCAAAGGCTCAAACTTAAATTTCTAATCAGTTTCTCATTAAGATGATAATATTTAATTGTATTTTAAAAATATGACAAACTATTTGATCACATCCTACAGTTCAAGAAAGAAATTGTGATGACTTTTCTGTTTTCCAGAACTAGTATGTTAGGTTAAAAGTACTCTAAACATTTTATAATTATAGCCATCTATATAAAATATATAAATATAAATAACAGCATCTATATATGAAACAGCTACAGCATTTCTAAAATAACCTGATGGTTTTTATTACCACTAATTTTATCTGCTGAATTTTAATTATCATCTCTAACCCCTAATACTAAATTTGGTTCAATATATACTAATTAGGCTGCTAAATGCCATTAAAACAGAATATACATATTATCTGTTATTTAGTTAAAATTTGCACCTACTCAACCACATTTAGTTTTATACACTCCCTTGCAAACTAAAATACTAGATTAACAAATCAATCAATTGTAGCACATCAGACCTGTCAGTTATTACTGGAAGGAATAACTGATGATCTTCATACTGGTTTTTATTTTATAAATAAATATGGAGATCTTTCTACTCTTTCAACTACAGGATGGGGCAAAAGTAGGTTTACAGTTGTGAGTAAGCCAAACACAGTTCATTCTTGTATTTTTATTAATTATTGTATTATTTTCCATTCAAACAACTGTAAACCTACTTTTGCCCCACCCTGTAAAGTCATAGTACCTCACCAAAAGATTCTTTAAAATAAAATGCATTCAAAATAAGGCTGAAGTCCAGATATGTTTTTCCAGACTCAGCAGAATCTGAGCTGCTCAAGCAAAAGTTGTGGAAGAAAAACTGCCATGATGCAAGACAGCAAAATTCATATATCATTTCCACGAACAATCAGCTGATAGTTTATTACTACTGACCTTCAATGAGATTAAAAAGAAAATGGTGTAGACTAAGTATCCAGGTATTTTCAGAAAATGTGACTGATTGGTTGGTATCTACCAAAATACTTGTAAATAAGAACCATGATTGACTGTGTTCCACAGGGTATTAACCACGGTGTGTGGGTACATACTTGTAGAATTAAAGTGCTTAAAATAAAAAGTCAAGGTTTTGTTTTAATTCTCACCCAGAACATGCTCATTGACATTAGAGAGAAGGGAAGGCGGGGAGAGAAATATCAACGTGAGAGAGAAACACCAATTGATTGCTTCTCCTATGCACTCTGACCAGGACCAAACCTGAAACCCAGGAACATGCCCCAACCAGAACTTGAACCCCAACCCTTTGGTTTACTGGATGACACTCCAACCAACTGAGCCACACCAGCCAGAGCAAAAAGTAAATTTGTTAAAAATAAAGTTAATCCCCGCCAAAAATCTCCATCCTAAACTTAACTGAAAATTAATGTTCAAGAACAATTATATAATTTAGAATAAATGTCCAGTTCTACCCACATTGTATTCCCATTTGGACTACTCCATCCTATACTAATCAAAATCTCTCTTCATTTTTAACTGGTTTGTTACAAACTAACTTCCAATTTCCTCAACTATTAAGACTGCTAGGTAAGCCATCTTCCAAGAAAGGAGCTGCAGCTCATCTCATCTATAGAATAAAATCATTTTAAAATGAAATTATTGTTACTTCACTTTCAATTAGTGTAATTGCATAGATAAGAATTTCAATAAATAATCAGCACTGAAGTAAAAAAAAAATTACTCATATCCTGTAAGAGCTTTAAAAAAGTGGAAATCCTCAGCAGAATTTTTTAAACACCCCACCTTAAACAGCAAAATGTACAACAAAATGAAACCATAATCCATGGAAACAAAGTACTTTAGAAGTTCCTAGTTTCCTTACTAATACTTAAATGCTAGTATATTTATAAAGATTTATGGGTAAAAAAACCCTGACAAACCCTGGTGGGATAGATCAGTTGGTTAGAGCAACGTCCCCACAAGGTTGCAGGTTCGATCCCCCAGTCTGGGTCCATACAACAGTAACCAATGAATGCATAAGGAAGCGGAACAAACTAATGTCTCCCCCCACCCATTCCTTCCTCTCTCTCTCTCTAAAATCAGTCAACAAATAAATAAATAAAACTGACAACACCGTAATAACTTCTTTCACATTGTTACCATTTATTAAGTCCTCACAGAAACTAAAATTTTACAACCAGTCCCATTTAATTTTCACAACAGTCCTCCAAGATACATATTATTTTATTTTTATAATGAGGGAACTGGAATTCAAAAAGTTAACTTTCTCAAGGTCACAAAACAAATTTAAAGACCTGAGACAGAATTTGAATCAGGCCTGAATGATTACAAAGCCCTGTGCTCTCAATCATTAATAGGATGTTTTAATCTCAAAATTAAGTTAAAGTTCCTCATGCCAATTGAGGAAAATATTCTTAGTAAGGAAAAAAAAAAAAAAGCTTCTATAACTGACATTTAAGTTCCAAACCAAACAGGAGAAATACTGACAGTCTATCTTGGTGATTTTCAGCCAGTGTGTCACAGTTTTTAAAACATGCAGTACCTGACTATTTAGTCAGGAGCACTGACCTCTTTTCCCTTGGCTTGTCAAATTAAAAAATGACAACAGCCAACACAACAGCTGTCCAGTATGAATGAATCAAAATTATATATATTTTTTGTCAGATCTGCAGAGAACATATTTTTGGTGTGCTGCAAAATTTTAGTAACGTTTATGTGTACCATGAGATGAAAAGGGTTGAAAATCCCTATCTTGTTCGAAATTAATTACTTCAAAGGTAGCTAGCTGCCCACTGCCACCGCTCCTTATTTAAAAAAATAAAAATAAAAAATCTCCCTTTAATATTTAATAGTTAAACCCCAGTCTCCAAGGTCTCACTGTAAGTGACCCCACCTGACCTCAGATAACCAGCAAACATGTAAAATGCATTAAGTACCCTCTTCTTGTAAATGACTCTCCCCATTGGGTTTGGGGATGTACAATGAAGGTATTCTGCCCATATAATAGAACATTCTGGCCCAGAAGAGTAAGTGGTGATAAGGGGATATCATCAGCTAGTACGCCCAGATTTGCAAAGTAGTAGTAAAGCAAAATGATACCTGCTTCATTTGGTCAATCATTCTTAGCACCCAATGGCAAAGTCGGAAACTGTCACTATGCTTAACACTCTTTTTCAAAAACTCCACCCTCCGCTGTAAAGCTTTAATAGCAATGGCTTCTTCCTCCCTGGTAGTGATCTTTGTTCAACGTATCACTGATGGCTGCCCTCCTAATTCAGGAGCAATGAAAAGGGCATCAGAGTGAGAACACATTCACTGAACAAAAAAGCATTTACTTGAACTCTCTTCTCATTGAAAACTGTACCCTTTATCTCTGTGGATTATTTCCGGACTAACCAATAAGCAAATTCTTTCTATCCACTCCCCACCTTCCAGTATGTTTTGTCCTAGGGCATTCTAATGGGCATGTCTAATATTTAATTTGACTAAAGAGCACATAACTTCTCCCCCCCCCCCCCCCCCGCCCTTTAGGGAAAGGTATATAGCCAACTAGGACTCTTCTCTTCCTGTTCTAAAAACACCCAAAGGTTGGATCCTCCCAGTGCTGCGGCAGGAAGCAACCAGTCCACAGTGATAAAGCAAGCTAGTATTTGTGCAGCGCACAACCTTTCCTGCTCTGGAACTGGGCCTTCAGGTCTGGCAAGGATAACAGCCAACACCCATCCGCAACCCCTTCTCGCGAGCTGAGTCAAGAGTTATCCCGGGCTGGAGGCCGCTGCGTAGGGAGAGTAGGAGATAAAAGGCTAGGTGGGAAATCACATCAGTCCTGCCGGGTCACTGCGACAAGTGCGTGCGTGGGGGACGGACAATCCCTCTTGCCCAACATTCCCCGCCCCCCACCCTTGGGGTCGCCCAGAAGACCTGGGAGAGGTCGAAACTATTTGGGGAGAGAAAGTAGAGAAAACGCTACCAATCCCGGGGACTGACGCCGATAAATGTGGGGCGGGTGGGGGCCGCTGGCCCGCTCAGATTTTAACCAGGGCCTGGCGCTGGGATAGAAGAAGATGGCTATGAGAGCTGTGTGTCCGAGGGGAGGGAGGGACTGAGGGGAAGCAGAGGAGCGGCTCGCCAGGGAAAAGGGGCAGACAAGAAAGACTTGTAGAGGTAGTGTGCTCCAGGCAAGGTGAGGAGCGACGCGAAGGGCGGGTTACAGGGGTGCAGGAAGGGGAGTGAGTCCCGGCAGGGTGCACACTGAGGGGGAGGGGCGCTACATCCGAAAGCTAGATGGTGGGAGGGGCGACCCTTCTAATGGGGCCCTGAAACCCGGGAAAGGAAGATGATTTGGGAGAAGGCAGCCTGCCGTAAGGACACTTGGTAAGGGGCTCTTAAGGACCTACAAGGAGCTCTCTAAGAAACCGGTGTCCAGCCAGGACTCCCCGCCTTAGTGAGTGGAGAAAAAGGGGCCGAGCTGGAAGACCGCAGGACCAGCCACACAGAGAGGGAAAGGCTAAGACTGATTTCACTACAGGGATAGCCCGACGCGGGCCCCGGGAAGTGTCCCGGGCCCCGGAACAGGACTCGGTGGAGAGCGGGAGAGCCCATGACCTCACCTTTGAAGAGGTAGTCGTACTCGTCGTCGCGGGTGCCCATTGCGCGGCCGAGGAGTGAAGGGGCGGGAGCAGCAGTGGTATCGGTGGGACCAGGGGGCGTCGCTGCAGGGGTAACCCGAACGCCGAGCTTCAGCTGCCGGACCCGGTGAAGAACCCCTCCCTGCTCTACGCCACTTCCGGCGGGCTGCAGCTCCGAAGGGGAAGTGCTTCCGGGGAGGTGGCGCCCCCGCCCCCAAGCCCAAGAACAGTGGACTGAGCGAGTACCGCATGGGTTTCCAAATTCTCACCCCCTCCTAGAGGTTCAAGGGAGAAACAGCCCTGGACTTCCCCCTGATACACTATTAGGGGACGCTCACTACACTCTTAGTGGCCTCTCCCTCGTTTCCTGCAGCCCCTTGCCGGAACTGATTAGTCCTGCTTCTCACTGGTGGGTTCTTGATTTGGGGTGGAGTAATTAGCAGACTATAGACAGTATGCTCCACGTGGTGGTTCCATGGTGTAATGGTTAGCACTCTGGACTCTGAATCCAGCGATCCGAGTTCAAATCTCGGTGGAACCTACGTCCCTCAGCCTTTTATTTTATTTACTATGTAATGATTGTCAAACAACTGCCTTATATATGACCTTGAAGTAAGTAGGGAGGGAGTTTCATAAACTTTAATCTTTGTCTAAAGACCTCAGAGATTTACCTCTTTAATCCTTTACTTTCTGTCACCTGGTTGCCTCCTAAGCTTCCTCTTCACTTCTCCTTTTAACATGGGCCCTCTTCCTCAAACCATACTTGAAAAGCATGGATAAAACTTGATTTCTTTTGCTAGATTTTTCAACACCCAAGTTTGTTCAAGGTAAGGTGCTTTTCACTCCCTCCTTTTTATTTCCAGATAACATTCAGAGAATTTCACCCACCCTCCTCATCAAGATTTATCAAGAACTTCTTGAACCTCATTTTTCATGCTCTAAGCCAGCGATTTTCAATCGGTGTGCTGCAAGAATTTTTAAAACGTATACCTGACTATGTAGTCAAGAACACTGACCTCTTTTCCCTTAGATTGTCAAATTTAAAAGTGACTACAGCCAACACAACAATAGTGTGGGGTGTGAATGAATCAAAATTATACCTATTTTTTGTCAGATTGGTATAATATATATATTTTTTGGCATGCCGCAGAATTTTAGTGATTAGTTTATGTGTGCCATGAGATCAAAAAGGTTGAAAATTGCTGCTCTAAGCTAAACTCATTTGCATAATTATTTTATTTAGCACAGAGCAAAGATGGCAATTTCCATTTTAGCAGAAATGTGCATCTAAGATCACACAGCAGGGCCTCTCTGTATTTAAAGAGTATTGTTATTCCAAAAAGTTTTTCCCACTTATTGCCGCCCCCCATTACCTATATGCAAACCTTCAGTTTAGACTTCTGAGCAAGGGTACCTGTAATAAGCAGAATGATGACTTCCTAAAGATGTCTACTTCCCAATCTTTGGGAACCATGATGTTATCACATTGGTGGCAAATCAAAGGGAAATTAAGGTTGCAAATCAATTGATTTTAAAAGAGGGAAATTATCCTGATTCTCCAGGTGGGGTTGATGTTGTTACAAGAGTTCTTAAAGTGGAAAAGGAAGGCAAAGGAGGTCAGAGTAATGTATGAGAAGGCCTTGTAAAAATAGTAAACAGAGACATCTTAAAACGGAGTCAGAGCTGCCCTCCCAGAACTGCCTTGCATGCTTTACTCCTCAAACCTCTGGGATGTGAAAACTGGGTAAAATAACCCTCGGACTGGGCCTAAAGCAACATTGTGCTCAAAACAACTCTTTGCAAAGCTAACAGGGTAGCTAGCAGACATGAACAAGGACTAAAAGACATTCTTTAGAATTAGCATCACTAACTATGTTAGTATTTCTGCACTATAGGCATTCCTTCCTTCTATTCATATAATTATTCCCCTTCCCTTTCTCATAAATATTCCTCGCCTTCACCTAATCAAAACCCTATTTGGGGTTCTTTCTGAATCAGCCCTTCCCCAATAGCTGTCCTTTTGGATCTCAAATAAAGGCTTGTTGGCTCTCACTTTGGCCTTTTCTTTTTAGGTTAACAGCCTTGTTAAAAAGAAAAAGAAACCACAGGCCAAAATGGAGTGATCTCACCAACCCAAAACTTAATAACTAACCTAATTTCAGTTTCTGCCTCTCCCAGGAGTAGTATTTTAAAATCAGTCTGGAATTTCCTGATCAATACTAGTGAGGTAGGTAATCTTCATGATAAAACCAGTGCCATTTCCTTCTCCCAAAAGAACATGAGCCCTGGCTGGTGTGGTTCAGGGGATGCTGTGCCAGCCTCTGAACCCTGAGGTCTATCTTGTTCGATTTCCAGTCAGAGCACAAGCCTGGGTTACGGGCCAGGTCCCTGGTTGTGGGTGTGTGAGAGGCAGCCAATGGATGTATCTCTCACACATCTCTCCCTCTCTTTCTCCCTTCCTTTCCTTCTCTTTAAAAATAAATAAATAACAATCTTAAAAAAAAATGTGAGGTGGCCATAAAATAATCCTTTTTTTCTTTCGTGGATAACACCCCTTCTGCCTATAGAACTCTTTCGTTTTGAACAACCCCTTAGAGCTCCCTTCTGGTTGCTAGATGGGATGCTGCCTTATTCATGAATTGCTTTAAAAGAGCCAGTTAGATCTAATTTATCCAGTTGAATTTTGTTAACAGTCTCAACAAGCACTTGTGGCTTTGAAGGTGGTAGAAGGGGATCAGGAGCCTAGGAATGCAGAGTCTTCTAGAAGATGGAAAAGGCAAGGAAATGGATTTTTCCCTAAGTTCCCCAGAAGGGACACCACCCTTGATTTTAGCTCAGTGAGACCCACATCACCAAGTTTGTGGAACTTTGTTACAGCAGCGATAGACAGCTAATATGGTATCATTTTCAGTGTTTTCTGTGACAATGTAGAGCAATAGGAGGTTTTTCTAAGGCCTAGGTACTGCCTTGTACACGGGTGACCATTATCCACATTAGAAAAGAAACACAATATTATTCAAGCGCTATCTTTGGCACGACCCAAGTGCCCAAGCACAAATATTTGCACTACCAATTACATATAAGACACAGTCCTAGCACTATTCAGGTGGGTACATGAGGTGAGTCCAAGAAGGATATCAATAACTAGACAGTTCTAAGGAAGTAAATAATGAGAGTTCTGGTGATAAGTGCCACAGTTCGGAGAGACAGAGAATTAGAACTCCCTAGAGGAGGAGGAACTAGCATTGACCCCTGAAGGAAGAAGCAAGGAAGGAAACTCATTTTGGGAAATGAAGGAAATTTGATGATGATAAAATGTCGAGCAAGGCCATTAATGCCAGAAGAATAATTATAAACTTTTCCCCTTAAGTCATTGTTTTTCAATGTGTGGTTCTGAAATGGTCAGTAGTGTTCCTCAAAAGAAAGATTGCATGGTCAAAAAAATTGAGAACTACAGACTGCTCCCCCCTCTAACTTTCTTAGAAATTCCCTTATGTGGACAAAAAAGGAGCCACATACTAAAGCTGACAAGCCCAGAGGAGGCCTACATGTCAGGCCTTACACACTCAGAGACCTAAAGCAACCACATAGGATGATCTGAAATTAAACTTCCTAAGTAAAGGTGAGTCATGGCAGGTAGTCATGTCCTAGGCCAGTGTCTTCCTTGACAGAGGTCAGTCTTTACCACGACTGAGCCTGTCCGTTGTCCTTTAGCATCTATAATAACATACCTTCATAATGTCAGGGTAATCTCCTTTTTCCAGACCCCTCAGGGCAAAACTGCTGCACCAGAGCACACTGCTCAGATGTTCCCTCCAGAGAGAGCCTATTGTGAGCAATATAGTTGGCTGAGAGTCTCCAGCTGCCACACCTCCAAGATCCACTGCAATGTTTACACTGAAGCCATGCTCCATCTGGACTATTCCCAGCAATGACTGAGCACAGTGAGGGTAGTAGAGCTGGACCAGTACTGTCCAAAATAGGGCTCTTCTAATGGGCAGTCTTTGGTTTGGAACTCTCCGCTGGCCTGGATGAGATTTTCTCATTGCGTTCAGGTCTTAGGCTCTTTCTAACAAATCCTCCTTCCTTCCCTCTCTCCTTGCATAGATATTGAACCTACATTGTTAGCTGGGGGCCCTACTTCTTCCTTTCATCCTCCACAGGCATTTTTCTCAAATCCATCTCTGACACTTCCAATTCATCTAGTGCCAGTTTCCAGAGGACCTGACCCTGAAACAGTCCCATTGGTCAAGTTTTCTATTTTTATGTTGACATTACACAGCTTTAATTATTAGACACAGGGTGGGCAAAAGTAGGTTTACAGTTGCATTGTGACATTCTTTTGAGTTCATAAAACTATTGTAATAATCATAACCTGCATGTTTTTACCCGTACAAACAACTGTAAGCTTACTTTTGCCCACCCCTCTATTGATGTCTCATATGTGGTACTGTAACTGAAGAAAGACAATGAAGTTTCAGCTGCCTGTCACCATGAAAGCCAAATTTGTGAGGCAGACACCGGTGAAAAGGAAAGAGGTTTTATTTAGGTGTGGCACGATCTGGGGGAATGGCAGACCCCTGCCTCAAAGCCCGTCTCCTCAGCAAGGCCAGTGTCCAGAATTCCTGCTCCAATTTAAAGTAATGTCTTTTGGAGCCTGCAGGTGGCTGCTAAGAGGTCAGTGACTCCAACCAGGTAGCTTAGTTTGTTCCCAGCTGCCATTCATTTCAGGCCACCTTCTGGAACCTGCATGTGGAGCCTATATGGCCATAGGCCATGCAGCTGCTTGGGCCACATGGTCATGGTCTCCTAAGCAAGAATACATGGCCTAGTACATCACTAGGTGGGCAAGAGAGAGAGAGAGGCTCCCTCCTAGAGGCCATGGGCAACATGGATGCTAAAGTCACGTGGCCCATGGAGAAAACAGGCGAATGCACCATGCAGGTGCATGTGGCAAACAAGTGAACCAGAAGACAGAGCCTCTTTGTTTCCCGGGTGTGGGACGGGCCACATGTTTTCTCAAAATGACTGATCAACTTCCCAAACTTTCACACACTTTGGGTCCACCTCCCAACCAATCCCTTATTTCCCCAGGCTAGACTAACAGGCCTCTTTGGTCAAGCACCACCCAACACCATTTTGACTTCTATGGTGCATTTGCCAGCCTTCCCCCCAGTCCCACCCCCATTCAGGTGCTGGGAAGGGGAGAGAGCTTTTCCTATCAAATTATCTCACTGGCTTTCTGCATGTTCAGTCTAAGAACCTCCCCCTGCCACCATCTTGGCTGACTGGGGAGACTCCCTGATGCTCCAACTGACTGTTTACCAGGTAACAGCACTAAATTAATAAATATTTGTATAGTGCTTAGACTAGTGTGTGGCATGTAATAGAACCATATGTATTTGATAAATAAAAATCAATATGGCAATTCCATTCACTGTTTTTTCTTTCTAAATTTTGACTATTTTTAAGGCCTTTCATTTTCAGATAAACCTTAAAGCAAACATATTAAGTTCCAAAGAGATTCACATTGTGCTAATTACTAATTATTAAAAATACCTTTTTTTAAGAAATAAAATAAATCGCCAAAAGGCAGAAACAATACAAGTTCCATCACAGATGAATGGATAAAAAAATGGTATATACATACAGTGGAATATCAGTCAGCCTTGAAAAGGAATGAAATTCTGATATAGAGACTTCTAGTCAAGATGGCAGGGTAGGCAGACACAGCTCGCCTCTTTGCACAACTACAACAAAATTACAACTAAAATATAGGACAACCATTGCTCAGAACCAACAGAAATTGAGTTGAATGGAAGTCTGACAACTATGGAATTAAAGAAACCACACCCATCCAGACTGGTAGGAGGGGTGCAGATGCAGAACAGGCTGGTCCCACATCCACATGTGGTGGACAAAAATTTGGGAGGGATATATCAGTAGCAAGGAGTCCCAACCCCACACCAGGACTCCCAGCCCAGGGTTCCAGTGCCAAGAAGATAAGTCCCTACAACTTCTGGCTACAAAAACAAGCAGGGATTAAGTCAGTGGAGGAAATATCTGGAGCCCCAAGCAATTCCTCTTATAGAACCCCCACACAGACTCACCTACTCAGACTTACTATGTCTGGATTCTGGAGCTAGGGTGGTGGCTTGAGGATACCCAGTGGCATGCAAGGGGAGGCTGAGGTGTCTGGTATCAAGATGTGTAGAGGATATTGTCCCTTTCCTGGGCCCTCCCTCGAAAGATCCAGTGGACTGGTGCCAAAACTAGGATTCCATCAACCGGCTAACACTGTTTGACCTGTCTTGTAGATCTCCAGAGACTCTGTCCCATCTAACTTACAGGCCCACCCAAGCTGCTTTCCCATGTTGGCTGGTCTTAGCTCATGCTTCACAACTTCCTAAATTCTCACAAACAACCAGCAGTTGGACTCAGTGAACCCCAGGCCCAGAACTAGCAGCCTAGATTCACAGCTTGGCTCGTAGGGAATCTCCAAGCCCAGCACAAGTAGCAGCCATCTGCTTTATAACTCAGGCAGGGTGGTCCCGGGTAAAACACAGGTAGGGGCGGACCTTGGCCTGCACCACCTCAGAAATGCCAGGGCCAGCACACCCAGTGGATAGCTAGAGACCATGTCAAAGCACCACCACCCTGCCCCTGCACAGCTGGTCCTCCATGGAGGGTAGAGGTTGGTGGTCAGTGGTCACAGCCAATCCTTGTAGTTGACTGGCCTGGGTAAATATATCCAGTTGATCTGCCAACAGCAACCAAGACTCAAATACATGAGGAGGGTATAGTCAGCCCACACAAAGGGTGCACCTCAAGTACCCAGCCTGAGTGATAGGGGAGGCTGTGCCACTGGACCCTAGAGGACACCTGCTACATTGGGCCATGCTACCAACACACAGAGTCAAAGCAGCTCTACCTAATGCATAGAAACAAACACAGGGAGGCTGCCAAAATGAGGAAACAAAGAAACATGGCCCAAATGAAAGAACAGATCAAAACTCCAGAAAAAGAACTAAATGGAGATAAGCAATCTATCTATCCATCTATCAGATGCAGAGTTCAAAAAACTTGTTGTATGGATGTTCAAGGAATTTAGTGAGGAACTCAGAAGCATTAAAATGATCTAGTCAGAAATAAAGGATATAGTATTTGAAATAAAGAATAATTTACAGGGAAACAACAGTAGAGTGGATAAAGCCGAGAATCAAATCAATGATATGAAGTACAAGGAAGTCAAAAAAAAAAAAAAAAAAAAAAAAAAAAAAAAAAAAAAAAAAAAAAAAAAAAAAAAAAAAAAAAAAAAAAAAAAAAAAAAAAAAAAAAACCCTGATCAGAACAAGAAGAAAAGAGAATAAAAAAAATTGAGGATTCTCAAAAGTGAGAATTCTAAAAAAAAAAAAAAAAAAGTATAAGCAGCCTATGGGACAACTTTAGGCAATCCAACTTTCGCTTCATGGGGTGTCAGAAGGAGAAGAGAAAGGGCAAGAAATTGGAAATCTATTTGAAAAAATAATGAAAGAAAACTTCCCTAATTTGGTAAAGAAAACAGACATGCAAGTCCAGCAAGCACAGAGAGTCCCAAACAAGACAGAAACAAAAAGGCCCACTTCAAGACACATCAAAATTAAAATGCCAAAGGTTAAAGATAAAAAGATGGGAGGGTGGGTGTGAGAGAATGGGTGGAAGGTGAAGGGACTAAGAAGTACAAATAGGTAGTTACAGAATAGCCATGGGGATGTAAAGTACAGTATAGGAAAGGGAGAAGCCTAAGAACCTATACACATGACTCATGGATATAAATATGAGTTGGGGGTACTGCCTGAAGGAGTGGGGGGTGTTGGGTGGAGGGGGCAAAGGGGGAAAATCAGGACAACTGTAATAGCATAAACAATAAAATATAATTTTAAAAAAGGAAAAAAGAAATTCTAATACATGCTACAACATGCGTGAATCTTGAAAACATTCTAAGTGAAATAAACCTGGCACAAAAGGACAGATACTGTATGATTCCCCTTATATAAGGTACCTAGGATGAGTGAATTCTTAGAGACAGAAAGTATAAAGGGAATGGAGAGCTATGGTTTAATGGGTACAAAGTTTCTATTTGGAATGATGAAAACATTCTGCAGATGGATAGTGACGATAGTTACACAACAATGTGAATGAATTTTATGCCAGTAAACCACTTAAAATGGCTAAAATGGTAAATTTTATGTTATGTATATCTTAATGCAAACACCAAACTGAAAGAAACTGGATCTTAGTTTTTAAAACAGGAAACAGAAGGTCAGGATAAAAGAATAGATAATGGTGCGAGACTTGTCTTCCCGGGATCCCTGTCATTCTGGGGCTGTTTGCCTCTTTCCTGAAGCCTCCTAGAATTTCTGTGGGCCAGCTTCCTTTCTAGATCAAAGTTAGCATGTTCATTTTCATTCACACCGAGCCCAGAAGTGACACCCACTATGGCCTCTGAAATTTCACCATTACCTAGTCATTGCTTTGGATAAGTACCGATTACCAGCCCTCTTTTTTCCCTGTGCTCCTATCCTGCACCTCTAGGTGTGTTTGTGTGTTTACTAGTCCTCCTATAACAGTGGATTGGCTTTGGCATTGTGGGACCCCATCAAGTCCTTGCAGTTTCCCATGTGCATGCTTAATTAAAAGAGAAGAAAAAACCTAGCAGACCACGATTTTATTTCTTTGGGTGTTTATTTATTTAAAAAAGTAACCCTTTTAAAAATTAAAAAATAAAAATACCACAATACTAAATTGGTCAGGGTTAGCAAAAAGAATATAAAGGTAACACTTACAGATGCAGAGCCAAAGGTTAGAATAGAGGAATAATTACTGTATGACCCAGTCAATCCACTCCTAGGTATTTGTATGAAAGCATATATCACTACAAAAACCTGTATATGAATGTTTGTAGCAGAATTATTCATAATAGAAAAAAAATACCCTGGAAATAGTTTGAATGTCCATCAACAGGTAAATAGATAAGCAAAGTTTGATATATCCACACAATGGAATACTACTCAACAATAAAAGGGAATCAAATGCTGATACACACAGCAAAGTGCATGAATTTCAAAATAATTATGCTGAATGAAAGCCACCGGAGAAGAAGAATACATATTGTATGGATATAGTTGCATAAAATTCTTCAAAAATACAAACTGACCTATAGTGACAGGAAGCACATCAGTGGTCTAGAGACAAAATCGAAAAGGGAGAGAGGAATGAAAGCTATGAGGGCACTTGCAGGGTGGATGGATATGATTGTTGTTTTGTTTGTTGTGATGTTTCACAAGTGTATATACATGTATCAAAACATGTCAAATTTCACACTTTAAATGTGCATTTTATTTTTTTTAAGATCACAAAAGCAAGAGACAGAGAGCACAGCAACAGATAAAAGGTCCTCCCTCATCTCCAGTATTCTTGTTTTTATTGCTTATAGCAATATTTTTAATATATTTTATTGATTATGCTAATACAGTTGTCCCATTTTTCCTCCCCTTTATTCCCTTCCACCCTGTACCCCCCCTCCAATATTCTTGAATGCAAGATTGAAATACACAGATTAAAAAAAAACACTGTGTGTTTAATGTATGTGCGCTTTCACACACATTATTAAGCCACTCCATGTTTCCTTTACCATATCTCTGAGTAGTGACCCTTTCCATCCCCACTGGTCCAGCCTAAATCCTCCCTCACCACTGTTAGGTTACAGCCTAGTTCTACCCTCAATCCAATGTGCAGGTGGCTGCCAGAATAACCTTGACAAAGGACACCTCCAATCACATGACTCCTATTATCATGAGCCATCACTGGAAAATCTCTGTATCCACACCCATGTCTGAAAACAAAAGGCTATAAAGTAAAATGTTAGCAATGGTTGTCTCTGGGGAGTAGGATTACAGGTGATTTTTTATTTTGCTTACCTATTTTCTATATTTTGCAGTACTTTTTTAAATAAAAAATCCTTATCTGTTTTGCTTATTACAAAAGGAATGAATACTCATGGTAAAATGTTCAAATAACATGAACAATATAAGAGTATAGCAGAGTAATTGCAAAGCGAAGCTTATTTCCTTGCTGTCACCAACACGGTGGCTGCCTCCCCCATACCCACCCCACCCCTCCCATCCAGGAAGCGGCCAGGCAGCTTGGGTAGGATGATCTCTTCCCACAGCTTCAGGAGGAGGTTCTGGAATGGTCTAAACCAGTGGTTTTCAACCCTAACCTCCAAACCCTGCTACTGTAACAAACATTTCATAACACTGCTTTACTATCCTGACTTGTAAAATCATTAGATTATATATTATAATGTACAGTATCTCATATTATGGTATAATGCTATAACTATAATCTATGGAGAAATAATAGGAAGGTAATTTATAAAATGATTTGTGCTTGGGCACAATTATTACAAAAGTCATAATGAAGTAGTTAGATGCTTGGTGGAATAACCTTTCAGCAAATAGTTTTGAACACCATGTGTTGGGCACTGTTCTAAGTTTCCTGGGGCTACAGACAGAAATCCCTGCCTCATGGAACTTACATACTAACAGAGTGGTGAGATATAGAAAATGAACAATCAGCATAATATATCAGTAAATTATAAATTACATTAGAAGGTGCTAAGTGTTATTGCGGGAGGGGAAAGTACAACAGGGTAAGGGCAAACCAGAGTTGGGAACAGTAGGGACGTGGGTAGTGGGTTGCAGCTTCAGAGAGGGTGGTCAAGGCAGGCCTTGCTAGAAGGCAACATTTGAGCCAAAAATTGAAGGAGATTAGGGACTGAATCATGCAGATATTTAGGGGGAAAGTACCTGGGCAGGGGGAATAGCCAGTGTGAAGGTCTTAAAGTGGAAGCTTGCCTGGTGAGTGTTGGGCTGTAAGTGTCCAGCAAGGTGGACTGGAGTGAGTAGCACTTGAAAAAGCAGCAGCACGCTGGTATGCGAGGTGGCAGCCAGACCTCGCGGAGCCCTCGCAGAACACCGTAATGCTTGTACTCGGAGTAAAAATAGTGCAGCATTAGAAGGCTTTGAGCAAAAGAGTGTGGCATGATCTGACCTACATTTTAAAAGGAAAATCTGGCTGCTATACTGAGGATAGATTGTAGCGTGAAAGCAGGGAGACCGGTCGGAAGGCTGCTACAAGAATCCAGGTGAAAAATGAGTGCAACAGCTACAAGTGCAGACGAATATTCAGTACCGTGTTTCATAGAATCTAAGCCGTCCTTGACTGTAGGATATATCCTGATTTCAGAAGGAAGATATGCCGTGTGAATTGCATCATTTGGTGAGAATTGCAATATGAAGGGCTGAACTAGTGACTCAAATACCACAAGTGGCGTTGGTTGTTGAAACATGATTTTCTGAAACAGTGAACAACTCCTGGTAAAGTTCCAAATGAAACAAAATACTATTTTATCTCAATTTACTCATAATTTTCATATAAGTTCAGTTATATTAAGATCATGCAAAAATAGTTCATGTTTATGTATAAAATTGAATTAGGGCCTAGGTTCAGATTATTACAAACAGGTTTTACAAGTCTACATTAATGAATTCTGTAATGTATTTGACTTTCCTGTACATTATCAGAAATCTAATTACCTCTGGCCCCTAGTATGTGAAGGCCCAACCACCATTACAACCAATATTGCTCCCAAAATTCACAGAGAGGCCCTAGAATGTGATGCCAGCGTAATGCGTAAGTCAGAAACAGGCACATGACCATACTATTGTGCTCCAATCAGAGAGAAGCCCTGGGCAGCAGTAGGACAAGTGCAGGGGACACCACACAGCCTCTGGGTCCCCGTGAAGTCCAGAGGCCCAAATGCACCTGCAACCCTCCTACCACCAGGGGGAGCCAGCCTTGAGATGAAGATTTTACTTTTTTTAATATAAGTTTTCCAAAAATTGTGGTAAACTATGTATAAAACTTACCATCTTAACCATTTGGAGTGTACTATGCACCAATCTCCAGAATTCTTTTCTCTGTGTGTAAAGAAACTCTATAACCATTAAACCACAGCTCCCCTTCCCCTGTTCCCCAAGCCCTTGGCAAGCAGCATTCTACTTCCTGTCTCTGTGAGCTTGACCACTCCAGATGCCTCATGTAAGTGGCGTCACTGCAGTATTTGTCCTTTGGCGTCTGGCTTATTTCACTTAACATAATGTCCTCAAGAAGCTTTTACCTTTAAAGGCAAAAGGCAAGACAGAGGAAAAGCTGGCAGTTGGATGACTCCGTTAAGCCCCTGCCCTCAGCCCTTCACCAAAGCACACTTTACCTCAGAGCATTTTGGTCACTTGGCCTATATAGTCCACTTATTATTTAGGAATATTTGTGTCTAATTTGTATTACTTGCAACTGAAACACAATAACTGATACCCTCCCCTTCTTTCCTCAAATATTACAGTATTAACAGTTTGGTGGATAGTCTTTCAGACTCTGACATACAAATAAAAAATGTGTATTTTATTTTTACCTAAGTGAAATCCTATAAACTGTTAAGCAACCTAATTTTTCCTCTGATGATTTTCAATGTTAATATAGATCTCGCTTAAACTGTTTCAGAGCTCCAGTGACTCTGTGAACCATAGTTTATTTAGCCAGTCTGCTATTGAAAAAAAATTAGCCCCTTCTCAGGGCTCTGGTGTTACAGACATGCTATAATACCGCCCTTCTGCACAGCCTTCTGCATGTTGCCTTTCAATACATTTCAGGAAGAGCTGCCTTCCCAATGGTTGTACCAATTTCTACTCTTAATAATAATTTATGAGAGTCCCTGATTCTCTATATTCTTAAAAATATGGAGTATTGTCCATCATTTTCATCTTTGCTAATATATAAAAATAATATTTAACTTTTATTGTAATTAAGTGTTCTCTTTCATGAGTGAAATTTAAAAAATTTTAAATGTTTACTGGCCATTTCCACTTCTTTTGTGTGTGGGTGGATTGCCTCTTCAAATCCCTTGTCCATTTGCTTTCCAGAGTATTTGTTTGCTTATAATTCATAAAAGCTCTTTATAGAATTGGAGATATTAAATCTTTTTCAATAAAATATATTACAAATATTCCCCCAGTTTATTTGTATTTTAACTTTTTAAATGGAATCTTTTCCATATAGAAAGTTTTTAGCACTTTTTTTCTCATCTGAATAGTCACTTGTCTCTACACCATTATTGAAAAATCCACCTTGCCCCACGGTTTTGGAATACCATCGTTATATCTTGAATCCCCACGCTGAAACTGCACGGTGCATGGGTCTGCTTTAGGGCTTTCTAGTTTGTGCTATTGATACTTCTCCTACCCATGTGCCAGTGGCTTCTTACAATTCTTTCCTTTCTTTCAAAATTGTCATTTCTTATCTGACATTTGTGTTTTCCAGATGTATTTTAGAAACAATTTGAGAAACTCCAAAGACTTTATTGAGATTTTTGTTTGAAATCACAGTGCAATTATATATTAACTTGGGAGGAAATGACTTATTTTTGATATTTTTTTCCTTTCATGAACCTATGTCTATTATTCAAGTTTTATATATGTGAGTAAAATTTTATGTTTTCTTTGAAAAGGTCCTACACAGTCTTTCAAAAGTTATACCTTTTATTTATTTGTCTTGTTCTCATTCATTAGTTAGGCCTTCCAGAAAAACATTTAACAATAAAAGTAGTGACTGGTATCTTTGTCGTATTTCCTTTTTTAAAAATAAGTTTTATAGATGTATAATTCATATACCATAAAATCTACGCATTAAAGCGTACACCTAGAAAACTAAGGTGGATCCTAAAGGCACTAACAGTTGGAGGCTGTCAGCCAGCTACAGTTCTGGCAGCTGACTGAGCGTTGCACTTTTTGCCATATTTTTGTTGTAATCCTTTATATATATATAATCTCACAAAATTTAGAATAGCCACCTCTTCTTTATTTTTTAAAAGATCTCATTTATTTATTTATTTACTTACTTATTTATTTATAGGGTGAGGGGAAGGGAGGGAGAGAGGGAGAGAAACATCAATGTGTGGTTGCCTCTCATGCAATCAAACCAGCAACCCTTTGGTTTTCAGGGCAGCACTCAGTCCACTGAGCCACACCAGCCAGGGCTATCCACCTCTTTTTTAAATAATACTTTTAATCCCCAAAGTGTGTAGCACAGGTTCTTGCCCCTGGTAGGTAAATATGTGTAGAATAATAAGAATTAATAAGGTCCTACCCATAAGTTCAGCATCTTCAGATAATTCTAGGCAGGAAAAGTCCTTAACAGTGAGTGGTAAATGTTTAACAACTGGTTCTTGGAAGTACTGATTTCTAGTGTTTGCTGATTTCCAAGGTATAAACATTCCCAACATGGTCAGTTTCCATACTCACGTGATGTTAACCAGGATGCAAAATTCTTAAAACTTTAATAATCTGTCCTTTCTATCTGATACAAGCCAGCTCCAACATATCACTGTTCCTTACCTTCAAAGAGTTTTGTGTGTGTGTTTATTTCCTCTGGGTTTTCATTTATTGAAACATAAAATTAAAATAATATTAAATGAATTTTTAAAAATAATTTGCCCAGCCCTGGCTGGTGTAGCTTAGTGGATTGAGCACAGGCCTGCGAACCAAAGGGTCACCAGTTCAATTCCCAGTCAGGGAACATGCCTGGGTTGTGGGCCAGTTCCCAGCAGGCAACCATACATTGATGTTTCTCTCCCTCTCTCTTTCCCTTCCCTGCCCCTCTAAAAATAAAGAAATAAAATCTTTAAAAAATAATAATTTGCCCATAATTCAACTACTCCAATACTAACATAACTATTTTTGTATCCTCTTCCAGGCTCGGCTTTATGCATACACATTTTAACTAGTTGTAATCATACAATTAAAAAATCTTTTATTGTGGCAAATTTTAAATATATACAAAGTATAAAGAATACAATAATGAACCCCAGGTACTATTACCCAGCCATCCCCTGGACAGTAACTGTGGCCAACCAAGTCCTAGCTACATCACCAGTTTCCTGCTCCCCACCCACAGTTTTTGAAACAAATCCCAGACATTATATCCTCCCATCTGTAAATATTTCAGTGGTAATAATTTAATGTTTCATTCTGCTTTTTTTCATTTGTAGTCTAAGAAAGACAACGACATAAATAATTCAACTAAAAAGACATTGTGTTCTGATATTGAACACAGTTCTCATTGAGAACGGATTGCAATGGGCAAGAAGAGTGTCTAAAAGCTGCAGCATCTGAAGAAATTTACTGAAGAATCTTTTCATTTTTAGTCCATCCTTCTTTGTTGTGATAAAGTACAATAGAACCCAATGAAAATTCCACATTATTGTATACACACTGAATCACATAGAACCTGGACTGAAGCATAGTGTCTCTACACTTGAAAAATACCCATCAAAACAAATTTTATTTAATACAACTAAATCCCATGGCAGTTATTAGTCATCTTCTCCAATATTAACTTTTTAAAAGGATTTTTCTATAAACTCCCTTGGACATATTTTATGTTCTAAACTTTCCATCTGATTATCCATTGGTCCAACATTCCTTGAAAGAGAGATTACTGTCTCCTTCCCTCATCCCATTAACTTATGCTGCAGTGTTGTGAATGATGTCAACCCTCAGCCCTTTAGAGAAGAGCACACTATAGAGGAGGCAACATGAAACTCAGTCCAAAAAAGAAATTTGGTAAACAAGAAATCCTCATTATTCCCATATTTACCATATATGACATTTAGCATTCTGGTAGAGAAACTCACAGTATAAACTGGAGAACCAGAGGCTGCCCTCACTAGTTTTATAACCCCTTAGACTATTAATTACAATTCTGACTCAATATACTATCTCTTACCCTGGCTCTACCCTGCAATGTAGACTTTACTGTACTAAATTTGCAGATGAGAAAGCTGAGACTCAGAGAGACTTAGTCAAGAACAAACACTTCAGTGGGGTGGAGTCAGTATCATTTGGGGCTATTTGGTTGCAAACAAAAGAAATTGGCTAAGTTCATCCAAAAAAAGAGGGACATTGGCCCTGGCCGGGTAGCTCAGTTGGTTAGAGTGTTGTCTTGATGTGACAAGGTTGCAGGTTCAATCCTCAGTCATGGCACATATAAGAAGCCATCACTGAGTGCATCGATAAGTGAAACCACAAACTGATGTCTCTCTCTTCCTTCCTCTCTTTCTAAATCAATAAATAAAAATTTTAACAAAGACATTAACTAGAGGGATATTGAACAACTCATAGAATGAATACAGAGCTAGAGAAAACAGAGCAGGATCTAGGGCAACAAGGATGAGTCCATTCTGCAGTCCAGAAAGTGCGAACCTTTTTTTTCATCTTTTCATTTTGTTCAAAGTTCATGGAAAGAGACTTCAGTTGATCTTTAACTTGAGAAGGAGGGCAGGCCATGTAATTTATTATCCCATAAAGAAGCCCTGTGCTGTAAGAGAAGTAATTCCTCAGAGGAAATTCAGCATGTAGTTTTGAAGGGTGAAATGAATGCTGGGTGGTAAAGAAAAAAATATTCTGTGGTGACATCTTGAATCTCCCTCGCACTGTGCGAATCTCCCTTCAAGGGAGGACTTGTTGCCCCCACTGTGGAAGTGTTGCTTAGAGACAGCCTTTAGCTATCAGCCTTTCAGGAACTGCCTTGACTGCAAAGAGCCACATCATCCATGGTTATACCCGTCTCAGGACAGCCTACATCATTGAAGTTGAAGTGTAAGGCCTGGCTACTTCAGTTTACTGCTCAGCAGTTCTCCAGTGACATTTTTGCTCCAGAGCTCCCTGTGAGGCTGACTGAGACTGTTTGCAAGCCTGCAGCACAGCTCAACTTTTCCCTGCACCTACTCCTGCTCTCCACCTGTCCCTCCCATAGGTCTTGATGCCAAGAGCATTTAAAAAAATAAATGTCCTAAATGCTAAGCTCAGTCTCAGAGTCTGCTTTCTAGAGAACCCAACTGGTGACATCTCCACTTACCAATTCTGTCTGAATCCAAAGTCCCTCATTTTTACCCTACCTACCAAATGTAATTATGCCTCATTATGACTTTTTTCTTTGATTGTGGTAAATACACATAACATAAAATTTACCACTTTTACTATTTTTATGAGTACAGTTTAGTGGTATTCATTATATTGACATTGTGTTACAATCTCATTTTGGCTTTTTATGGACCTTTAGAATCACAGACCCACAAAACTTCAGAACTGCAGAAGCGAGAGATCTTTACATGCTAAAGTATGTGCATTCAGCTATAAGAACTTAGCAAACCATGAGAATGAAACAGAGAAAGATTGATGGGGGTGGGGGGTTGAGAGCAAAATAGAGAAAGCAGGCTTGTCCCTGCTGCATGGTAAGTGAGCAAGAAGGGTGAGTCTGCTGCTCCTGCAGGGACCCCAATTCCCTGCCGCGTCTCCCAGGCAGGAAGCTCTCTTGCTGAGGGTGACTATGGGTTTAAGATTTGCATCTTGCTCTAACATGGCACCAAACACAAATCAACTACGTCAACTGGTCTCACTGAAGAAACAGTGATCGACTAGAGAAAAAATGGTCTGGGTCAGACTTAATGAAAGGTGGCATGTCGGGGACAGTTCGAGGCCTTCCTAAGGGATTTTCAAGGGTAATTTTGACAATATTCAATCTTCGCCTTTTCTGCTACCCTTAAAATCTCACCCATGCGAGATACAACCCCCTTTACATTTGTGTGCATTCATGGTACGGCATTAAACCATACCAAAAATCATGACATTGTAAAAAAAATATTGGTGGATAAAAACACAGAGAAAAATGACAAACTGAAAAAAGTTCTTATTAGAGAACTTACGAGTTTCTCTGTACATAAAACTCTATAGCTGCTCTGTTCAGTGAGAATATAATGCCAGCCAAATAAGTAATTTTAAAATTTCTAGTTAGCCACATTTTTTAAAAAGTAAAAAGAAGCAGGTGACATTAATAACACAATTCATTTAACCCAATATATATTCAAAATATTGTCTTTTCAACAAATAATCAATATAACAATTATCAATGATTTTTATATTTTTTCATACTGTGTATTTTACATTTACCATGTATCTCAGTTTGAACTGACCACATTTCAAGTGCTCAGGGGTCATGTGTGGCCAGTGACTTCCTTATTGGACAGTGCAGGTCTCAAACAAACTCTCTTATAACAGAGAAATCTCTCATGTCTCTGGGAAGTTTGATCTAATTGGGTAACATCTGAGAGAAAGATGTGCAAATATATGTAGCTCTGTATCAAAACTTTACCTACCAAAACTGAGGAAACCTTCCTGCACCCTAGACTAAAAAGTGGGCCTCAGTCTGCCTGTTAGCAGAGTGGGAACCCAAACCCAGCCCTAGAATGCACCCTTAGCAGAGAGAAGCAACTCCTCCTAGGACAGAACATGAATCAATAGTTTCTAATTCTCCAACAAGCAATGAATCCTTGATGTTTATTCAAGGCAAGGATAACTCACAGTGCCTTCTAATCAAGTCTGTAAATCACAGATGAGAAGTGGGTTCTTCAATTCTCAGTGCCTTCCATCCCAGGGGGAGAAAAAAGCAACCGCTAATGGAGAGGCATGAAAAGACTCCCTCAGTATTGAACTGTTGATTTAATTTAAAACAATACACTATACCTTTTACAACAACATAAATGAATGAAAGAGCTCAACTTTTACTGCTTCAAAACAAACTGAAATATGGAACTGAAAACAGCTTTAAGAAAAATGGGACATATTTTCAAACTTTGAAGTCCATTCTACTAATTCTGTGCCTATATAATACCAAACGAGAGAAGGACTAATTTATTCATGTATCCTCAGGCAGACACCACGCACACACAATTTGCTATCTAATGCAGAAATCTTGAACTAAAAATTCAACATGAAAACTCTCCCATAATTGGTGAAACCTGCAGAGTCTTGGCAGCAGCAAACTGTGACACTGACCTGCTGAAAACACCTTCAAAATCCACAGCACACAACTTCCTGGGAAACAGCCCTGCTCACAGCTACCAAGAGGGAGATTAAACCAGGGAGAGGCAGAAACAAGGAAAGATGTACCTCCAAAACTCAATAATAGGACAGTCTAAAGAGATTTTAAAATAACTTTAAAATTTTTCAGGAATAGATACTTTATAGAAAAACAGGACAATATATAAAAATACCAATAGGATAAAAGAACCAATTAGGAATTTCAGAAACAGAAAATACAACCATTGTGAAAAACTCTTAATGGACAGATTACACACTATAGCAGACATAACTGAAAAGAAACTGATGAATTGAAAGCTAGATATAAAGAAATCATCAAAAATGCATCACAAACATAAATAGATTTAAAAATTTTCAAATAAATCAGAGCTGTGAAGGATAAAATGAGAAGATCCCATGCACATTCAATAGGAGTTACAAAGAAAATGGAGGAGAGACAGTATTTGGAGGTATATGGGTGAAATTTTAAAGATCTGGGTTTTTTAATTGAAGAAGCCCACCTGCTAAGCAGGAAAAATAATATACCCCCACCTAGACATGTTGGAGTGAAACTATAGGACACCAAAGTCAAAGAGAAAAGCCTTAAAACTACCAGAGAGATGATAAAGTTTGCCTTCAAAGGCATGACTATTTATTAGACTTATGGCAGACTATCATGAGTAACAATAGGTTGCAGAAGACTAGAATATCACCTCCAAAGTGCTAGGGACAATGACCTACAACAGCAATTCTCAACTGGTGTGATGCAAGAATTTTTTAAAAGATTTTATTTATTTATTTTTAGAGAGGGGAAGGAAGGGAGAAAGAGAGGGAAAGAAACATCAATGTATGGTTGCCTCTCAAGCACCCCCTACTGTGGACCTGGCCCACAACCCAGGCATGTGCCCTGACTGGGAATCAAACTAGTGACCCTTTGGTTCATAGTCTGGCACTCAATCCACTGAGGCATACAGGCCAGGGCAGAATTTTTAAAACGTGCAATACCTGACTATTTAGTCAGGGTCACTGACCTATTTTCCTTTAGATTGTCAAATAAAAAATGACAACAGCTAACACAGTAATAGCCATCTGGTGTGAATTAATCAAAAGTATACCTATTTTCATCAGATCAGCAAAAAATGCAATATGTTTTTTTTTTGTGTGCCACAGAATTTTAGTAATTAGTTTATGTGTGCCATAAGATGAAAAAGGTTGAAAGTCACTGACCTAGAATATCAGACTCTTCTACTCTCTCACTCATTTCCAGACAGATATACAACGATTGAGAATTTACTTTTTATAGGTTCTTGCTGAAAGAGCTATTAAAGGATATACTCAGGAAGAAGGAAACTGAACTCTGAAGGAAGGAGTGGGTGCGAAAAGCAACGGTAAACAAGAGAACTGGTAAACATATTGGCAAACCTCCAAATAGTTTTAAAAGAATAACTAGGCTGAAAACATATCAGGAATTAAAATTTTAAAAGAAAAGACACAAATATTCTGACAGATGCACAAACTTGTAAAATCACCGCATGGTGCCTAAAAAGTTACAAATACGCAAGCAAATGAGAAGATATAGTTTTTACTAATTCTTCATTTTAACAAAATTATTTTCTATCAATTTTTTTAACATGTCTTTAGCCAAATCATTAGGTATCTACTACCTTCACCCTATCTCCAAAGACCTTTCATTATAAAGGAACAATAACAACAAAAATCAACAGTCTCATTTCAAAAAACTAAATTTTAAATATCATTCTGGGTGCAGCACAAGGTACATTATCTAGGTACAATCCCAATATTTTAGAAAGAGAAAAATAAATTTCCTCTCCCAAGCCAGATTTGGTTCTTAATTCCATCTAATACACAGAGCAAATGTCAAATGAGATATTGTGATTTACAATCTAAATGATAGTACTTGGATTTAAAAGTCTTTATTAGTGATATCATAAGAACCCTCAAGATAGGAATGATTTTCTTTCTTTTTAAAAAAGAAAGCACTTTATTTATTTATTTTTAGAAAGAAGGGTAAAAAGGGCAAAAGAGAGGGAGAGAAACAGATGTGAGAAAGAAACGTGGATAGCATGCTCCCTGACCAGGGATTGAACCTGCAACCCAGGCATGTGACCTGACAGGGAATTGAACCAGCAACATTTCACTTCACAGGATGTTGCCTGACCAACTGAACCATATCGGTTAAAGCCAGTATGATTTTCTGGAACCATTTTCTCCCGTGGAATGTGACATTCTCTATTTTCCAAGAATAACAGTAGAGATTTTTCTAACCAAAATTCAGGAATATATGATTTGAAGAACATCTGTACTTCCAAAATTGAGATAGGAAGAAAAATATTTTAACTGATGGTTTTTAGCTATGTTTACTTTTGAGATTACTAACTCAAAGGCCTACATTTTTTTTTCAGTTTAAAAAAATCATTTATTTTTTAATTAGAATTGACATAAATACAATATTATATTAGTTTCGGGTGTACACCCCAGTGATTAGACATTATATAACTATATAACTTACGAATTGATCATCCTGATAAATCCTGCACTCACCTGACACCATACATAGTTATTAGAATATTGTTGACTGTATTCCCCATGCTGTACTTTACATCCCCATGACTATTCTGTAACAACTAATTTGTACTTCTTTTTCTTATTATTGATATTTTAGAGACAAAAAGGGAAAGAGAAAAACATCAGTTTGTTGTTCCACTTATTTATGCATTCATTGGTTGCTTCTTGTACTTGCCCTGACCAGAGATCAAACCCCAACCTTGGCATATGGGGATGATGCTCTAATGAATTTAGCTACTTAGCCAGGGCTCCAGTTAGTACTTCTAAATACCTCCACTTTTTTCACCCATCCCTCCAACCCTCCTCCCACCTGGCAACCGTCAAAATGTTCTCTGTATCTATGAGTCTGTTTCTGTTTTGCTTGTTCATTCATTTTGCTTTTTAGATTCAATTGTTGATAGGTATGTATTTATTGTCATTTTATTGTTCATATTTTTTATCTTCTTTTCCCTTCTTCTTAAAGAAGACCCGTTAATATTTTGTGTAATACTGATTTGGTGGTGATGGACTCCTTTAGCTTTTTCTTGTCTGGGAAACTATACGACCTTTGATTCTAAATGATAGCTTTGCTGGGTAGAGCAATCTTGGTTGTACGTCCTTGCTTTTCATCATTTTGAATATTTCTCACGGCTCCTCAGAGGCCTACATTTTAAAAATAGGGATGAATATCTCTGTGCAAACATCAGCTTCCGTGTATCTATCTCTACGTATAAAACTCTGGAAATTGTGTTCGGATTTTAAAAATATATCTATTTCTGTGCCTTTTTTTCTTTGTATACTCCATGTCTCTATCTTAAAGCAAACCATCCAAGGCATTCTTTCTTGGTTCCTCTTTCTACTGTTCCCTTTATTCACTTTTTCTTTCTGTCTCTTCATTCTCTCATTTTCTTTCTTTAGCTTCCCTCTATGTCTTTCCCTTAACTTTCCACTATTGAAACCATTCTTATTTTTTCACGTTTGTTGATTTTTATTTGCAATCTCTTTTTCAACACAATTTACAACCTTATCCCCAAAGTCTAGAACAAATATATCAAAACAAATAGGCAAAGCTGTGAAAGAAACTAAGTTGTATGCAACAGGTGTTTGAGGGTAGGGAATGTCTTGGGGGAAATAAAACAGAGTAAGACAAAGTAATTGGAAGGTTTTTGCTAAAGTTCTTCCAATCATCTTTATCTTTAGTCCCATGTTTAAGGATGTTTGTGAACTTGATGTCATTGAAATTTCTGTTTTTGTCCATAGGTGCTTCTCTATACAGCTCATCCCCTCTCTTGTCTGTAAACCTACATGTCATTGTTGTCAGCAGCTCTCTCAGGTAATCTTTCTGCATGGTGCCAGTTGCTTCTTCATCAAAGCAAGCAAAAGCATCTCTAATGACATCTCCTAGATCTGTGCCATTTAACGGCTCACCAAATACCATGAAGTGAAATTTATGGGTCCTGGAGTCTCCTTCATCATGGCATCAAGAATCCACTGGATTCTTCCCTAGAGAAGCAAGCATATCATGCAAATCTTCCTTGTCAATGAAACCTTCTCTGTTCTGATCAATCATGTTGAAGGCCTCTTTAAACTCATGAATCTGTGACTGGTCAAACATGATGAACACATTAGATGTTGCCTGCTGGGGGCGCTTCTTGGTGGCTTGGTCTTTGCCTTATTGCTTGACATGGTGGCTGTTTAATTCACTGCCAGACACCAGAACCCAGGCTGCCCTGCACGAAATGATGAGGGTCTCCCATGAGCAGTGGGCTGTACCTCGAACTGACAAACATTTTAAAATAATCTGTTTGAAAAGTGATATAGAGGAAAGAGCATAGACTTGAGATCACACAGACAGGGATGCAAGTCCTAGTTCCTCACTTCCAAGTGCTGAGGACCTTGAGCAAAGTAGTATCCCTTCTAAGCTTCAGTTTTATCACCTGTGAAGTGGGGCAATGAAGCCTACCCTAAAGTTGTCTGGATTCCCTGAGATTTTATCTATATGAAACAGCCAGCATTCAGTAAGTATCAATAAACACTGGTTCACCTTCTCACTCAAATAGAGTTTTATGATCTCTGTTCTTAATTTTGAAAGCTAATAAATGAAATGTTTTCTATTTCTCTCAAAAATTTGCTTTACTTAGCAGATCTGAACTTACTTTCTTCCATTAATAATTAGAGGGGGTTTTGTGGAACCCTTTCTCCCTTATCATTGTTTCCCAAATTATGTTCCACAAAACACTAGTATCCTGATAGATATTAATAGAGGTCAAATAAGTTTGCATATGATATCTTCTTATACATTCATGGTGCGCATTAGACTATTAAAAGCAACTCTGGTCACTTCCAGTCAAGACGGCAGTGTAGGCAGACATAGCTCACCTCTTTGCACAACCACATCAAAATTACAACTAAACTATAAAACAACCATCAATCAGAAACATCATAAATCGAGCTGAATGGAAGTCTGACAACTATGAAATTAAAGAATCCACAACCATACAGACTGGTAAGAGGGGTGCTGATGAGGAATAGGCTGGTCCAACACTCATGTGGATAAAAATTTGGGAGGGATATCATAGGACTGAGGAGTCCTAGCCCCACACCAGTCCCTTCCAGCCCAGGATTCCAGTACCAGGAAGATAAGCCCCCACAACTTCTGGCTACAAACACCAGCAGGGATTGAGTCAGTAGAAAAAAATTCTGGAGCACCAAGCAGTTAAGGAACTTCTTAAAGAACCCACACATGGACTCACCTACTCAGAGTCACTCCCTCTGAGCTTTAGCATCCGGATAGCAACTTGAAAGTCACCAGTGGCATGCAGGGAGAAACTGAAGTGTTTAGCACCAAGGTGAGCAGAGGCCATTGTCCCTTTGCTAAACCCTCCTCCCACAGAGCCAGTAAGCTGGTAGCATATCTGAGACTCCATTAACCTGGCTAACACTGTTTGACCTTGGAGATCCCCAGAGGCTCTGCCTTATCCAACTTATGGTCCCACACAAGCTGTCTTTCCATAAGAATGGTTGGTCTTGGCTCTGAAATCCTATCAAATAAGCAAGCAATATCTGGCTTCGGTGAGCCCTAGTGACAGTCATATTAGATTTACAGCTTGGCTTCACCTGAGAATCTCTAAGTCCCACATGAGTAGCAGCCATCTCAGACTGTTTTACAGTTCAGGCAGGGTGACCCAGGCAAAACACAGGTGGTGCTGACCTTGGCCTGCACCACCCAGGATACCCCAGGGTTAGTGTACCCAGTGGACAGCTAGAGACCACATCAGAGCACCATCACCCTGCCCCTGCACAGCTGATCCTCCATGGAGGGTGGAGGTTGGTGGTCAGTGGTCACAGCCAATCCTTACAGCTGACTGGCCTGGGTAAATCCCTTCCATTGACCTGCCAAAAGCAACCAAGGCTCAATTACAAGAGGAGGGTATGCTCAGCCCACAGGAAGGGTGTACCTCAAGTACCCAGCTTGGTGATAGGGGAAGCTGTGCCATAGGACCCTAACAGACACCTACTACATTAGGCCATGCTACCAACACACAGAGTCAAAGCAGCTCTACCTAATACATAGAAACAAACACAGGGAGGTTGCCACAATGAGGAGACAAAGAAACATGGCCCGAATGAAAGAACAGATAAAAACTCCAGAAAAAAGAACTAAGCAAAATGGAGATAAGCAATCTCTCTGATGCAGAGTTCAAAACATTGGTTATAAGGATGCTCAGGGAACTTAGTGAGGACCTCAGCAACATAAAAAAGATCCAGTCAGAAATGAAGAATACACTAATGGAAATAAAGAACAATTTACAGGTAATAAACAGTAGAGTGGATGAAGCTGAGAATCAAATCAATGATTTGGAACATAAAGAAGCAAAGAACAACTAATCAGAACAACAAGAAGAAAAAAGAATTAAAAAAAATGAGGATAGTATAAGCAGCCTCTGGGACAACTTCCAGAGGCCCAACATTCACATCACAGAGGTGCCAGAAGGAGAAGAGAAAGAGCAAGAAATTGGAACTCTATCTGAAAAAACAGTGAAAGGAAACTTCCCTAATTTGTTGAAGGAAATAGACATGCAAGTCCACAAAGTACAGAGAGTCCCAATTATGATGGATTCAAAGAGGCCCACTCCAAAACACATCATAATTAAAAGGCCAAAGGTTGAAGATAAAGAGATACTCTTAAAAGCAGCAAGAGAAAAGGAGTTAGTTATCAGACAGTTGCCAGATGGGAGGGGGGAGAGGAGAATGGATGAGGAAGTGAGGGGACTAAGAAGTACAAATAGGTAGTTACAGAATAGCCATGGGGATGTCAGGTACAGTATAGGAAAGGGAGCAGCCAAAGAACTTATACACATGACCCATGGACATGAACAGTGTGGGGAGGGGGATTGCCTGAGGGAGTAGGGGGCGCTGGATAGAGGAGGGCAAAGGGAGGAAAATCAGGACAACTATAATAGCATATTCAATAAAATATAATTTTTTTTAAAAAAGCAACTCTTTGAGCAATTTCTGAGAGCAACTTCAACAGTGTTTTCCCTCATTAGTTGACCATACCCATTTTTGATTTAACACTTATTAACATCCTGCATAAAATCCAAACAACCCCTTTTAGAAAATGCTAATCTAGAGAGATGCATAGACCTTTATATACTTCAAGCAATTTTCCATAAATATAACTTCTTTCAGTAGAGAGATGAGTTAACTAACACCCAGTTAAAAGTATATTCTTTGACAAAAGCCTACAGAATTTCAATTTGGTGTTTTGGATTTTCTTGCTTTTGACTGTTTTCTTCTTCTTTTTTTAAATGTGACTATCAGTCAAAGGCTATCAGCCGAGTGCTCCCACGGAGTACCGATCACAAAGGCAAGTCACACACGCTCTCTTTTCAAACCTCAGTTTTCTTGCCATGAATGTGGGAGATCAGAGCCTCTTTTTACCAGCTTGCTCTGAGGCGGCAATGGGACCACCTATGTGAGAGTGCAGCCTATACCAGAGCAGCTTGGACTGGTTAGAAAATAATGCCTTTGGGACCCTGTCAACTGAGGGAGGGACGTTAAATGGTTTTAAACAGAAATCATCATCACTGCCCAATTTGGCAGGGGGAGCTCTTTGAGCTCAGACCCAACCAGGGTGTGATTTTTCTTTCCATAGGAATTTTGAGGATACAAGTGACACATTAGATGACCCAGGCCTGGGATATGGGCTAGTTGGAGGAAGGAGAGAAAACACACTGCTATAGGATGTTACGAGGGCAAAGTAAACAAAAAATAAAGATGAGCTATTATCAGAGAGCAGTAACTGCTGTACTATTTAAGAAAGATATATCTAATGAAAGGTACAAGTATCCACTTACAGAACTAAAATTAGGCAAAATACCCTAAAAATTATCAGAATAAAAAAAAAAGAAAACAAAGAGAATCTACCAAAAGATAAAAATGAAGAGATGCCAAGGAAGCATAAAAACAGAAAACAA
The DNA here is from genome assembly GCA_004027475.1 of Anoura caudifer. NCBI lineage: Eukaryota > Metazoa > Chordata > Mammalia > Chiroptera > Phyllostomidae > Anoura > Anoura caudifer. The sequence goes on from PVKU01001376.1 coordinate 300,888, forward strand.
GATAAGATTACAGAACTAAAACTATATACATAATAATTAAAGTAATAAGTGTGAATGAGATGAACTTAGTGAAATAAAAAATATCCAAATTGATCAAAGAAACTGAATCAGTCTACAAAACCACATGTAAAACCAGAAATTGATAAAGCCCAATGTTGGTGGTAATGGTGCTCAGCTGTCCCAGGAAAATAAATTAGTATAACATTTCTGGAAGGAAGTGAGCCTAACTGTATCAAAATGTAAAATGTAGTACACTCCGTTGTATTGAGCTAGTCCACTCTAGAGATTAGCCTAAGGAGAAAGTTGTGAAAATTCCAAAAGGTGAACACAAAATGCTTGTCATTGTGTAGTTTGTGGAATAAAAAATAATGCAAACAAACTAAATGCCCAATGGTAGGAGACTGATTGAGTAAATCATCAGATGGTTGGCAAACATTAACAATTACGGCATTAGTCCACACTTAGTGACTTAGATCTCCATCAGTTCCATATTCTGAGTGAAAAGAAGCCATTACAAAACATGTAAATTATGACCCCATATATGTGTATATACTGCATAGAGATGTCTAAAGGATGCTCACCAAAATTGCTATGGCCCTTGCTCTGGGTTGGGGAGATTTTAGGGGTGATTTTTATTTCCTGTTTTGTACTTTATCCTGGGTAAAAACATTGGTTTTTTGAATGAGAAAAACCAATGTTTTTCGGTGAATGAAAACACTTTTTTTGTGTATGTGTCTAAAAACCTATATGCCTTTAAAGCCACTGGGTCAGGCCCTTGCCAGGTAGCTCAGTTGAGTTCATCTCTGGTTAGAGCACATACAAGAAGCAGTCAATGGATGCATAAATGAGTAGAAAAGCAAATCAATGTTTCTCTCTCTCTCTCTAAAAATTAAATAATAATTTTTTAAAAAACAATAAAGCCACTGGGTCAGCCAATATGCTTCATTCCTGTCATTCTCCAAATTATAAGCCTTAGGAAGGGGAAAACAATGGGTGGTTATCAGGAAAGGAATGGCCAGGCGGACTTCCTGCCTGCAGAGGCCAACAGGGACTAGTCATATAGAACTAGCTACCACGTCATCGCCAGGAAACTAGTTAAAGCAACTCTCAGGACAGGAGTCGAAGAGTTATTGAATGCAGGCCCTTCTCTGCTTGTGTGTTTGTTTCGAACAATTTCTTGGTTTTTATGGTGTCTATAATAGAGCAACTAAGGGACTTTGCCCAAATCAGAAGTCTACAGTGACTAATTTCTGGGACTTTCTGAGGCTGCTCTGTGCATTGGGCAGCTGTGTGAGGTAGCTATCTAGCAGCTGAAGTTTTTTACAGCAGTGAGAGAGGGTGAGTCTAGGAGGAACTTCCTAATGCTTTTATTTATTGTTTGATTCTTTTCTTAAAAAAGAGCATCAGTTACTTTTGTGAAAATGACCCAGCTATTTTGTAAAGGATAAAGAGGTCAACTGTGTCCCAGCACGATAAGGACTGAGATGGGCTCACTGGATATCACAACAGGGAGGTTGTTAGTAAGTGACCTGGTCAAGAGCAGTGTCTGCCTGGTGGGGCCAGGGAATGGCCTAAGAGAGGAAGTGAGGAATTGGAGAGAGTGAGTTTGGACAACTATTTCTGGAAGTTTGGTCATGAGAAGATAGGACATAGAGCAATGAGTGACTGAAGAAAGGAATGGGGAGACAGGAAAAGGCATTTAATTTTTGTTTGTTTTTGTTTTTATTTATTTTTAAGATTGAAAAGAGCCTGTAGATAAGAAGTGGATGATTCAGCAGGGAAAGGGGATGCTTGCTCCATAGTGGAAGTGTCTGGGAAGTGGGGAGGGAATGAAAAACAGAGCACCGGGTAAAGAGTTGGCCGTAAATAGAACGAGGAATGCTGTAACTGTGGGAAAGGAGGAAAAGCCGTGGAGAGGTCAAATGGAGAGCTGCCTCTCCAATGAAAACAGAGATTGAAATAAAGATGGCCCTGCAGGTGCCAGTACCACTATATAGTTTTCAGCTAGGAACACTCACCCTGTTCTGCCCTAAAATGGAAAAGCTGTCTATGATGGAAACATTCATTACCTTGACTGTAGTGGTTTCAAAGGCACATACACATGTTAAAACTCATCAAATCATATGCTTTAAATAGTGCAATTTATGATACATCAATAATTCCTTATTAAAGCTGTAAAGAATTTCTTTTTGTGGTTTTAAACTGTCATGCTTCAGTCAACAGGGGGTGGGGTTGTACACCACAATATGGAAAATGGTTTTCCTGTCTTTTAGTTTTCTGGTTCTGTTTTTCCTGATCCTTTCTCAAATGACAGAGCTCTTATTCACAAGCATTAAAAGAAAGCAATTAAATAATCATAGGCATGAAGATACAGGCAAATGGGTGTGCAAAGGTTAGAATAAAGCCCAGAGCTGTTGAAATACTCTCAGTACCTGAGGAGCAAGCGTTTACAGACTCAGCCAAAGAAAGGATGAGATAGCAAAAGAACAAAAGCATTTCTTCACAGTCATGTGGGAGACAAGTCTGGGATTCTCTGATGGCAAAGATTATAGTTGCCGCCTTTCAGAGAACAGTTTTGTTACCCAGTTTTGTGAATAGGCCAATGCCAGGACAGATATCACACTCACTGCTGATTTGGAGAGGTGACGGGAACAGAAGTGAGAAGAGGCTTTTTTGTACCTCACACAGGTTTGAGGACTTTCCAGCAGTGTGGGACAGAGTAGGCCTTGGTACCCGACCAACCAGGGTCACTATTCTCTCCTCTATTAACTCTTCAGTGTAATATTTTGGAGCAATTAATTTCTATTCTTTGGGTTTCTGTTTTCTCATCTGCAAAATCAAATTAATAGTCTTTGCCTTGGCTGCTTTTCAGAATAAAAGTGAAATTCCTTAGAATAAAGATTCTAAGGAAAACATTGAAAAAGTAATAGGAACTGTAAATGTGAGATTTTAATGCAACTGCAACAATTTGGCAACACAGATGGTGTTCCCTGGTTTGTGAAAAGGTTATGTATCCCCTGGACCTCCTCTGCCTTCCCCAGATACTTGTGGCCCATTTTGAATGGGCCGATAAATGACTCCTTTCTCTCACCCAAGGCCCCATCCACGTTACCTATCATAATAACATCACGACATTATTAGCCCATCTTACAGCTATGTAAAAAGAGAAAGTGAGTGTGAGTGTCTCCTTGGGTTACAAGCTAATAACACAGAATAGCTAGTATTTGAACCCAGGACTCAAACACTAATGTCACTAATGTCTGGCCTACTCTCCTCTGCTTTTAAAACACTAGTATGTCTGTTGGCAGTGTGCTCAACAGTCCTGCAGATCTGTCTCTTGCTTCAACAGTGTTTGAACTAAACAGACCCAGGGATGCCCCTTCGTTCAGCCTCCTACCACCTTCTAACCCTTTCCAGTTGTAACCTTTGAACCACCTCAGCCATCCTCTGCCTCCAGGACCAGCCCACGCCATTTTTTTAGCTTAACTCCAATTGCTCAGCAATCATGAGCTCCCAGATTTCTTAGAACTTTTTCCACTCTGGTGGAGGCTGCTGTCAACCACCTGTCAACCTGCACCTTCGGGCCTCGTACACCTACTTCTCTCTGGGCTATTTCGACTGTGACTATGTGGCCCTCCAGGGTGTGGGCCACTGCTTCCTCAAGTTGGCCAAGGAGAAGCTTAAGGGCACCCAGTATCTCTTGAAGATGCAAAACCAGCACAGTGGCCACACCTTATCTGGGACTTGCAGAAGCTGTCCCAAGATGAGTGGGGTAAAACCCAGACCAGAATGGAAGCTGCTATGGTCATGAAGAAGAACTGGAACCAAGCCCTTTTGGATCTTCATGCCCTGGGTTATGCCCATGTGGATCCCCCGTCTCTGCAACTTTCTGGAGAACCACTTCATCAAGAAGATGGGCAACCATCCCACAACCTCTGCAGACTGGCCCGGGCAAGTATCTTTTCAAAAGGCTCATCCTCAAGCATGACTTGGACTCTTTGGAGTCCAGAGGCCTTTGAGGGTCCTTCTGCATCCCCTGGTGTCAGATTGTGCCTGTGCCTCTGCCTGCAGCCACTAGGCAGCCTTTTAACCACCCTGGAGCCCTCTCCCATACTATGAACCAAATGGAAGCAATAAAGCTTTTCGCAGCAAAATAAATAAATAAATAAAAACCACATGCTAGTGTCTCCACAGTAATCATTGGTCACATGTGACTATTTCAATTAAATTTATTAAAATAAAATTAAATTAAAACTTCAGTTCCTCGCTAGTCATGTATCAAGTGCTCAGTAGCCATGTGTTGCTACCATATTGGACAGCACAGATGTAGAATATTTTCGTCACTACAGGAAGTTCTAATGGACGGTGCTGCTGGCATATGACTCTCATGCATCAGGAAGACCCAGTCAGATGAAATACTTATCTTTACGTGGTCTGTTCTTTTTTTATCATTATTGTCTAATTCTGAATATTTTCTCTAGTCCCTGAGCATCCAGAGGGCATGCCTGGGATCAGCCTGCTGGTTCTGTGGGCACCCAGCACACAGGGCTGACAGCAGGACTGGAATGACGAAGGCTGATAGCAACACTGCCCAAGCCCTGGAGATGCCACTCTGAAGCGATCTGCAACAAGAGTACCAGTGCACTCTCGCAGTGAACAGCATGTTTCTGCAAATCTGCTGCACTTTTGCCAGATCCGTCAGAGAAGAGAGAAGCAGAAAGGGAGAAAGTGAGAAGCGTAGGGAGGGGAAGAGAGAGCAGTAGTCACTAAAGATTTGGTGATCAAATTGCCTTCCTCTGGTTCTTCCAGGCACAAATGTTTATCCTTCAAAACCATGAAGGAAAATAAAACAAAATAAAAAGCAAAAAAAAAAAGAGATCATGAAGGAGAGAGACTTCATGTGCCATTCCTACAGTGGGAGAAACTTAATAGCAGCTCACTCTCTTAAAACATGCATCAAACATGAATTTATATAATCCTGGATCAAATTATGTATTAAAACTACATTCTCCTAATGATGAAGACCCTAGAATTAGTGTTACAATAAGGTGATACTTAAAAAAAAAAAAAAAAGAATGCTGTGGATGACTCTCACCTCACCTGCTCCTGTCAACACCTATTCTTTTGTCCCCTCTTCGGTACTCACCCTTCCCCAGAAACCCTTCATACCCATGGGAGAGTTGTCTGAAGACTGGCAAAGCTCTTGGCACTCTTTCTGACATCATACCGTCTAGGCTGCAAGGTGTTCACACCATCTAAATGTAGCAAGTTTTATGAGCATTGCTTCTCTTCTCTAGCTCTTTGTGTAATTTAGGAAGTAGCATTTTCAGAACATTATAAAACACTCCTTAAGTAACATGGAGGTACTCTTTTGCAAGGCTCAGCCTCAATCATGTATTATTTTGAAATACTGCCTCTGGATTCTTGGTCTTTAATTTGAAAATTTTGTAGCTGCTTCAGCACTTCCTTCCCATTGAGAGCCTGTGGCCTTGCTCCAAACAACACTAAATGTCTTCCTTTGAGTATCCAGGTTTGTTTTGGTTTCCTCCAACTGAGCTGTCACTCTCTGAACTGCTGTGGGCAAAGCCCCTGAGAGGAAAACAGAAATGGGCCTCTGGGGCGCCACATAGAGAGAGCTTGGAAACCACTTGCAGGAGCAGCTGGGCAAAAAGTGGCAGGCCTCCCTGGGATTCCTGGTCCCACCCTACTGGGACACAAATGACACTGGAAGTTTCTCAAGGGTCTAGTACTTTGCTCTGTTGTCCCAGTGACTCATGATAATTTTCCAGGCTTTCAAACTGGGTCAACAAGGTTTGTTTGTCCAGGGAGCTCCAGTGGGAGGCCATTTGAAGAAAAGCGGCTGGCTGGAGGATGTTTGACCAGGTGATTCTTTTTGCTGGCTCTTAGCCTGAGGACATATTATCAGTATTCAGGCCAGGTTTGGAAAATTAAAAGCTGCCTGACATCTGGGCTGGATCAACATACACCGGCGCTACTAGTTAAGTGTTAACCACACTGCTAGTGGTGGCTCTCACCACTGGAGAATGGAACAGACGACTTGGGAAGATCCTGAACCACAATGTCCACCTCTTACAGATAAGGCAATAAGCCTGTGCTCTGCATCTAGCCATAGAAGCTTCCGTTAGCTCTGTGAGTATGACCTAATCAATGTCTGTGTTTATGAAACAATAGCATCACACTGGTTTGGGTCAGTATTTCTCAAATTTGTAAAGTCACAGGCTCCAAGAACACATCTGAAGATTTACAGACCCAAATTTTTATAACTTAGACTTAAAAGTTTCTCATGGCAGCATTACTCATAATGACCAGAAAGTGAAAACAAACCAGCAGTCCATCAGCTGATGAATGGAAGAAATATTCAGCCATAAAAGAGAAATGAGGTGCTGATACATGCTACATCATGGACGAACCTTGGAAACCTGCTACATGAAGTAAGCCAGACACAAAAGGCTACCTGTCATATGACTCCATTTATATAAAATGTCCAGAAAAGGCAAATCCAAAGAGACAGAAAGTAGATTAGTAGTTGCCAGGGCCTGAGGGGAGAGGGGAATAGGTAAACGGATAATGGGCATCAGGACTTTGGGGGGTGATGAAAATGTTCTGGCATTAAAGAGTGATGATGGTTATGAATCGTCAACCTTTTGAATATACTAGAACTCACTGAATCGTACACTTTAAAAAGATGATTTTATGACATTTGAATTATATTTCAATTTTGTGTGTGTCAACAATTTTAACGTAAAACGAATTCAAAATCACCTGTAATCACAAGCATTTTATTCACTTTCATTCTAATGTACATTTTTTTAATGGGAAAGAAAGAGTGGTGTTTTAGCTTGTTTTCAACCCTGGTTGCACACATCATTGCTGACAGTCAAAATTTAAAAACCATCGACATTCAGGGCTTGATGTGATGGACTCCTGTGAAAAGGAGGGCTTGAAACACAGGTCAGCTGAAATGGCATAGCTCTCTCCCTGCTACTTGCATGCTGCCCCTTCCTTCACTGACTTGGATGGCATGGAATTAAGAAGACATGACCATTAGTGAGCTGCTGAGCTGATTCTCCCTGAAGACTCCTTCAAAGAGGACTTGGGCTGTGCTTTAGTAAGAAGGTGTATATATTCTATGGTGAAAAGTAGGCATGGCACACCTGGGATGGTGTCAGTTTTCCTCAGGGTTGTCACCCTTTTTCTCTGACCAAGGCAGAAGTGGAATTGTGTTCTAGTTAAGAGAAGTCTACCCATCGGTGAGAGGTAAGTGAGGCCCTAGAGCAGGGATGTCAAACTTATTTTCACCGGGGGCCACATCAGCCTTTTGGTTCCCTTCAAAGTGCCGAATGTAATTTTAGGACCGTATAAATGTAACTACTCCTTAACTAGGTGCAAGGAGCTCGGCACTGCCACTGGGTAGAAACAAGGTGCTAAGCTTGATAAAACAAGGTGGAGGGCCGGATTCAGCCCTCGTGCCTTGTGTTTGCCACCTGCCCTAGAAGGGCAGACTTCAGCAGCCCCTGTTGCAGTGGTGGGATGGTGCAGATTTCTGGTAGGGGCTTGGAGCTGAGACCAGCAAAGTATACCCCAACCAGGGGGCAGAATGATTGAGAGGAAAAATTACTTCTAACTGCTTGTGTGGCCCTGCTCCATCAATGTGGTCTGAACTTCCTCATTTTCATCCATGAGATTCTGCCTACGGCTTTGGGACCTGGTACATGTGGGCCGCAAAAAATACCTCTTAGTGGTTCATGAAACTGGAAGTATGGGGGAATGACTAATAATAAGGCATAAGAACATCAGTCACCCATTGAAAACCTTGGCTTTTTTTCTCGGTTCCTCCCTCTCTCTAATTCCCTTTACTGAATTGTCACCCAGTACTACCAAGTCTTCCTACTTAAATATCTCCTAAAACCTCCTCTTCCATAACCTATGACCATTATTAACACTGCCTTAGTTTGAGCCTTCTGATCTCTCACCAGAACTTCTGCAACAGCCTCCTAAATGTTTATCTTCTTACCTCCAGTCTCACTAGAATAGACAAAAATAAAATCCCTTTGGAAGACTTTCAAGCCATGACACTTATTATATGGTATCTTGATTTTTATTTTCAGGTTTTCTTAACAAAAATCTTCAAGTGAGCTTAGTAATAGTAAAGCCATTTTGAAACCTGCAAAATGTTGTACTAAATAATATTGTTATTTTGAAAGGCTGCAGGTTAAGTAGTGTTGAGTGGATAATTTTTTTTTTCAATTAAGTTTATTGGGGTGACATTGGTTCATTGGTTAATAAGGTCATATAGGTTTCAAGTATACATTTCTATGATACATGATCTGTACATTTCATTGTGTACCCACCACTCAAAGTCAAATAATCTTCCATCACCATATACTTGGTCCCCTTTACCCTTTACTACCCCCCACTCCCTTCCCTCTGGTAACCACCATACTGTTGTCTGTGTCTATGAGTTTCAGTTTATATCCCACATATGAGTGAAGTCATATGGTTCTTAGATTTTTTTTCAGTGACTTATTTCATTTAGCATAATATCTTCAAGGTCCATTTATGTTGTCCCAAATGGCAGTATTCCATCTTTTCTTATGGCCGAGTAGTATTCCATAGTATATATGTACCACATTTTCTTTAGCCAATCCTCTATCAAAGGACACTGTGGTTGTATTTTTTAAAGTTATATGACATTATGTTATTACTGGATACCAAGATGAACACTTTATGTGGGACAGTAAATCCAAGATTCACTTATGCGATATCTAGCCAGGTGGTCCAGCAGGCACTTATGTTAACTTTAGATGCTCATAGAAGAATATTTAAAATTAAGAATATTCATAGATACTTCCTGTACTCCAGTGGAACTTCAAAGTGTCCATGAAGCCTTGTTTGAAAAACACTGGCCCAGATAATCTCCCAGGATTTGTTACCCTCTTACATGTTGTGTGATGAGAACTTTTCCTAAGATGCTTTCTAAAGACAAAGCCTGGCCAGGGACACCTTGGGATTTACAAGTCCTTTGGCTAAGCCTTGGTAACAAAAGCAAATTACTCCATCTATACTCCACGTAGTTGATTAAACATGTGAAATGTGAAGATAGAAAGGCATAAGCCCCATAGTGAGATGAAAAAGGAGGCTCATACCAGGTAATCTAATGTGGAAAATTCTCTGAGGGAGGCCTCCCGCTGGGGCCTCACTTGGGTCACAGATTGACTGCCCCTGACCTTCCAAAAGGATCCCTAGCAATGGAATAAAGATAGATG